>LPNX010222257.1:169634-298788 GCA_001517045.1 Pseudotsuga menziesii | reverse complement strand
GACTTGGGACATTACAATTCTCAAGACTAGTGTTGCAAATATATTTTATTTCTCTCGAGTTTTTCGTGTTGCCAATTTATCCCATATTTTTATAATTCTTCAAGTCTAAGTTAATTTTTGTAGACGTTTTCAGATAATTCTCGATATTTTTGATAAGTCTCTTTCTAGACATTGGCTTGGAAAATCTAATGATAGAGAGTGCATTCTGAATGTTTCCAACATCAAGGGGACTCCTAGATATATGGAACCAAAGTACATAATGTAGAATGATAAATAAATGCAAAACAAAAATGTATATATCTTTTGGTTTTTTCTTTTGCATATTGATAGATAACGACTGGCTCTTTCTGACTTCTCCAATATTTTGATGAATTTCCCTCACACATAAATTGAATAATAATAAGTAGATACATAGTTTAGCATCTCACTTTTTTTAATTTACATTTTTTTTTCACAAATATGAGTAGATATTTGCAGTAAAAAATACTAAGGCTAGGTGTCAATTAGTAGAAGATTACAAAATAACCTTGCATTTTGCTAATGTCATTTTTTGTGGCNTCATTTTTTTGTGGCTATTACAAAAGATAGGGTGGTGATGTTTCTACTAAACCATCTTAAATTATTCAAAATGGATCTATATCTTGTGTTATAGATCTTTATTGGATTTAAATCTTCATTGTGCTACCGCTTTTGTTTGTGTGAGGTCTGATATCTAATACTCAATATTATCTACTGAAAGGAATCTACAACAATTTATATTTTTTCATTTAAGTATCCCAAGTTTGTGAAGTACCAAGGAGAAAGTTTAATTCATGGAGGACATCTTTTTCCATTGATATTAGTGCATCGAATTTTCTAGGNACAACAATTTATATTTTTTCATTTAAGTATCCCAAGTTTGTGAAGTACCAAGGAGAAAGTTTAATTCATGGAGGACATCTTTTTCCATTGATATTAGTGCATCTAATTTTCTAGGCATGCATTCACCTTAATTTTGAGTAAAATCTAGATCTGGAAATTTGGCATTAAAAGTCTGATTTATTCTTTAAATTATTATTGTAGCATTTTATTTTTCAAAATTAAATGTTGTGGATAGTAAATGTTACATATGCTATAATAAATTCCTTTTAAACCATCTAAGGACAATCATCATAAGGATTGAACAAATACTACTACATTCAACTATATACGCTACAACTGTTTGTCAAAGTCATAGGCCAAATTACTTACAGTTCGTTACAACCTAGTGTATGCAAAGTGTTGTAAAACCATATACTCGATCTCTACAATGAACATGGAAGAAATCAGACTTCTAGAGAGGGTTTACTCTACAATAGAGATATATCCATAGAGTTAAGAGTAATTGGATGAATCTTGAAACCCTTCCATACCACTTAAATAGTCAGTGTGATTAGAGGGAAACGTNAGAGGGTTTACTCTACAATAGAGATATATCCATAGAGTTAAGAGTAATTGGATGAATCTTGAAACCCTTCCATACCACTTAAATAGTCAGTGTGATTAGAGGGCAACGTGAACATAACAGTACATTCATTAGAATAAAATGATCCAAACTTGTTGGTTAAATGCCTTTGGTTATACTCTAGTCAGATAAGCTTATATGTGGTCTCTAGCATGTCAATTTGGTCACCTTGGTCTTCAAAATATAGGATTTGGTTTTTATTTTACAAGTACATAGGTAGTTTATTGTGGAAGTAGGAATTCACCATCTTTCCTTTGAAATGAGAATATGCTNTCAATTTGGTCACCTTGGTCTTCAAAATATAGGATTTGGTTTTTATTTTACAAGTACATAGGTAGTTTATTGTGGAAGTAGGAATTCACCATCTTTCCTTTGAAACGAGAATATGCTTTAGAATCTTGAAATAAGTATAATCCTTGGAAAGGCCCCATTGAGAAGAAGAATAGGGTGAAATGCATCAAGAAGGGGGTAGCTTTAGAAGTTAATTAACATGGCCATCATGTTACAGTAATGACAACAGTATTTGAATGTTTCAACATCTATGGAGTTCGTTATTAGCATTTTTGATTAATGGTTTTGGTCATCAAAATACCTGTCATTTAAGTAATCATAATTTTATTGAAACATGTGTATATTTCTACTGCAAGTTCCCACCAGGATGTTTGAACTAATAGGTAATAATAAAACTAGTTTCAGATCGCCTTTTTAATCATTTGCATTTTGTATTCTGTTAATATGATTTTTGTCCATTTTTAAGATAAATACTTTCCACTACTAATAATATTTTCAATTACAGGAGGAAAAACTTAGGGACAAGCCAGGTTATGAGAATTTAAAAGAATCTTTACACATCTTGATTGAGGCTAAATTACCTGCCAATATAATTGATGCTAAGCTGAAACAAGCTCATGATATTTTAGAATACATGTTGAAGCCCATGGTAGGAGTGTTTGTCTTTAAAACTTGCATTTTATTTAGTGGTTTCTCTAATTGTTTATTTCTATTATGGTCATTTCTAAATCTATACTGATTCAATTTTCCAGGATGAGTCTCATGAATATTTCAAGAAGCAACAATTGAGATAATTAGCCTTGTTGATTGGCACATTTAGAGAAGAAAGTCCTCGTGTGAGTGGAAGTGTTTCTCCTTTCAGCAATAGTGGAATGAAGCATGCAAAAATAGTGTGTCAGTGGGTAAGATGTACTTCCAATATAAAATTTCATTGTGGCCCTCGAAAAAATTTCACATAGCCTGTTGGTTTGGGTATTGTAGCTTATGGAATATGAAAATCAATGCATCAAAGTATAGTGAATTGAAGGATGTGGAACTGCTTACTATTCTAATGTCAAATTAAGTTGATCCCATGCTGTGTTGATCATATAAATTAATTGAATGTTTGCACTTGTATCTATTTATTTAAATATTGATGATATAAACCAAGAAAATTCATCCACAATGCACTCTTTGTTAAGTTGTTTCAAGTGAATTAGGGCTTGTAAATATTGAAAAAAATTTCATTGTAGTGATGATTACCATCTCAAGAGTTTTTGGTAGAGGATAACCAACTAGAAATTTCAGTTTATGGAGTCCAAAAGCTTCTTATCTATATCACAAATCAAATCATTTCAATATTTCTTAGAATTGTTGACTAGATGATGATTCATAGGTTAGTAACTTTATTTAAGGCATAAAATATTCTCATGTTAATTTGACTCTTGATTCATTTACATGTGGTAAATGTCCAAACCACTTTACCCCAACATAAAAGATAATCACAACCTGGAGTTATTCCAATGCTTTGAGAATATGTATAACTATATTCTTTGGTATTTTTATGCAGTGGATTAAGTTTAATCCTTTCTATTTTCTTGAAAAGGAAACAAATCCAAAATATGGAGTTTGGGTCTCTTTGAGGGTGAAGTGTTGCTACAAATAGAAACATATTGCAGAATCTATAACACAACATTAGAGGCTAAACCTAAAATAAGTGTTATGGAACAAGATCGATAGTAGGTAGGCAATGCCAAAGCTTATAGGTGAACTAAGTTAATTTATTGTGAGGGTTAGGATTGGGTGGATAAGGAAGTGATGGAAGCATTTGTAGAGGAAACAACTTGGATGAAGTTTTGATTTGAAAGCATTGGTTTCATGAAGGATATATTTATGAATCCTTGATGAAAACTCTCTATCTTCAATGTAAACTACATAAGAAAAGGAAACATTGTTTAATTTTTCATGTACTTTTCTTTTAAATATACTTAATTTTGGGAGAAGAAAAATTATTGGCATACTATAGTTTTAACTATAGTTTTGGGTTACTTGCATTTTAGTCACCGTGAGAGGTCAAGAGGGGCATGAGTATTATCCAAAGGTTGAGGTAAATCTTGCCAAATGATCCATATGGAAATAGTCAAGTTGTAGCACTAACATGATCCCACCCAACCAGATATTTGTTCTAGACCACCATATGCTTTGAAGTTCACCTAGATTTGAAATTTATGGCTCTTGGCTCATGGTTCAATTGTTGTGATTGCATTTAGGTCTTCCAAATAACTTATTTATTGCTAAGTGGAGGGTACAATACTGCAAATATGAAATAAAACTACTAATTCGGGAAATAAAGTCTGTCACTACTGCTTCAAATAGAACACCATGAATTACTTACTAGGACATGATATTCCTTAGAGTTGATCCTCTCAATTGCCCAAAAACCATGAGAACTGTTGTAGTTGATTTCCTTAGTCCTAAATGATGCAAAAGTATCCCTAACCTAAATTAGGATTTAGTGCACACCTGTGAAAAAAAGGATGTAACACATTGATAATACCATCACAAGGTTCAATGTAAAATCCAATATTAATTGCCATGAATAGTCCATTTGATAAAACTGAATGACATAATATAATATTCTATCCATATGTTGATATGTGATTTTGGAAAAATATAGTCTCCATATTTTTCACCTACTTTAGAATTGTTTGATGAATTCAAATAAGAATCGAATATTTCAAGAACATTAAAAGGTACAGATATACCTATGTTGAAAGGTATTCAATATTTTAGTGAGCGAAGTTCCCCAAGACACCATTAATGGAAGGGCATGGGAATATTTTTAATCTTTATTTCTGATCTGATTTTCTAGGTATTTATTAATGGTTTGGCCTTACTAAAATCCTCTACAATGTGTCAAACTATTCAATTCTTATAGACTTTGCTCACATAGGTACAGTTAATTAGAAGGTGTTTAATGGTTTCATTGGCTTGTTTGGACAAAGTACAATTCATAAAATAAACGGGTTATTGTTTTACTGCTTATCTCAGTCACTTGGTTTATGGTGACATTTTTTCCCATAAACAACTTCCTCTTCAAGTTTAGGAGCTTTACTCAATTGTGGCCTCGCCTCCTTGCCTTTACAACCATACCCTTATCTACCCTGACGTTTTTTTCAACCCTTTCACCTCCACCTTTTACCTCTATTTCTCTCGAACTTATTTCCTTTTGAATAAACTCTTTTTCTCCTAAACTATACACTGCAAGTTTCCACCAAAACCCACCTCATCAACATTCAAAACAATGGGTTTTGGAAATCCCTTCTTTCTACTTCACAATCTTGTGAAAGTAAACTATAATGACTTACCCTTTGAGGTTATAACATTGTTTGGAGGGTATAACATTATTATTATTTTTTAAATAGACAAATCCGTCGCTATAGAAACGAACATACCTAGAAAGTTCCGACGAATTTTCTATACTAGCGACAAACATTTTCGTCGCTGGTATAACAAGTTCGTCGAAACTTGCTAGGTATTTTTGTCACTATAGTGACGGGACTTCGTTGCAACACCAATGGAGTGTAGTGACACAAATGCCTTTAAACATAACAAGTTCATCGGAACTTGCAAGGTATTTGTGTCATTATAGCGACGGTCCTTTGTCACAACACCAACAGAGTCTAGTGACAAAAATGTCTTTAAACATGCAAGTTCATCTCCCAACTATAGGTCTTGTGGTCATTATAGTGACGAACCTTCGTTGCTACAGCGACGGATTATAGTTGGGGTATAATGGCTTAAATTTTTTTAAATATGCTCCTCTATCGCTATAGCGACGACTAAAGTGTTGCTATAGCAACGAAAATGTGTCACTATAGCAACACAATTTGATGTTTTAAACAAAGCATGATCCATGCATTTTATGTCGCTATAGAGATGAACTGTGGAAAATGTTGCTACATCGATAAAAAAATTCCCTCGAAAAAAGGGGGTCATGTTCGTCACTATAGCTACGTAAAAGTGTTGCAATATCAACGATTTTTCGTGGGAAAAATGTCCACATGTACTAGTGTGTGCATAATTAAACCCATGTTGTTGGTATTCTTGTACTTCCATATAGATCAACATCAAAACATATTGAAATCTAAATTTAAAACTATAGGAATAAAACTAATGGTAAAAATGAAATCACTCTTTGTAGAAGTGAAACACACTCTTGAAAAAAAAATGCAAGTAACATACTTAAAAAACAAAAAGAAACCAACTTAGAAATCAAAACTAGTGCATAATGAAAGCAACACAAACTTATAGTATAAAAAATTTAAACAAATGCAAAATAATAAACTAAATGAAAAACACATTTGCATAAAAAAAACATGCATAGAAGAAATATTCTTGTAGAAAATAAAAACTCTTTTAAAGAAATTAAACACGCCTACATGGAGAGTAAATCACACTTTACGAATAGGAAACATATTTACATGCAAAGGGAACAACAAGGATTTGGGGAGACCGTACCAAAGTGGATGTGTTAGGTTGTTACACCACAGAAATTTTGTAGTGAAGGTGTCCTTGCTTCTTATCATTTCCCCTCCCCCTTTTTGTGTAAGATAAAAATAAACCTATCTACCGATATAAACTCTGATACCCTTTTAGCACCTCCCCGACAACGATGCCAAAATGTCGAGCGAAATGTATGATAGTAATTTCGACATAAATTATCAATCCGGGAAGAGCGTAAAATTAGAGGCACAAGAAAAATATATGCAGGATCAGAGTGACACTAACCTATTCTAATGCCTTAAAAGGAAACACACATGCGACTGAATTTGAACCTATTTTATGAAAGCAAACAAAATTGGTATGAAAAGAAATATAATATATGAAAGCATGATATTGTGTAACATAAATTTAATTGAGAAAGAATAGAATTGCATGAAATAAACTAATCCAAAATAATCAACATGTGACACGTGGGATCACACAAAATCAACACTACTAACTCATAATAAATAAATCAAAATCAATATAGGATAATGAAAATACTTGCATCAATTCATTTCATAATTATCAAATATCAAATCGATGACTAACTCTAAAATACATACATTATTTCTCTACTTCCACACCACTAAGATGCCTCCTCCCTACATGTGGAGAGAAACCTCTTATTTATACATGAATGCTTTGAATAAGAAGATAAGCAACTCATAATTATAGATCCACTTTTCTCTCAACCTATCCCTTCAAATCCTCCATAATATATTGGATAAGATGTTCTATCTCCAATATCTTCTCCTTTAAATATGATTGAATCATTATCCCAAATATTCCTCCAATTTTCAAAGCTTAAAGATGAAATTCGAATTTGAGGCTAGATGGTGATTTTTGACCTTGTTAAAGTCTTCAAATCAGCCTGAAAACATCATAAAACTCATCCAAATTTGAGATATAATGAAAATATGTTAATTTTCTTACTATTTAACCACAAATTCTCTCAAAGTACTTAAAAAATAAACAAATGGGAAAATAACTAGGTAACTCATATTTATTTATGAAAATGGATAATGGAGTGATGAATACAGATGCGTGAGGAATAGTGAAGGGAGAATAGGATGAAAATATGACATTTGGGAGACCAAATAGGTACAGGAGAGGATTCCCACATAATCAACATAAAGAGAGGGCACAACAACTACAACAGGTCATCAAAATGAAGATAATGTCTCCATCTTGGAATTTCTGAAAAAAAAATGTAGTTGTATACATTTAAGATTTGTATTTGACTAAGTAAATGCATGGAATATTTAGAGTTTTGTTACAAGTTTCTTGATTTAGTTTGTGCATGGTCATATTTTAGAATTGAGGTTTATAATGTGAATGTTATTACTTAGTTCATATTTCTGAATATGGCATCTTTCGAGGACTATGGTTATCCTCAAGGGGTTGGCCACCCCTTCTTGAGTTAGCCTGAGGAAGATGAGTTGACCACATCGTTTATAATTGGTTTAGATCTAATATATTCATGTTATTGTTATTTCAACATTATTTTCTTTCATTAACAACTTAGATCTGATATATATTGCTAATGTTATTACTTTTTTATTTTCAACACTTTAATGATTACTGCAGCTCTTTGTTTGATAGTATTGTGATGTTTAAAACAATTAATATACCTATATTTGTGCTTTTTAAAATTTATATGCGAAATGTTTGTTCACTTTGTTGCATAGATTATTTTTAATATGTGATACATCTTTCAAGGACTATGGTTATCCTCAAGGGGTTGGCCACCCCTTGCCGTGTTAACCCAAGGAAGATGATATGACCACATGAGCTTCATTATCCATTGATCATGATTATGAGATTCTAGTATTTGCATGAGACACCTGAGACATATGATCACATATAGTTGAGAAGGATAAGTAATCTACCCTCACCTTGACTTGATGTGCATGATCCTAGTATGACTTCATGTTTCTTGGTAATGTTATGTTGACTTGCATGTTTACTTGTATGTGATGTTGATGTAATTGTAACTTCGGAATGTATTCACTTGTATTTCTTATCTATTGTAACCCAATGTTTATTCTGGGATGTTATCATGTTATGTCACACCCCGATGTTCCGATCGAGAGAATCAATAATGTAAACAAGTCATGTCAAGTCATAGTGTATAACCCTCCGATTGTCTAAGGGTAAAAGTCCCCGCATTTTTGGGGCACTAGGGTTATAATTAGAATCTCCAAGTAGAGGTCGGCCCTAGTAGGTTTTTAGTCATGTCGGGATTAGTATAAATAGAGAGTCGGACTCTCTATTTAGTACACATCACTCACACACTCAAGTGTAGTGAATAGTTGAGGAAGGAGAAGACACTGGGGCTAGATAAGAAGAAGATTACTGCTATCGAGAGTGCATCTTACTGTTTTGGGGTCTTACCTTTTGTGCTGATTCTATCTCTGGGGAATTTGTGGGGTTTTCTCCATTTATGGTTTCCCCGATGAAAAAAACTGTGTTCATTGTCTCTTGTGTTTGGTTGTTGTACTTGTTATTCTCTCAGTAAAGATCCTAACATAATGCTAGCTTGAATGTTGAAAAACTAACATGGTATCAGAGCTAACCTGAGAAGAAGACACTGTGCAGTTGCGGGAACTAGGGATTCCTACTTTGTGGATCTCTCTCCATAGATTTTCAGAAAATGTAAGGTGGAATAACTCTCCTCCTTAGGGTGCATCTTTCTATCGAAGCATAATCCAATTCTGAGGTTTTTTAGTTTATGACCTGTCACTGCTGCCAAAAATTACGGCTTTTCACAGAGGAGGAATTTTTCAGTGAGCCCAGGCCTAGATTGATCTCCTCCCCAAAATAAAAGTTAGGGATAAATTTCAAGGCATTTGGGTGGACAAAACTCCAGAAAAGCAAAACCCTAATTTGCTCTTGAACCGGCTCTACAAAATTTTAGCTCAAGTTTAAGATCCAACATCTTGACCTGGTAAGATCTAAAATATTTTGTATTTCCATTTGAGGTTCTCAGTTAAGATGTCTCATCATACCAAGCTTGATGAAAATCTTGAGGGAGCTGATAACTTCCGAGCTTGGAAGTATAGGATCTCCCTGGTCCTAGAAGAGAATGAGTTGGAATCCTACATCCATGAGGAGGTTCCAGTTCCAGAGGGAGATGAAGCTAAGGCCTTGCATAAGAAGAAGTTTGTTATGGCAAAGAGAATCATTGCTGATTCCATCAAGGACCATCTCATACCCCAGGTGTCATCCCAAAAGACACCTAAATCTATGTTTGATGCCCTAACCAAATTGTTTGAAGGGAAGAACATAAAATGGAAGATGAATCTGAGAAACCAACTGAAGAATGTGAAGATTCAGAATGCAGAAAAAATCCAGTCTTACTTCACAAGAGTTTCTCAAATCAAGGAACAACTAGAAGCTATTGATGAAGAAGTGGAAAATGCAGAGATTGTGATGACTACCTTGAATGGCCTTCCTAGGTCATGGGATTCTTTCATCCAAGGAATCTGTGCTAGAAAGAAGTTAGTCAAATTAAGCAGACTATGGGAAGAGTGATCTCAAGAAGAAGCTCAGATAGCAGCTCGAGAAGAAAATATGGGAAGTGAAGATCAAGCTCTCATAGTACACTCCAAATCACATTCCAAGTCAACCAAAAGAAGATCTCATAGCTCCAGAGGTAAGCACTCTCACAAATATAACACCAGAAAAGATTTATCTAGGAGCATATGTTACACATGTGATGAAGCAGGACACTATGTAAGGAATTGTCCTAAGAAACATAAACTAATGAAGAGGAGCAACAAAAGAAGACATCATGCTCATGCTGCAGAGGATGATGAACCATCCAAGAAGAGATCCAGATATGAAAGAGAAGATTCTTCAAGAAAGGATGAATATGTTCCGATCTACGCTCTCACAGGTAACATTACTCATGGAAGTGATGATTGGATTATAGACAGTGGGGATTCCAAACATATGACTGGATTCAAGGAATCCTTTGTGAGACTGTCAGAACATGAATCACCTCACAAGGTGAAGCTAGGAGATGACTACCAATATCCAATAAAAGGTAGTGGGGAATCTTCCTATAAGCTAGACTCTAGAAAGTCTCTAACAATGAAAGAAGTATTCTTTGTGCCAAGACTCAAGAAGAACCTTCTCTCCATATCAGCATTAGATGCAAAAGGAATGCAGGTTGCATTCATAGATGGTCAAGTCATCATGTGGCCAAAAGGAAAGACTATCGATGATGCGGTAGTGATTGGAGAACAAAAAGGAGGTTTGTACAAATTGAAGGGCCATCCAGAACAAGCCTTGGTCCATGACATAGTAGATCCAAGTGAACTTTGGCATAGAAGGCTTTCACATGTGCATTACAGAGCACTACCTATTACAAGCAAAGCTGTCGAAGGTCTTCCAGAAATCCAAGCAAAACATGATGGGGTCTGCAAAGGATGTGCAAAATGAAAGAATACAAAGAATACATTTCCAAGCAGTGAAAGCAAAGCAAAAGGAATATTGGAAATCATCCACTCCAATGTATGCGGTCCTATATCATCAAACTCTCTAAGTGGGTATGCATATTATGTCTCTTTTATTGATGACTTTTCTAGGAATACATGGGTTTACTTAATGAAGAACAAAGATGAAGCATTCAGTAAGTTCAAGGAATTCAAATCCTTGATCGAGAGCCATACTGAAAAGAAGATCAAGACCTTTCGATCAGATAATGGTGGAGAATTCACTTCAAATGAATTCAAAGAGCTATGCAAAGAACCAGGGATTAAGAGGGAGTTGTCCACTCCTTACAATCCACAATAGAATGGGATTGAGGAGAGGAAGAATATAACTATCATGGAAGCTGTAAGAGCAATGCTTCATGATCAAGATCTTCCTATGCATATTTGGGTGGAAGCTGCCAAAAGAATGGTGTATGTACAGAACCGTACTCCACATAAATTACTTGAGAACAAGACTCCTGAAGAAGTATTCTCTGGCAAGAAACCAGAAGTCAGCCATCTAAAAATATTCGGCTGTCTTGTGTACATCCACATTCCAAAAGAGAAGAGGACTAAATTAGATCCTTCAGGAAAGAAGGGTATATTTGTGGGATACTCTAAAATATCGAAGGCTTACAAAATATATTTCCCAGCATACATGAAGATTGACATAAGCAGGGATGTGACATTTGATGAAGACACAGCTTACAACAAATCTAGAAAGAGACTTGCTAAAGAAGTTGAAGAAGCAGAAGCACCTAGAATTCATGATACAACCATGAATGAAGAAACTCAAGAAGAAGATCGAGAATTTGAAGAACCACAAAGACCTGTAGATCCACCTTTGGAGAAGAATCCTCATAAGAGGAAACCTGCTTGGGTACGAGAACTTATCCAAGGTGCAGAAATATATGGGGCTCCATAAGAGAATCACAGAGAAATAAATGTGACCAGATCTTGCTCCGGGTATGTAGCTTTACTATGTGATTTCATTGATAAAGAACATTCCAGTTATGAAGAAGTGGCAGAACGGAAAGAATGGAAGGATGCTATGATCGAATACTACCAATCGATCATGAAGAATGATGTTTGGGATGTTGTCCCAAGACCAGATGGGAAGTCAGTTGTAACTTCCAAATAGATCTACAAGATCAAACATGTTGCAGACGGTAGCATTGAAAAATACAAGGCAAGATTTGTGGCTCAGGGTTTCTCTCAAAAGGAAGGAATAGACTATGAAGAAAC
Source organism: Pseudotsuga menziesii (assembly GCA_001517045.1). Lineage (NCBI taxonomy): Eukaryota > Viridiplantae > Streptophyta > Pinopsida > Pinales > Pinaceae > Pseudotsuga > Pseudotsuga menziesii. The sequence goes on along the minus strand of LPNX010222257.1, from coordinate 286,764 downwards.
CTTTGCACCTGTATCTAGATACACTTTCATCAAATCAGTACTTGCTCTGGCTGCAGTGATGAACTGGAAGATAGACCAGATGGATGTCAAGACTGCTTTCTTGAATGGTGTAGTAGAAGAGGAAGTGTATGTAGAACAACCACTCAATTTTGAGACACATGACAGGGAGTCTCATGTATGTAGATTGAAGAAAGCCCTGTACGGTTTGAAACAGGCACCCAGGACCTGGTATGGTAGAATTGATAGCTTTCTATCTAGTTTGGGCTTTACCAAGAGTAAATCAGATTCCAACCTTTACTACAAGGTTGAAGATGGCAACCCAGTGATGCTTCTACTATATGTAGATGATCTTTTTGTGACAGGTATGGATGGGTTGATTGTTGATACGAAGAGAAATCTTGCTACCGAGTTTGAGATGAAGGACTTGGGTATGATGCATTATTTTCTAGGTATGGAGTTGTGGCAGAGTGTGGATGGAATCTTCCTTGGACAAGGGAAGTATGTAGTAGAGATCCTGAAGAGGTTTGGGATGATGGACTGCAATACTATGGCCACACCTATGGCATCGAACCTGAAGCTATGGAACGATGCTTCATCAGAGTCGGTTGATGCTATGATGTATCATCAAATGATTGGATCATTGATGTACCTGACGAACACCAGACCAGACGTTTGCTTTGCTATGAACACCTTGAGCCAGTTCTTGACAGATCCAATAAATGTTCACTTGATTGCTGCAAAGCATATTCTGAGGTACGTGAGGGGTATAGTTGATTATGGGCTCAAGTACGATGTGAATCAAAGGATTAACCTGGAGGGTTATGTTGATTTATATTGGGAAGGTAGTGCCATCGATAGGAAGAGAAATTTAGGGTGTTGCTTTAGTATGGGATCAGGTGTGATATCTTGGTTTAGCAGGAAGCAATCCTGTGTGGCACTGAGTACAACTGAAGTAGAGTATGTCACAACTTGTTTAGCTAGTTGTGAGGCAGTATGGCTGCGGAAGCTACTGTCTGATTTATTTGATCTCGAGATGGATGCTACTTGTATACATTGTGACAACCAGAGTTGCGTGAAGTTTTCAGAGAATCCAGTGTTCCATAACAAGTCAAAGCACATCGAGATCAAGTATCCCTATATCAGGGATATGGTGCAGAGAGGAGCACTGAAGCTCCAGTATGTTGCGACAGAGGAATATATAGTTGATGTGTGGATGAAGCCATTGGATAGAATGAAGTTCAAGTACTTCAGGGAGAAGCTTGGTGTTCTCCAGATCGAGGTTTCCTCCAAGGGAAAGTGCTGAGTCCCAAATCCATTCTAATGAGCAGGTTAGATGTAAGGGCTGAGCCATTCTGTCATGGTGAGAGGATTTTGTTCCTTCCATGTCAGATATGAGTGCTGAGATCCAAAGCCATTCTGAAGAGCAAGTCAGATGTAAGGGCTGAGCCATTCTGTCATGGTGAGAGGATTCAGTTCCTTCCATTTTAGATATGGGTGCTGAGATTCATAGCCATTCTGACGAGCAAGTCAGATGTAAGGGCTAAGCCATTCTGTCATGGTGAGAGGATTCAATTCCTTCAATGTCAGATATGAGTGCTAGACATTCTATCGAGTAGGATAGATGTAAGGGAAACTTCCACTCTCCAGGAGAGTGGAGGCACCTAGTCCATTACTAGGTAGCTCAGTTTGGGACTGGGGGCCTTTTTGACGAGGGTGGAGGATTTGGTTCCTTCTAGGTTAGATGTGAGTGCAGGCCATTCTGGCGAGGGTGTAGGATTTGGTTCCTACCAGGTTAGATATAAGGGAAACTGCCATTCTTCGGGAGAATGGAGGCACCTGGTCCATTACCAGGTAGCTTAGTCTGGGACTGGGGCCCTTTCTGGCGAGGGTGGAGGATTTAGTTCCTTCCAGGTCAGATGTGAGTGCAAGCCTTTCTGGTGAGGGTGGAGGACTTGTTTCCTTCAAGGTCAGATATAAGTGCTGAATCCTTTTCACAAATGATAGTGATGTCCTATCATGATGGTGAATGTGAGTGTTGGGCCTTTCTAATGTGATTGTAGGTTTATACATGATCAAATGTGAGTGCTGGGCATGCCTTTCTGATGAGTAGGTCAGATGTAAGTGTTGGGTGAAGAACTACATGATGGCTAGGACAACAACCAGCATGAAAGAAGGATGGTTCTGTAGAACTTCCTATGACAAGATAGCACACATGATGATGACCAGATGAGATCCAGATCGAGCTATGATCCAGATCCAATTATGATGACTCTGAGAGATCTAGATCAAGTGATGATCCAAATCTAGTAGTGATGATCCAGATCCAGTGATGATGATCCAGATCCAGTGATGAACCAGATCCAGCAGTGATGATCCAGATCGAGTGATGATCTAGATCCAGTGATGATGATCCAGATCCAGTGATGATGATCCAGATTGAGTGATGATATAGATCTAGCAGTGATGATCCAGATCAAGTGATGATCTAGATCCAGTGATGATGATCCAGATCGAGTGATGATCTTGATCCAGTGATGATTATCCAGATCAAGTGATGATCCATATCCAGTGATGATGATCCAGATCAAGTGATGATGATCCAGTGATGATGTTCCATATCGAGTATGATCCAGTGACGATGTTCCAGATCGAGTATGATCCAGTGACGATGATCCAGATTGAGTGATGATCCAGATCCAGATGAAATATGACTTGAAGATGAAGATGACTTGAAGATGCAGGTGATGAGAAGAATCAGAGAAGAAGACCAGCGATGAAAATTGTGTCGAGAAAATACCTTCCTAGTTAAGAGGGAGTGTTGATGTAATTGTAACTTCAGAATGTATTCACTTGTATTTCTTATCTGTTGTAACCCGATGTTTATTCTGGGATGTTATCATGTTATGTCACACCCCGATGTTCCAATTGGGAGAATCAATAATGTAAACAAGTCATGTCAAGTCATAGTGGATAACCCTTCGATTGTCTAAGGGTAAAAGTCCCCACAGTTCTGGGGCACTAGGGTTATTAGACTTTCCCAGTAGAGGTCATCCCTAGTAGGGTTTTAGTCATGTCGAGATTAGTATAAATAGAGAGCTGGACTCTCTATTTAGTACACATCACTCACACACTCAAGTGTAGCGCATAGTTGAGGAAGGAGAACACACTGGGGCTAGACAAGAAGAAGATTAATGCTGTCGGGAGTGCATCTTACTGTTTTGGGGTCTTACCTTTTGTGTTGATTCTATCTCTGAGAAATTTGTGGGGTTTTCTCCATTTATGGTTTCCCCGATGAAAAACATTGTGTTCATTGTCTCTTGTGTTTGATTGCTATACTTGTTATTCTCTCAGTAAAGATCCTAACATAATGCTAGCTTGAATGTTGAAAAAATAACATGTGATGTTTATTCTTGTGGTGACTCGTGATTGAACCTTGCATGGTAACATTGCAATATACAACCCTTCAATGTCGACATCCAAATTATTGATGACTAGCGTGACACCTTAGGATTGTTTTCCACCCTTGCGTTGACCTTAATAGAACTCCTTAGTTTCCATCCACCATAGCGCTACCTTATATGATTTTTTTGGAGTATTTTGCTATCGTTTTTTATTGTGAGTTGGACAGACTACCGTATTGCTACTTTTTTTTTATTTGTGAAGGTTGGATGATCTTTTTTAGGATCTTTTCCATTTCTAGGTTCTCTCCTTTCACATATATGTTGGTCTAGTTGAGTCTCATGCAAGTAACCTAACTTTAAGATGTTGAAGTCCGTTTAATAGAAGCATTTATTCTGAGGATAAGGGAGTTCTTCCCTAATATTTGATGTTGAGTTTATAATTGGTTTAGATATGATATATATTTCTATTGTTATATATATATTGCTATTGTTATTATTGTTATTGTTTTCAATACTTTAAAGGTTATTGTAGCTCATTGTTTTTGGGATATGTTGGACATGAAGGATATTATTTTCCACAAAAATTACATAATTTTATTCTACTATGGTGATACATACAAGGGATGATTCTAGATCCTTATAGTTTGTAAATTCAAATGCCATATTTGTTGGCAAAGGATTCTCTCAAAAAGAGGTGGTTGATATTGATGAGACTTTTGCTCCAATTTCAAGAGATTTTGGGATGCATGGGAAAGACCCAAGTTTGCTCTGTGTCTCTTTGTTTCTATGCATGGTTGTCTTTTATTGATCCTATTTTTCTTTTCTTTTCAATTAATTAAAGCTATGCTAATATATCAAATCTCTTTTTGAAACAGATCCGTTGACAGGGGTTTAGTCACTGTCTCCACCCATAACACAATGATCTCCCTGAGCACCGACCCAGACAGAACTTACCCTGTCTAGCAACACTTGTAGAGAAGATGAGGCCTCAACCGAGATGTTCGAGGGATAAATATCAAAACCAAGTTTTTGCATTAAGAAGGAGGATCACGCATCTATTGTCAACTTATCGCAACATTACTTAGCAGATCCAAGCATTAGTTCATATAGTAACAGATTTGCATTATCATTCATTGGACCATATCACCATATTCAAATCGCAGTAGAAATATTGATGCACAAACATATCTACCGACATAACGACATTCATAACAAGAAAGCATTGCATCATTCATAGATAAACATCGTAATGTAGTATTCATTCACATCGCAAAAAATAGGAAAACAAGAAGATGCAAAAAGAAATAATGTTTCTGTCCAATCTCCATTGTGTCATATTAATCTTCAGATCAAAACTGCAAGTTCACAAAACAGTTCTTCAATTCATATCTTTCATCACAGATAGATTGCAGATAAGTTCAAGATCAAATCCATGATCTCATCTGCAATATCTCGTCTCCCAAGAAGACTTAACATTTACAATCCTAGGTCTATTTATAGGCTTTCGCCTTTACATTGGTGGTCCACTTAAGTCAACTTCATAACTACTTGGACCAAAATCTACAAAATAGTGACCAAAATATACAAAATGTGGTCGATCCACCTTGCACTCCATCTTACTCCTTGCACAACAACTTTGACTTTCCGCAACATCCTTGATGATATGCAACTAGTTATCTCCAAAACTGCCTGCCAACATCTCTAACATGTTTGATGTGCATTTCCAACTCAACATAGAATGGATATTCATAAAGATTCACCCATGATAGAGGTTTTTATGCATGAGGGCACATCACTCAAGAATAAATCAATAGGTAAGGTGCATTACTCGAGAGTTACACTATTGTATAATCTTCCAATTCGTATCATTAAGTGGGGTGTTAATTTAGAATTTGGTGTGAATTTGAGGGGGTGGAATAATGCTGTGCATAAAACTTTGTTTCCATATCATGGCATCACATTTTTGAGAAGTATTAGTATGCCTTTTGGAGGGAATCACCTATTGAAATTATTTTTATATTAGACGTTGCTTATGGTGGTCTCTTCTTTCAAAAATTGGAAGCAATTGTACAATTCTTATCCTTCCTTCACCTCAGTACTTCATGTATTGTAGAGGCTTACCAACAATAACCAAACTCCCCTCCTATAATACCAATTCCATGAAGACTACCTCTACAAATTAAATCAAATATGTGTTCCCCATCCCCAAATTGCTTGATCCTAGTCAAGGAATTCCATTCCTCATCCAATAGTGGACATTTTAACACTCATAAAAACCTCCATCACTTATAATGCTAGTTTTGTTTGCCATCCTGGCACAAATTTGTATAATACTTCATCCATCATGCTAAACATGTCAATCATAAATATCAACCTCTCCATATTCCTTCTCACATTTGGGAGTCCATTTCCATGGATTTTATCTGTGATTTCCCAATCAAGGTATTGGACACCAATGTCATTAACTACCAAAATCGTTCCTTCAAATTTCCCTCAAATACATACTATTTCCCTAAGACGAACTATGGATGTAACATCAATACCACAACAAATATGAGTACAATGAAGTCCTAACTTAATATATATCAACAAGAAATATCATATTGTTGGCTATAACAACTTGTAGATGACTTGTAGTGATGGTTTAAGTGTCAAGAATTCATCAACTACCTTGATGAAGATATTATACCCCCTCCGGGTGAGAATAGATCCCTTCAAAAGTCCCATTTTGAGTTGGAATAAACCCATGTTCAAGTCTAGAATTCATATGGCAATTTTTGCAGATGACAATCTTTGGAAATTTGCCCAGAGTTCAAGAGTATTGAACAAAAACTGTACCAGAGGATGTATGGTTGAATTGTTGTGGTACGTGTATGTGTATATTAATAATGAAGTGATGTAAAATTCATATTGTGGGTGGTTATATATATATATATATATATATATATATATATATATATATATATATCACATTGCATATTTTTGCATCATTATCCATCCATTTTGTTGGAATTTTGAAATTCCCTTAAATACCTACTATTTGGAAGACCCTCTCCTCTCCCAAATGATTGTGCATGATACTAAAATTCCCAATGTGAATGCAATCAAATTTGTATTTTATCCAATCCTTTTAGAGGTTGACTATGAAAGGTATCATTTAGATTCAATGGTCTTCCATACTACCTATTTTCCTACAGAGGAAGATACTAAGTATGTTTTTCATGAGGACAACCTTATATTGTCAAATTTAGAAGAGATAGGCCTTGGATATGAAAATGAAAGTATATATATTCACTCATCCATGAATATGTGAAAATACAATGTAATTTCAAATGTTGTTCCAAGGCTATAAGCTTTAGCTTTTAATGATTCCACCATCTCCCAAAAATATAACCATTTGATCCAAGATTTTCCTTGGTATATGATGATTATCTTGAATATTATATTTGAGATATTTTATACCCTTAAGGAAAATTTGGTGACCATGTCATCAAGGTTGATGTATGAATCTATTTTTTTGAATTTTCATATTATATTAATGAAGAAATTGAATTTCAATTTGAAACTAACATCAAAATTTCTAATTATTTTGGTTATTTTATGTTTCTATTGAGAGGTGGAAGGAAAATTTGATTCTAAAGTTGATCGTTCAAGATGGAATACAGGATACTTTACTACTCAATTTTGAAAGAGAAAGGTATGGAAATCAATGAACTTTACTACTTAAGTTTGAAAGAGAAAGGTATGGATATCAGTGGATGAATTTTCTTTAATCAAATATTGTTCCTTAAGTTGATGTTTGGATTTAGGTTCTAGTATAGTTTTTGTATCAGCATGATTTCATCTTAGAATTTCCTTTTAAAGCATTATTGGAGGCCATGTTGCATTTATAAATAAATATTCCTTTGATCATTGCTAATGGTAATTTCCATGAAGATCAAGTCTTAACCATACTTTGTACACACACACACATATTGAAAATTATTATTAGATAAATTGATAATTTCTTCTTCTTTCAAGTTATAACTTTTTCTTTTCTTTCATTTTTCATAGTTTTTTTATTTTGGGGTTTCAACTCTTTTTATTCATTTTTCACTACTTTTAAGTTTACTTATATCCTTTCCTTTTGTTATAATTGTGTAGGTTTTCTTAATAATTTCTCCATTCATTGGGGAGCGGATTTATTCAATTTAGCAATGCTTCAAAGCATCACAACTTTCAACATTGTAAGGTTATTCATGATTATGATTCTCTTAAAGAATTTCTCATTATCATTCTTCTTATGGATACTTTATGGCACTTCACTACTTCATGTGGATTCAATATGTTATGGTTTTTTCATATTAACATTTCTCTAAAATAAACCAATTTTTTATTCAATAAGTCACCATCAAATATATTCTAAGGTTGACATCAATGACAACTAAAATGTCCAACAATGAAATCATTAGTGTGCAAATGCTTTGAATGACAACGTTTATGGTTTTGTTTTCATTGTTTATTATGGTGATTGGTTCTTACCTCTTGAACAATATAAACCTAGTACAAAAAAGTGCTTATATGCTAGAAATGGTAACCTACACGGATATCTATCCTTTAATTATTTTTGTGTTGTTATTTTGTTCTCGCTTGTCTTCCATTTAACCAGGCCTGAGATCGTCAATCTATTATTTGTTTCACAGAAATATGCAAAACTTGAACAATGTTCAACTAATTAACATTTTGTATTATAACAAAGATTTTGTGAGACATTTATGCCAAATTTATATCCTTTCATTCAGATGATCATGATATATTCATTTGGAGTTGTAGGTATTGACATGAACTTAAGATTAGGCATCAATGACTTGTTATATCCATCTTGATATCATAGTAGTGTTATGTATGGGTTCCATATTCCTGTCATTTGACTTATTATCTTAATAGAAAATCAAAACTTCATTCCTCGTCAAATATAATCAAAAGGTTGTTTCTCCAATTTCATCATGTTTTCCTACCTAGAAATATTCATTATGAGGTTTTGAAAGGGAATCATTGAAAATCCATTTCACCTATCGAACTCAGTGGTGAAATTCTTAAAACATTAACAACCTTTTGGAGGTAATCACCTATTTAAAGTATTCTTAGATTAGACGTTTCTTATGGTGGTGTCTTTTTTTGTTTGTTAAAATACTCGAAAATCATAACTATAGCGATGAAAATGACTTGGTAGTTATTTATCCTGGCAATGATATCCCATCACTATAGTGATGAGATATCATTGCTAGTATGGAAATATCATTGCTTTGTGCAAGGTGGGTCGTTGCTATAGTGCCACTTAACCATCACTATAGCGACGAGGTTTTCGTCGCTTATATAGCAAGTCTACCGCTATACGCATGATATGTTGTTGGTCTAGGAATGATGGTGTGTCGCTAGAGCAATCGATCTTTGTCGCTATAGTGAAAAAAAATGATTTGTAAGCCATTGTCCATAGATGCCATGTGTCATCTATTTCTTGTCTCCATAGCGATGAATGGTTCGACGTGTGGCTGTAGCAACGAAACTGTTTCCATGAAAATATGGGGTGACGTTTGTCGCTATTGCATCAAAAAAGTGTTTCAATAGCAACGAATTAACGTGGTAAAAATGTGCACATGTACTAGTGAAAATCATATTTATTATATGCACATTTATCAACACTATTGTAAGAACTTAACAACAATAATATCACCTTGAACAAGTGCCAACAATAGTGACCTTGATTTCTGTGCACACATGAAACTTCTTAGAAATCACAAGAAAACCTCCAAACTAAATGCTATACAACCTAACATTGTTGTACAGTACCACCCATTAATGTTGCAAGCTTCCTCCTAGGGATTCTTGCTCCATATCCTTGGGAAAAGTGTGCCTCTCTCTCTTTGCTCAAAAAATTTCATCCCCCTTCTTGGAATGTGTGACCATAATTAGTTGCTACTCAATAATCATACTTAGCTCAAGCTCTCAAAATTTCTCTTAAAAAATGTGCCTTTCACACTTCTCTTCAAATCTCTTGGAATGTGTGCAAATGAGTCTCACAAGGATTCTTTTTATCTACCATTTAGGGTAAATCCCATGACTTTTTTTCTTCTACATCCAATATTCGATCTTGGACCACAATATTAAGCGATATAATTTACTATCAAGTTCAATTAAATATATTAAGTGAAAACTATATAAAATCACTTTACTTTCAAAAATTCATATCACCCTAAAATAATAAAATGTACACTTTATATCATAAAGTACAACTCACTTTAATACTTTCAAGGCACTTTAAAAACACATTTAATGAATTCACTTTACTTAACGAGACCCCATGGGATCGAACCTATGTACCTAGGAATATGATGCAGGAGTACATCTAAGATATGGATACTAACACGATGATAAGAGTAGGGGTATCTCAAGGAGACATTCTCATAAGAGTTCCCATTTATCAAGAATAATTTATAGATATAGGAAATATACTCCATACCTTTTTTCTAGTGAGTTATATTCTTCTAAGAACTCCACCAATGATCCAAGTTATTAGTCTCACAAGAATAATATGAACAAGTATTTTAGGGAAAATTCACATGGATAATATTAGAAATCCAAACCATTTACTTTTCATGGTGAAGTGAAATCTAGACAAGAAGTTGAGCCCTAGATTCTTGGTATGAGAAAGTATTTTCAAGTCCATAATCAATCTGGAAACATGAAGGAAAGGGTGGCCATATTTATCTTGAATGGAATAGTATCAATATGGTAGGATCACCTTAGGAAAATCAAGAAGATCAATGAAACAAATATTGTTTGGAAGTAGTTCAAAAAGTACTTCCAACAAAATTATCTCTCTAATAAGCACTATGATGACAAAATCAAAGATTTCCATGAGTAAAAGTTAGGGAAAATTTCCATGGGTTAATATAAAAACCATCCTAGATCCAAATCCTAGGCTCTATCAAGCGCCGAGAGGAATCGAATATCTCGAGGTGAAAAACCTCTTCTTAGGTATTTCACTGAAGGACCTATCAACTTTGGTGTGTCCTATATATAGCCATTGATTTGATTCAAACCAAAATACACATCATTTTATTTAAGTTTGACATATAATATTTTTATTATTAATATTTATGGCTGACATATAATATTTATTATTTTTTTAGGAATGAACATTACAACATCTTCCCCATACATGGTTTTAAAACCATGTGCAAGTCCCTCCTAAAACCATGGGTTGTTTAGGAGGGCTTGCACATGGTCTTAAAACCATTTGCAAGGCCCTCCTAAACCTGTACAATAAAACCATGGGTTGTTTAGGAGGCCTTACACATGGTTTTAAAACCATGGCAAGGCCAACATTTTTGTATGGATAATTCAATTTATTTTTTTTAGGCACGAACATTACAACATCTTCCCCATATTGTGTTTTTTTTCTGACACACATTTCTTTTTGCGGATAATTAAATTTTTAATTTTTTATTGTTTTCTTAAGTAGGAACATTCGAAACATCTCCCCCATACAACATCTTCCCCATATTTTTTTATTGACTGACATTTTTTTTGGCGGATAATCAAATTTTTTATTTTTTATTATTTTGTTAGTAACAATTATTATTTTGTTGGTAACAAATGTTACAAAATAATATCGACAAACATTACAAGATCTCCCTCATACTGGGTTGTAGAGCGCCTCTCGGCGCAATAAATATATCAGAGATGATAATGTGAAAATTCAACATTTCCTAAGTGGACTACTAGTCAATAATACAAGGATTAAGTTGGGTATAATGAAACTCAAACTCTAGATGAGACTATAAGGAAGGATATGTATTGTTATGATAAAAAAAACACAAAACATAATTCTGGAAGGCATGGAAGGACCAAAAGAAGGAGAATTTTGACCAAAGGAGGAAAGGATTCAAGCCTCGTCATTTTAGAAATTGAATAAGGTATCCATCACATGGTGAGGCTATGGCACCAAAATTTAAGGGAGATAAGACAAGGGATCCCCTTCAACATTGGGGATGTGGAAAGGACCACTTGCTCAAAAATTATTCATATTATAATGGAAGTTCTAAGCATGTTCAAAACATCTAAGAGGGTTAAACGGTGGGTGATATAGAAAGGAATGTCCCTATAATCTATGCTATACTAGAGAATTGCTAAGAAGGTCTTTAGTTAGTTGTGGTTGATGTTCAAGGTAATATTTCTAAGAAATATATTTATATTATTTTGTTTGACCCTGTATCTACTCATAATTATGTTACTCCTAGAGTTTTTGAGATTATTGGCAGGAGGTTTTGGGATACATTAGTTGTGCAACATCATGGATGTTGTACAATCTCAAAGACACTGCGCAAGTGGAAGATGACGCGCAAGGAGGAGAATAGAATATGTTATATATTTTATGTCATCTTTATTAGTTTTGGACCATATTTTGTGGATATTGGTCATTATTTGTAGAATCAGTTAAGAGTTAGTTAGGAAGGTGTCTAAGTGGACCTTGAATGTAAAGGCACAAGCCTATAAGTAGAAGTTGAATTGTAAGTCTTAAGTATCTTTGGAGCATATTTCCTTCGAATGATCTTGAGACATTGAACTTGAGTTTGTATTAGATTTTGGTTATGTAAGATCTGCGCATGAACTAAGATCTATTAATTTGTGAACTGTTTTGGAGAATCGGTGATTTTGTGCAAAAGTAATATGACAAGATAGAAGTTGAGCTGAATCATTGTGTTCTTTTATGTTTTCCTGTTTTACTGTTTTTTGCAACTCAATTATGAATGCAATGTGAATCTACGACATGGATCTGTAAATGATGCGATGTTTCCCTATTTTAAATGATGTTACTCTGTTGGATTTGTTTACGCATCAATGTGTTTACTGTAGTTTTGATGGAATGATGCGATCTGTTGAAGAATGATAATGAATGCATAAGTTGAATGATCAGATATGTTAATGTTTCACTAAGTTCATAAGTTGATGCACATTGTCCTCTCTCATTTTGCAGAAACTTGGTTCCATCAGATCTCCCTCGAACATCTCAGGTGAGACTCCATCCGCTATGCGGGTGTTACTGGATGAGGTAAAACCTGTTTGGGCTGGTGATCAGGGAGATCATGGTGGTTTGGGTGTCGAAAGAATGGGAACCCCTGTCGACTGTTTTTTTTGGCTAAGTTTGTGTTAAAATGATTTGTGATTTGAGTCAAGAAAGCATACTAAATCATGGCCAGTCCAACTAGCCACTGAAACCAAGAGAAAAGTTGGGGAAATAGTGGAAAATTTTCCATTAGATATGGGTGGATTCTTCACATGGGAAAATTTGAATATTTTTCCACTTGGTTTCTATGATGTTCTCATTGGAATTGATTGGTTGGAAGCACATCAAGTTAAACTTGATTTCTACAACAAGACTTTTGATTACATTGATGAAGAGGGAAGCCCAAGGATAATAAAGGGAGTTCTGAAGATGGTTTCCATTAGGCATATTTCAGACTTGTAGTTGAAGAAGTGATTTAGAAAATATTGTCAATTGTATGCAGCTTATGTATTAGACATAGAAAAAAATGAAGTTCCCAAGTTGGAGGAGTATCAAATATTGAAAGAATTTAGTGATGTGTTCTTTAATGAAGTTATAGGAATTCATCCAAAGAGGGATATTTATTTCACAATTGGTATTGTTCTAGGAGCTACACCAATATCCAATACACCTTAAAGAATGAATACACCATAACTAATAGAGGTGAAAATGTAGCTACATGAGATGTTGGAAAAAATAGATTTAACCAAGTGTGTCTCCATGGGGAGAACTAGTTTTATTTGTGAAAAAGAAATATGGAACTTTCAAGTTGTGCATTTATTACAGACATTTTAATAAAATTATAGTGAAGAACAAGTTCCCTTTACGTTGAATTGATAATATATTTAAGCAATTGGAGGGGAAAATGTATTTTTAAAGATTGATTTGAGGTCGGGTTAACATCAAGGTAGAATCAAGGAAGAAGACACACATCCACAAAATAAACTCTAGAAAAAGGTATGGACATTACTAGTTTATGGTGGTGCCAATCAGTCCCACTAATGCACCAACTACATTCATGTGTCTCATGAATAGTGTTTTGAGCAAGTACTTGGATAAGTTTGTGCTAGTTTTTCTAGAAGACATTATTATTTATTCTAAGAATGAATATGATCATGAGGAAAATTTGAGAATGGTTTTGTAAGTGATAATATAACATAATATGTATGAAAAGTTAAGCAAATGTGATTTTTATCAAAAACAAATTCATTATTTGGGTCACTTTTATTTAAAGAAAGGAATATTTGTGGATAGAAAAGATCGAGGCCATTATATATTTTCCAACCCTAAAGAATGTGATAGATACAAGATATTTTATGGGTGTTATTTATTATTATAGGAGGTTCATTGAAGGATTGTCCAAGGTTTCACAACTCATTAATTCTTTGAAAAAAATTAATAAAATTTGAGCGGACAAGAATGTGAGGAAATATTTCAACTATTGAGGAAACTTCTTACCAGAGCTCCAATTTTGAAAACTATAAAGCTATAAAAGGATTTTGGGGTGTGTAATGATGCATTTAAACAAGTAATTGAAGTATTTCTTATGCACATGTGGCATGTTATGAGTTAATAAATATAAATGAACATGAAATAAATTATGTTACCCATGATTTAGAGCTTTATTTATTAGTGCGTGCATTGAAATTATGGAGGCACTACTTGATTTGTAAAAAAATTGAGCTTAGAACTGACCACTTGGTATGGAATATTTGTTTGAGCAACCACATTAAATGCAAGGCAAGCTAGAAGGCTGGAAGTTTTATGTGAATTCAATTTTGAAAGAAAACACATAAAAGGGAAGGAAAATAAAGTGGTTGATACACTCAATAGAAAATTACATGTAATCCATGCGATACCCATTAGTAATTAATAAATATATTTAAGACAAATGATTGTTGAATCTCTTGTTTAAGATGAACACTATGTTCAAATAAAATATAAATTACAACAACAAAATTTCAAAAGGGGGTATGTGGGCTATAATTTTGAGGATGATGGACTTCTTACTTATAAACAATAGGGTTTGTATTGTAAGAATTTCATCATTAAGCTAGCAATACATTAGGATCTTTAATTGAGAGAATAACAAGCACAACAATCAAACACAAGAGACAATGAACACAGTGTTTATCCTCAAGGAAACCATAAATGGTGAAAACCCCGCAACTTCCTCAGAGATAGAATCAACACCAAAAGTAGAACCCAAAATAGTAAGTGATCTCTTGACAGCAGTAACCTTCTTTCTATCTAGCCCCAGTGTCTTCTCCTTCCTCAACTATGCGCTTCAATTGAGTGTGTATGAGATGTGTGATAAATAGAGAGGCCAACTCTCTATTTATACTAATTCCTGACATGACTAAACCCTACTAGGGCTGACCTCACTAAGAGAGTCTAATAACCCTAGTGCCCCTATATTGCGGGGACTTTAACCCTTAGCCAATAGGAGGGTTACCCACAATGACTTGACATGACTTGTTTATATTATAGAAATTCCCAATAGGAACATTGGGGCATGACATAACTCAAGTACATCCCAAAATAAACATCAGGTTACAATATATAAGAAATATAAGTGAAATACATTCCGAAGTTACATATACATCAACACTCCCTCTTAACTAGGAAGGTATTCTTTCGACACAATTTTCAGCACAAGTCTTCTTCTCTATATCTTCTGGATCATCTTCGAGTCCTCATCATCTTCAAGTCTTCTTCATCTTCAAGTCATCTTCATCTTCAAGTCATCTTCATCATTGGATCATCATCACTGGATCTGGATCATCATCACTCGATCTGGATCCTCACTGTTGGATCATCATCACTGGATCTGGATCATCATTGGGTCATCATCATGGGTGCTATCTCTTGATTCTTCTCATCATAGGAACTTCTATAGCTGGATGTATCATCACAGAGCTAGTCCTTTTTCATACTAGATGAGTCTTCACAGAGCTAGTCCTTTTTCATACTAGATGTGGGATCTACTCAGAGCTAGTCCTTTTTCATACTAGATGAGTCTTCACAGAGCTAGTCCTTTTTCATACTAGATGTGGGATCTACTCAGAGCTAGTCCTTTTTCATACTAGATGAGTCTTCACAGAGCTAGTCCATTTTCATACTATATGTGGGATCTACTCAAAGATAGTCCTTTTTCATACTAGATGAGTCTTCACAGAGCTAGTCCTTTTTCATACTAGATGAGTCTTCACAGAGCTAGTCCTTTTTCATACTAGATGTGGGATCTACTCAGAGCTAGTCCTTTTTCATACTAGATGAGTCTTCATAGAGCTAGTCCTTTTTCATACTAGATGTGGGATATACTTAGAGATAGTCCTTTTTCATAATAGATGAGTCTTCACAGAGCTAGTCCTTTTTCATACTAGATGTGGGATCTACTCAGAGCTAGTCCTTTTTCATACTAGATGAGTCTTGACAGAGCCAGCCCATTTTCATGCTGGATGTGGGATTTACACATAGCTAGTCATTTTTCATACTAGATGTGTCTTCACAGAGCCATCCCTTTTTAATGCTGGATGTGGGATCACCACATACACCTGACAATGGAAGGAACCAATCCTCTCACCATGTCACAACTCTTACATTCGACCATGGAAGGAACCAATCCTCTCACCATGTCACAAATCTTACATCCGACCATGGAAGGAACCAATCCTCTCACCATGTCGGAAGGGCACAACTCTTACATATAACCATGGAAGGAACCAATCCTCTCACCATGTCAGAAGGACTCAGCACGGACATGTCAATTCCTCTTGGGAGGAATCTCAATCTAGAGAACACCAAGATTCTCCCTGAAGTACTCAAACTTCACCCCATCCAATGGCTTAGTCAACACATCAGCTATATGTTCGTCCATCTCAACATACTAGAGCTTCACTGCTCCTCTCTGCACCATAACCCTGATATAGTGATACTTGATCTTGATATGCTTCAACTTGTCATGGAATACTAGATTCTCTGACAACTTTAAACAGCTCTGGTTGTCACAGTATATACAAGTAGAATCTAACTGGAGATCAAATAAATCAGACAGTAACTTCCTCAGCCATACTGCCTCACAACTAGTTGAACAGGCTATGACATATTCTGCTTCAGCTGTACTTAGTGCCACACAGGATTGCTTCCTGCTAAACTACGAGATCACACTTGATCCCATACTAAAGCAACACCCTGAAGTGCTCTTCCTATCGATGGCACTGCCTGCCCAATCTGAATCAACATAACCCTCTAGGTTAATCCTTTGATCAGTCTTATACTTGAGCCCATAATCAACTGTACCATTTAGGTACCTCAAAATGTGCTTTGCAGCAGTCAAGTGAACATGTCTCGGATCTGTCAGATATTGGCTCAAGGTGTTCATAGCAAAGCAAATATTTGGTCTCTTGTTCGTCAGATACATCAAGGACCCAATCATCTGATGATACATCGTGGCATCAACTGTCTCTGATGAAGCATCACTCAATAGCTTCAGGTTTGATGCCATAGGTGTGGTTAATGCCTTGCATTCCATCATCCCAAATATCTTCAAGATATCTACTGCATACTTCCCTTTTCCAAGGAAGATTCCATCCGTAGTCTACCACACCTCCATACCTAGAAAATAATGCATCATACCTAAGTCCTTCATTTCGAACTCGGCAACAAGATTTCTCTTCGTATCAGCAATCAACCCATCCATACCTGTCACAAACAAATCATCTACATATAGTAGGAGCATCACTGGGTTTCCATCTTCAACCTTGTATTAAAGGTTGGAATCTAGTTTACTCTTGGTAAACCCCAAATTGGATAGAAAGCTGTCAATTATTCCATACCATGTGTTGCGTGCTTGTTTCAAATCGTACAGGGATTTATTCAATTTGCACACATGAGACTCCCTGTCATGTGTCTCAAAACCGAGTGGCTGCTTCACATACACTTTCTCTTTCACTACACCATTCAAGAAAGCAGTCTTGACATCCATTTGGTGTATCTTCCATTTCATCACTGCAGCCAGAGAAAGTACCGATCTGATGGAAGTGTATCTAGCTATAGGTGCAAAGGTTTTTTCATAGTCTATTCCTTCTTTCTATGAGAAACCACAAGCAACAAATCTTTCTTTATATTTCTCTATGATACCGTCTGCAGCATGCTTGATCTTGTAGATCCATTTGGAAGTTACAACTGACTTCCCTTCTAGTATTGGGACAACATCCCAAATATAATTCTTCATGATCGATTGATACTCTTCGATCATAGCATCCTTACATTCTTTCCATTCTGCCGCTTCTTCATAATTGGAAGGTTCTTTATTAATGAAATCACATAGTAATGCCACATAACTGGAACCGGATCTGGTCCTCTTTCTTTCTCTAATATTCTCTTCTGGAACCCCATATATTTTCGCACCTTGGATAATCTCTCGTACCCAAGCAGGTTTCCTTTTGTGAGGATTCTTCTCCTATGGTGGATCTACAGGTCTCTGTGGTTCTTCAAATTCTCGATCTTCTTCTTGAGTTTCTTTGTTCATGATTGTATCATGAATTCTGGGAGCTTCTGCTTCTTCAGGTTCTTCAGCAGGTTTCTTTCTGGATTTGATGTATGATGAATCTTCGTCAAATGTTACATCCCTGTTGATGTTAATCTTTTTGAACCCTGGGAAGTATATTTTGTAAGCCTTCGAGATTTTGGAGTATCCCACAAATATACCCTTCTTTCCTGAAGGATCTAATATTGTCCTCTTCTGTTTTGGAATGTGTATGTACACTAGACAGCCGAATATTCTGAGATGGCTGACTTCTGATTTCTTGCTAGAGAATACTTCTTCAGGAGTCTTCTTCTTGAGTACTCTGTGTGGAGTATGGTTTTGTACATACACCGTTGTTCTGGCTGCTTCTACCCAAAGATGCATAGGAATATATTGATCATGAAGCATAGCTCTTGCAGCTTCCATGACAGTTCTATTCTTCCTTTCTACAATCCCATTTTGTTTTGGATTATAAGGGGTGGACAACTCCCTCTTAATCCCTGATTCTTTACATAGTTCCTTGAACTCATTCAAAGTGAATTCTCCACCATTGTCTGATCGAAAAGTCTTGATCTTCTTTTCAGTGTGGTTCTCGATCAAAGATTTGAATTCCTTGAACTTGCTAAATACTTCATCTGTGTTCTTCATGAAGTAAATCCATGTCTTCCAAGAAAATTCATCAATAAAGGAAACATAGTACACATACCCGCTTAGTGAGCTTAATGACATTGGTCCACATACATTGGAGTGGATGATTTCCAAGTTTCCTTTTGCTTTTATTTTGCTACCTGGAAATGTCTTCTTTGTGTTATTTCCTTTCACACATCCTTTGCATACCCCTTCATGTTTTGCTTGAATTTCTGGAATACCTTCAACAGCTTGCTTGCAACTGGTAGTGCTCTATAATGCACATGTGCAAGCATTCTATGCCAAAGTTCATTTGGTTCTTCTGAGTCATGAACCAGAGCTTGTTTTGGTTGGCCCTTCAACTTGTATAGACTTCCTTCTTGTTCCCCAATCACCATTGCATTGTCAAAAGTATTTCCCTTTGGCCACATAAGAACTTGTCCATCTACAAAAGCAACCCTCATTCCTTTTGCATCCAATGCAGATATGGAGAGGAGGTTCTTCTTTAGTCCTGGAACAAAGAATACATTCTTCATCTTCAAAGACTTTGTAGAGTCTAGTTTATAGGAGGATTCACCACTAAATTTTATTGGATACTGATAGTCATCCCCAATTTTCACCTTGTGAGGTGGCTCATGTTCGGATAGCTTCACAAATGATTCTTTGAATCCCGTCATGTGCTTGGAAGTACCATTGTCTATGAGCCAATCATTGCTTCCATGTGAAACCGTTCTCGTGAGAGCGGAGATCAACACATATTCTTCCTCACTTGAAGAATCATCACTTTCTTGTATGATTCTCTTTGTGGAAGGTTCATCATCCTCTGTAGCATGAGCATGATGTCTTCTCTTGTTTCCCTTCTTCTTTAAGTTCCTTTTGTTAGGGAATAATTTGGATATGTGACCTTTCTCATCACATGTGTAACATATAATACTAGACAAATCTCTTCTAGAGTGTGAGATATTACCTTTGGAGTGATCATGGCTCCTTCTGTTTTTCTTGGAGTGAACTGTAAGAGCTTGATCTTCACTTCCCATCTTCTCTTCTTGAGCTTCTACCCGAGCTTCTTCTTGAGAGAATTATTCCCATAGTCTGCTGAACTTGACTAACCTATTTCTGGCACAGATCCCTTGAATGAAAGGGTCCCATGATCTAGGGAGACCATTCAAGGTGGTCATCAAAATCTCTGCATTTTCCACTTTTTCATCTACTACTTCTAGTTGTTCCTTGATATTAGATACCCTTGTAAAGTGAGACTAAATAGTCTCATCATTCTGGATCTTTACATTCTTCAATTGGTTTCTCAGAGTCATCTTCCTGTTTATGTTCTTCCCTTCAAACAATTTGGTTAGGGCATCAAACATAGCTTTAGGTGCCTTAAGGGGGGACACCTGTGGTATGAGGTGATCCTTGATGGAATCAGCAATGATTCTCTTTTCCATAACCAACTTCTTCTTATGTAAGGCCTTAGCCTCATCTCCCTCTTGAACTGGAACCTCCTCATTGATATAGGAGTCCAACTCATTTCCTTCCAGAACCAAGGAGATCCTATACTTCCAGGCTCGGAAATTGTTAGCTCCCTGAATATTTTCAACAATCTTGGTATGATGAAACATCTTAACTAAGAACCTCAAATGGAAATGCAACAGATTTAGATCTTACTAGCTCAAGATGTCGGATCTGAATTTGGAGCTAAAATCCTGCAGTGTTGGTTCAGTAGCAAATTAGGGTTTTGTTTTTCCAGAGTTATGTCCAACAAAATGCTTTGAATTTGATCCCTAAATTCGATTTTGGGGAGGAGATCAATCCAGGCCTGGGCTCATTGAAAAATTCCTCTTCTATGATAAGCCCTAATTTTTAGCAGTAGTGTCGGGTCCAAAATGGAAAAACCTTAGAATTGGATTCTGCTTCAACAGAAAGATGTGCCCTAAGGAGGAGATTTAATCCAACCTTCTTTTGCTGAAAATATGTGGAGGAATATCCACTAAGTAGGAAGCCCTAGTTCCCGCAGCTGTACAGTGTCTTCTTCTTAGGTTAGCTCTAATACCATGTTAGAATTTCATCATTAAGCTAGCAATACATTAGGATATTTAACTGAGAGAATAACAAGCACATCAATCAAACACAAGAGACAATGAACACAATGTTTATCCTCAGGGAAACCATAAATGGTGAAAACCCTGCAACTTCCTCAGAGATAGAATCATCACCAAAAGTAGAACCCAAAACAGTAAGTGATCTCCCAACAGCAGTAACCTTCTTTCTATCTAGCCCCAGTGTCTTCTCCTTCCTCAAATATGCGCTACACTTGAGTGTGTATGAGATGTGTGATAAATAGAGAGGCCAAATCTCTATTTATACTAAGCCAATAGGAGGGTTACCCACAATTACTTGACATGAATTTTTTATATTATAGAAATTCCCGATAGGAACATTGGGGCGTGACATAACTCAAGTACATCCTGGAATAAACATCGGGTTACAATATATAAGAAATATAAGTGAAATACATTCCGAAGTTACATGTACATCAACATGTATTCATAATTATACATATTTAAGAAGCATTCATTTTGTATGAAATCCCTAAAATGCCATATTCTGGCCATCTAATATACCATAAAACAATTGCTACAACAAGGAAGCAATATTTTTGGGTGGGAATGAAGAAATATATTGTTGAGTATATTTCTAGATGTATGAAATGATAGAAAGTATAGGTTGAATATCATCACCCAACAAGTTTATTAAAACCTTTTCCGAGTTTGAAATGAAAACAAGAATTAATAACTATAGACTTTATCACTGGGTTACCAACCACTTCAAGGAAGCATGATTTCATCATGGTTGTGGTTTATAAATTATCTAAGGAAACACATTTGATCCTAGTCAATCAAATCACAAGGTTGTTGAGATAGAAATAATATTTTTGAAAGAAATATTCAAATTACATGGTTTTCCAAAATCAAATGTATCTGATCAAAATAAAAAGTCTATATCTAACTTTGGAATATTCTTTTTCAATATTTGGGTATATAACTATTTTTTAGTAATGTGTATCATCCACAAACAAATGGGAAAATAGAAAGAGTAAACCATTTGTTGAATACATGCTTCACACATATGTAATGGATAAACCATCCAAGAGGGACGATTATATACACTTGACATAGTTTGCATATAACAATGGGCATCAAGCATAATTGAGAATGAGTGAAATTGAATCTTTGTATGGTAGAAGGTGTAGGACACCAATGAGTTGGGATAATGCAATGAACATAATTGTGCTTGGGTCGGAAATTATTAAGTAAATGGAACAATAATTTGTGAAGATTAGGCAGGATTTGAAGGAATCCCAATATAGACAAAAAATCTATGCATATAAGAATATAGTGCACAGGGAATTCAATTTTGGGGATCATGTTTACCTCCAAATGAGGCCAAGGATGATTTCCTTGAAGGTTGGAAGTTGTGCCAAGTCATCACTAGGATATTATGGGAATTTGAAGTGCTTAAGAGGACATGGCCAATTGAATACAGAGTTTCATTTCTTCCTAATGATAAATCTCATAATGTTTTTCTAGTTTCTTTTATTAAGAAATATGTGTGTGATCCTAACCATGTGATTGTTTGGGATGCGATTGAGGTGGAACTTGATGGAGAGTTCTAAATAGAGTCATTGTGCATCCTCAAAAGGAAAGTAACAATGGTCTGGAACCAATCCATTGGACATGTAAACATACAATGAAATCAATTTGGTCTAGATGAGGCTACATGGAAGTTAGAGGATGCCATGAGAGAGGCATATCCATTTTTGTTCATATTTTGAGAAAGCATCAAGGACGATGTTAATCCAGGTGGGAGGGGACTTGCGCCCAATTTTCACCCTTGAAATGTATCAAATCAAATTATGTAAAATGATTTAAACATGCTAGTATGGTTTCATAGTGTGAAGATTGAGGCCAAGTTCTGTCTAGTCAGTGGAAAGGCATGTATAATGTAAGTATTTCTATAAAGACCTTGTGGTTGGCTTGTTTTGATGACTCAAAAAATAGGTAAATATTATTTTGAAAAATAATAAAATGGTCCAAGATGGACATGCAAAGAGTCATAAAGGGGATATGATTCCATTATATGGGAAGAGAACATGTGACCTATGGAATATTAATTCCTCTTTTCCGAAGTGTCAGCCTTAGAAATCATATGTTTGCTTCCATGTGCCTTAAACGAGTCAATTACATCCTTTTGTTGTATTAGATCCAATCAATAAATGCATGTGTGAGGTTGGTGAAAAAGTATTCTCATGTAGTTATCAATTTTTTTAGATACTAACCAATCATTGATTCGACAAAGCCAAAAAAACTGAACCATGCCCGAACTAGAAAAACTCAGGAAAACCAAACAAAAAAACTTGTTGACGAAAAAATACATAGGATATTAAAATTTAAAAAAAAATTATGTGCATACATAAGAATCCAAACAATTGTAGACAAGTATCCAAAGTTTCTAATGTATATATAAAGAAGGGGTGCATATAACTAAAATCACATCGAGTGCAATCCAGTTTTTATCCAAATACATTAACAATGAGGCTCTAAATGACCTCTAGAGTACAAAAAAACTTCAAAACTTAAAGCTACAAGAAATAAATACATATAATCAAAATCATTCCTATATTCAGATCATATTCGTCAATATCACCTTGTGCCCCCTACCTCCATGTTTTAGCCCTTGCCTCTATCTCAAATATCAAATTTGATCCTCCGAGGACATTAGTCAATGCCCTACAATTGTGATGAAACCTCCTAATTCAAGTATTAAAAAATGGTAGAAAAAACTTCACATGCCTAATAAGTAATTTTTTTTGAGTGAAGGGTACATTTTTACTAAGGTCATGACAAAGGAGTTACAAAATCAATAGCGCCAACATCAAGGTACATATAAGGGTTGACACACTTGATTAAATTCCAATCCCATACCCTCATACATGATAGAATCCAATGGAAATGTTGCAATATTGAAACCCCGAACAATGTTAAGTATGTTGAATTCTAAATGAGATATAAAATTATACCTTTTGCATATGAATTATGGTGAGGTTGGAACCACTCTCAAAAAACACGAAACAATTACTGGTAATGTTAAAAATTTAAGTAAAAGGATAGAAAATGAAAGATAAGGAGAATACCACTTTTAATTTAATAATTTAATGTTACTAATGATTATTGTTTAGATTAGGTTAGTTTTTTCTTAAATTATTTTTTTTGGCCCATAACTATGTTTATACGATGTTGATTGGTTCCATACCAGACCAACCAGTTAGGTGAAAACATGACAGTTTTATAGTGAATTTCCTGGTTCCTGTATGGAACCAGAACCGACCAGTTCAGTATGGAGTTGACCATTTTTGGTTAAGGGCAGTGGTTTAGACCGGTTGGGGGAATAAACTAGTTGAACTAGTCAGTTTTTTCAAAACCATATTGGTTCCAATAACATTGGTAGTTATGGAAGCATGGGATGTGTTGGGTCCTAGTTGCGATTGAATGCAACCAAGAGGTCTTTGCTCAAGTTTATTAAGTTTTCAGTGGTTAAAATATATCTTTAAACTTTTAGCATCTTAACCATATTCAATAGGATCACTGAAAGAACTATAAGCACATCATGACAAGGTACACAACAATTTGTCCTATAAAACACTAAAGGGAAAACCCCAACACAAATTCCTCAATATAGATTACCAGTTTTCAATGAAAAAAGAAAAAGGTCTCATAGATAGAGATACCAAACCCCAATCATAAGCGCCAAAATGCAAAATACACTATCCTCCTCCTTCTTTGTCTCTCCTTATTTATCTCTCTTGCACAAAACATGTGTGTGTAAGTGTGTACAAATGAGGGAGTGAACCTCCCTATTTATACTAAACTTATCGGCTAACTTTTATCCTAACTAGGCCGGCCTACCTAATTGGAAAGGCTGACCTACCTAAATAGAAATTCCAACCTACCTATTTAAACTTCACAATAATAATTATATTCATCTTTTCTAGATTCTATTGACCCGACTTACAACTAAGGGTTTACCTCATGACATTTACATGACCTGTTACATCAGAAACATTTCTAGAAGGAGGAATAATAATAATGTGAAGTACAAGTAGATTATTCTTTGAAGTTACATTATTTCAACAATCTCACTTAACAAAAAGGGTATTCTTTTGATAGCAACAACAACTAGTGTGGATCAACACAACATCATCGGAAGGAGAGAGAGGAGGCATCATCAACATCAAATTTTGGAACATTGTTTGGTATATATATAGATCACCATAAGATTTGAACAACATCATCATATTCAACACAGAGATATCAACATATTTAGTACTTAGATTAAGTATCATCATCAACATACTTAGTACAAAGTTGAAGTATCATCATCAACATCTTCAGTATAGAGATGAAGTATCATCATTTGCAACATGGAACTGGAACATCAGTAGCATGATGGAGCTAGATCATCATCATCATCTCTTGGAACATCATCATATGCAGCATGGAATTGAATCATCATCTACATCATGGGACTAAGGCATCATCATCTATAGCATGAAACATCATCATCTACATAAAAATTGATACATCACTCACATCGACAGCATAGGGTTGGCTCATTAGGATAAATCTGGAATAACAACAACACCGACAACACGAGGATGGATTATCAGCATAAAGATGGAATAAAAACAAAAACATGTGACATCATCATCAATGACTCAAGGCTGGAGTAACATCATCTATGGCAGGTATAACAACAACCAACGCGGTCCTTCCTTTCAGAATCGTGGGATCATGGACAACACATATGTGGTACTCAGGAAATCCTTCTTTATGATATCAAGTCTTTGAGGAGCTACCAA
The DNA here is from genome assembly GCA_001517045.1 of Pseudotsuga menziesii. Classification (NCBI taxonomy): domain Eukaryota; kingdom Viridiplantae; phylum Streptophyta; class Pinopsida; order Pinales; family Pinaceae; genus Pseudotsuga; species Pseudotsuga menziesii. The sequence goes on along the minus strand of LPNX010222257.1, from coordinate 261,205 downwards.
TACTAATATTACATACATTTTTGGTACTCCAACGATCCTTCCTCTTTCAATATTACATGATCAAGTCTTTACAGAGCTACCAATACTAATCACATATACATTTGTGGTAATCATATGATCCTTCCACTTTCAAGATTATAGGATCAAGTCTTTACGAAGCTACCAATACTAATCACACATACATTTGTGTACTCAAACGATCCTTCCTATTTCATGATTACATGATCAAGTCTTTACAGAGATACCAATAGTAATCACACATACCTTCCTCTTTCAGGATTATAGGATCGAGTCTTTACAGAGCTACTAATACTAATCACATCTAACACATACATACACATGATGATCCTTCCTTTTGGATATGGGATCAATTGCACCACTGAAATCCTAGAAGATCCTTCCTTTCGGAATTACGGGTTCAAATCCACTACTAACATTCTGGATGATCCTTCCTTTTGTAATTATTAGATCAAGTCTGTTGGAGACATTTACCATCATACACACTCTTTTTGGTCAAATTGGCCTAGTTAAACCACTATCCTAAGTATAATTGACATTAATTGACATTAGTGGAGCATTAATTGCCATCATCCAGTCACACCCATGCCTACCTACAGTCAAGGATGCTAACTTAGCCTTTTCCTACAGTCAAGGAGGCTAACTGGAGCACTCTAGGGGTGATCTGAGTGATATTAATGCACCTAATTGCTAACTGGTGGTTACAATCAGTTCAACCAGTCAGTTAAGGTGCCTCCTCTCATTAAATATATTATTTAATGATTATTTAATATTATTTAATGATCTGGAGTCAACAGGGGTGCCTCCACCAACTTCTGATGATTAGTTCAACTTCAGTTAACCTCATCGAGGTTCATTGAAGTCACGGAGCACTAGCACTTGATGGTTGGCTTGCTATGACATGTGTTTGATCTCCTTCAGTTGAGATTCAATCATTTATTGCACTCTGACTTCAACTAGGGTTTGGTGAGTCAATTAGGGTTTTGTTCAAGTGGTTAACTGAGTGTGATTGAATGGCTAAGAGTTAGTTAAGCCAGACTCACTCATTGATTTCGAATTGCCTCCATAGGTATTCAAATTCCTCATTGATTCAAGCTATTGCTTGACATTGTTATTGTAACTATTCATTGTTTATTGAATATACAGAGAGGAAACCATTCTGGTTCTGATTAACACTATTTCATGAGTTATTTGTTGATTATTCTTTGATGAGATTGATGCTTTGTTCCTAGATCAATGTGAAAGAATAATAAAGTCCACTACTAACATTCTAGATGATCCTTCCTTTCAGAATTACGGGATCAAGTCCACTACTAACATTATGGATGACCCTTCCTTTGGAATTAAGGGATAATTTTCACTACTAACATTCTCGACGATCCTTCCTTTCAGAATTACAGGATCAATTCCACTACTAATATTCTAGACGATCCTTCCTTTCGGAATTACGAGATCAATTCCATTACTCATTAGTATTTAAGGTGATCCTTCCTTTAGCAATTGTGTGATCATGTCTAAGGATTATTAGTCCTTCCACATCAACATTTAAGATGATCCATCCTTTTAGAATTACAAGATCAAGTCTAAGGATGGTTAGTCCTTCCACATAAAAATTTAAGACGATCCTTCCTTTCAGATTTATGAGATCAAGTCTAAGGATGGTTAGTCCTCCCACATAAACATTTAATACGATACTTCCTTTCAGAATTACGGGATCAAGTATAAGGATTGTTAGTCCTTCTACATCAACATTTAAGATGATCCTTCCTTTCAAAATTACAAGATCAAGTCTAAGGATGGTTAGTACCAACATCTACATCATATATGATCCTTCCTTTCAAAAATACAGGATGAAGTCCAACAAGATCAACATTTAAGATGATCTTTCCTTTCATAATTACAGGATCAAGTCTAAGGATAACCAATCCCAACATCAACATCTTGGACGATCCTTCCTTTCAGAATTATAGGATCAAGTCCAACAAGATCAACATTTAAGAAAATAATTCCTTTAGTATTTATGGAATCAAGTCTAAGGATGATCAATCCCAACTAAGTTACTTGTTGTGATCAGGATTCCATAATATCAATACTGCTCCCCCTTTCAAGGGAAGTCCTTACAGACAACACCAATCTTGTATGTGTTCAAACTTCACATGAAACAGAGGCTTAGTCAACACATCTGAAAACTACTCATTTGTGCTCACATATTAGATCTTTATAGCTCCCTTATGCACCATGTCATGAATATAGAAATACCATATTTCTATGTGCTTCATTTTATCATGGAACACAGGGTTCTTTTACATATTCATACAACTTTGGTTATCATATAGAATCATGGTAGCACCCATATCCATATCGAATAGATATGATAACAAATTTCGAAGCCATATGGCTTCACAACTGGTGAAACAAGATGCAATACATTCTGCTTCTGAAATGTTGAGAAAAACACTAGACTGCTTCCTGCTTAGCCATGAGATCATGGATGAACCCAGACTGAAACATCCTCTTGAATTGTTATTTCTATATGATACACTTCCTTCCCAATTTGAATCTATATAACCATACCGTTTTTAGTCACATTAGATGAAATTTCAACTCAAAATGGGCCTTTTAACCACAATTCAAATTCCATGTCATCATGTGTTAGCCAATGAAATTGCTCTAAATTTGAAATATTGTATAGGTCTTAAATCATTTTTTAATATAAACTTGGGGATAGGTATCATAAAAAAAGCTACTTTTTTTGTTCGTATTTTCAAATGTCTCCCTGTGTTTTTACTCAAATTTCGATCGGGAGAGCTCGTTGGATGTGGAATTAAATTCCTCATCCAATGAGCTCTCTCGATCGAAATTTGAGTAAAAAAACAGGGAGATATGTCGAAAATACAAACAAAAAAGTAGTTTTTTTCTTTTCTTCCTCCAAAATTAATAAATATTACTTTATTATTTTAACTATTATTCTATTAATTTTTTTTAGGAGGCCCATTTTGAGTTGAAATTTCCTCTAATGCGATCTCTAATATACCTGAGACCATACTCTATCGTACCTTTTAGGTACCTCATCACATGATTTGCAACTATCGAGTGAACATGTCTAGGGTGAACCATATACTAACTCAAAGTGTTCACAGTAAACCATATATTTGGTCGGGTATTCATCAGATACATCGATGAACCAATGACTTGACTATATAGTGTCAAAACCACTAATTATGACAAAGCATCAACCAACAAATTCAAGTGTGTATCCATGGATTTAAATTCCAACATGTCAAACATTTTCAAGATTTCTATTGCATACTTCATTTGGTTAGGGAATATTTCTTCTGGGCTCTGTCACACTTCAAGACAAAAAATGGTGTATCAAGCCAAGGTATTTTATGTCAAATTCTGCAGTAGGCCTCTTCTTCATTTTTGTCTATGAGGTTCTCATCATCTGTGAGGAATAAGTCATCTATTTTGTCGTACCATATCCTGGGTACCTGTATCAAACTTATCCACATGTGCTTCCTCTTTTTGAGGGGAGACATTCATTATCACTCTAAGTAAACTCATAAAATACTAGGGCAAATAATATTTTCCATGGATGTCTCTCAAAATATATCTACATGTTGTGCTATAGTCACCTACCATGAAGCAGAGCTTTTATGATCCCTCCTGTAACTGAGCACTATCCTTTACATCTTGTATTTTTTTTTATCAGAACATTCAATACTTGAGTGACTAGTAGCCATATTTTCTTGTTGAAATTTTATGTATCCATATATATCATCTCGAAAGGTCATTGGATACAAAAACCCATCTATGAGTTTCTCATCTTGTCACAAAGGTTGATATCTCACCACTCTAGGTGATCTCTGTGTTGGGGCGCGGACCTAACGGTCCTCAAAAGTGGTAACTCCGCGGTTTTTGAGCAAAGCGGAGTTGTGCGTCAAAATAGTCTTAGGGGTGTTGGGGTTGAGTCAAAGCCCTCTTTTTGTAATTGTCCATAATTTTCGGGTATAAGCCCATGATTTTGTAATAGTGCACTTGTATAAATAGGCACTCATGTAAAGATGTCAAGATTATCTAATGATATGAGGATCATGTGATGCGAAGGTAAGAGCTATTTTTGGGTTTTAAGGTCAAGTCCCAGCTGTGTGCGTGGACAACCTCTGCAGATGAGTGCGCAGAGGGTTTTTGTAAGAACGGTTCTGCAGCTAAGTGCGCAGTTTTGGGTGATTAAGAGGATCTATAGCTGGGTGCACATATCAGAACTGTGATTTTTGTAAAGAGCTGAATATAAACACAGTTCTGTGGATGTAGCCCCTACACTTGGGGTGAACCACGTTATATATTGTGTTCTTTTGTGTTGCTTCTGTTATGTTTTTATGCTTTTGATAAGTAGGTGAATGCTAAAGTAAGATAACTGTTAAATATTAACTTCGCTGTGCATTCCTAGTTAAGGGTTAAATAAGAAACGTGTTTTATCTAAATGCGAAGCTATTTAAGTGAATGTCAAAGCTCTATTTTGTATAAGTATTTGTTGTTAAGGCTAAAGGTACAGTAATATCCCTCTTCTCCTTGCAGAAACCTGATTCTGCGGCACCCCATAGCTGTTTTGGGTGAGACTGCAACCTGTTCGCAGGTTGTTGCCGAAAGGGCCAACACTGTGGGTCTTTTTGTTGGTGCGAATATAATAGTATAAAACCTGGGTCTGCCCTATAGTCCAACAAATTGGTTCCGTTTCCGGTTGAACTCAGTATCTGCTTTAAGAGGGATCTACGTCGTACCTGAAGGGCTATGTTTTGGAGGCCCTCAGTAAAAGAAATCGGCCATTGGGTTGAAGCTACCTATCAGAAATTTGCTTAACAAGAAAATAAGGATCCTCGTCATAGCTTAGACAACTTCTTGCAAAGAATTTTCCATCGACACAAGTACCTCTTTTAGAGAAGCTGAAAGGCAGTTCTTCAAAGGACCAAGGAGTAAGTACCTAAATTCATTTAGTCTACAAATTAAAATGCTCTTGGCTGAGAAAGGTGTATTACTTATAGAATCAGATTGCTAGAATTATTGCTACTAACCTATGTTTGCAAGTGAAAGTGACTTCGACGAGAAAAGTGGTTTGCTGCAAAGTGGTAAAAGATACAAGAGAAACCTTGACTCCTATACCCTAGGATAGAATACCAGTTATTCCCCATTAAGTCCAGAAGACCCTGACTCTAAAGAAACCCCTTTTGTTAGAAACCCCCCTATAACTCCGTAGCGCAGATCTGTTACCCCTGAGAACCCATCGCAGTCTGAAAGTAACCCTAGCCCGAGTATTCCTGTCGCAGGTCAGTCTACCCCAGTAAGTTCTCCCCCCCCTCGGTCCACTATGGCCCATATGACTGATGATATCAAGCTCCTAGTCTTCAAAGGAACTGGATCAGAGGATCCATAACAGTTTTGGTTCTTATGTGAAGCTGTTTGGACTGATAAGAACATTATGGATCAAGATATAAGGAGAGCGCAGCTGGTCACTTCTTTTAGAGATCGAGCTTTGACCTGGTTTATGAAATTTTCCAGTACTAAGAACCATGTATTGGCTGATATTAAAATAGCAATGATCAAGGAGTTCAAGAAGCCTAAATCAAAGTCACAGTGTATAACTGAACTGAAAGAGATTCAACAGAGGCGAGGTGAATCAGTTTGGGACTTTGATCAGAGGTTCAAAGTTCTACTAGATCAAGTTAGTTTCACTATTGGACCAGCGCAGCATAAAGAATGGTTCATTGCAGCCCTATTACCTCATATTAGAACTCCACTCATGCAATAGAAGGTTGTTGATCAGCAAGAGGATTTGGAGATTGCCATGAAACTAGAGACAGCTCCTGTCGAAGATAATTCTGGCATAGCGCAAATACAAGTGCAGTTGGCAGAAATGGCTTTGGAGCTTTGCGACATGAAAAAGGGGAAATCTATTCGCGAAGAGGTTTTGTGTACATGATGTAGGACATAAGGTCATGACAAGGAACAATGTCCTGTGCTAAGAAATTACCTGAATACTAGTGCGCCAAACCCATTTAACCCTAATGTTCTATATTGTGAGATTTGTAGAACAACTGGTCGGCATCGACCTGAAGACTGCTATCTGCTACAAAGATATGTGCAAGTACCTAAGAATCCCTATTGCAAGTTTTGTAAGTCAGTTGGACACAACGAAGATGAATGTCGCAGGTTTGAACTTATGAGAGAGCGAACCTATGATGCTTATAGGGTACAAAATGATGCACAAAGCAATGATGGATATGGTTACCGTGGTGGTCGAGGTAGTTTCAGAGGTCGTGGTTGTGGTGGTATTCCTAGAGGAGGTCGAGGCTAGATTATTTGCTATAATTGCAACCAGACAGGACATCTAGCTAGAGACTATCAGAACCCAACTATGACATGTCGATATTGCAGAGCAGTAGATCATGTCATTGAGAAATTCCCACAGCTGATAGCCAAGATACAAGAAAGAAATGGTGCTCCTACTCATAATATTCAGATGATTGTTATACAGCAAAGACCTGTCCCAGCCATTAACGTTGTTACAAGGAGTGGAGATACGATGCAAGTGCAGAATAAGGAGAAATAGCCTGACGAGGCTTTGGGTCCGTAAGACCCCAGAGAAATTTCCAACCTTCGATGTGGGAAGAGAAAAAGAAAATTTATGGAAGCCAAAAAAGACTTTGCTGATCCGAGCACATCAATAGCACCTGCTCAACAGCATCAACAGCAGTTACAGTATCAAGAAGCTTCGACAGATAAAGTAAGTACACTGTCATCATTTTTATAGAGTTGTATGATGCTCTTAAGAAATACGAATGCTTTAAATGAGTTACAGAAAGTTATTGCTTCTTGCGAACCTCAGCGAAGCTTTGGTAAAGAAAAAACTGTTAATAGAGTTAGAAGGACTGGAAGAGAAATGAGATTGCATGCTCAGATAGGAGAGTATGACATGACTGATATCATTTTAGACCTGGGATCAAAAGTAAATGTCTTAACTAAGAAGACATGGGAACAAATGGGAAAACCTACTCTTGAATGGTCCCCTATACAATTGAGATTAGCTAATCAGTAGAAGATTTTGCCCCTAGGAAGATTCCCTAGTGTCCCAGTAGACATTGATGGAGTTAGTACCTTAGTAGATTTTGAAGTCATTGAAATAATTGATGATAGCAACCCCTATCCAGCCTTGCTAGGAATTGAATGGGCAATAGAGAATTCCGCAGTAATCAACCTTAAGAACAAGCAGATGACTTTTGAAGGAAAAGGCTTGAGAGTCATAGTAACCTTGGACCCTTCTCAAGGAGAAAGGTACACAGAGCCAGTCAGAGATGAAGATCAGGATGTTTTGGATCATATCTACAACATCACATCTAAATAAGAAGACTATGTTAACCCTACTACTGACGGTATAATGGATTGGAAGTGTGACAGTTCTTGCATGACTGATTCAGATGAAGGCTTAGAGAATTGGTAGAATAGAATTTATGAACTACATGGACATCGATGTGCAAGAATTACCAAGTCTCTCAGATGGCTTGGCTCACAGACAAGAGTCTTACCTATTTTTGATGGCTTGACAGACCCACAGAAAATGGAGACTCTAGATTCAGTATTTAGAGCCACAGCTGCTAGATGGTGTAATGGTCATAAAAAGTACATTCATAGTTGGGAATCTTGTCAAAAGTCCCTTCGCCTGAGATTCATGGATCAACCTCAGGAGGTGCGAAGCAGATTTAATTGTAAGACTAGCCCTCATGAACATTTGGAGCAGTGCTATGAAGCATGGAAGCGTGCACCTTGTGAAGAATGGGTACATAGGTTTATACACACTCTGGAACCTATAGCAAAGAAATGGTCTGTGGAGGTGGAGCTTCACCATGGTACTATAAGTTGGGATAGTCTTGTTGATAGTTTTGTGCTGAAATTTTCTATTAATGAGGTTTGTCCTACTTTGGACGCAGCTATTAGGCTGATCCATACTAAGGTGTTTGATGATAAATAAATAGCAGAGTACCAACCTGATTGGAAGGAACAAGAAGCCAATGCAGTAGAATGCTATAACCTTGCAATTGACAAGGATGATGACCCACGCAAAATTAACATTCCTGAGTCAGAAGGACACTGCGAAGTACATGGACCAGTAGTCGAAGCACCTAAAGTGACTCAGCCCTTGAAGACAAGGAAAGTAAACATTAGATCAGAAGAAATTCCTAAGTATGCTACCATTGGATATTATTGGGATGAATAAATGGTGAGCAAAGTGACCCAACTTCTCCATGAGTACTAGGACTTATTTCCGACGAAGTTCTTAGAAATGAAAGGTATCCTTGGTGATATAGGAGTGATAAAAATCCCTTTGAAACCTGATGCGAAGCCTGTAAAACAACGCCCTTATAGGCTGAACCCTAAGTATAAAGAAAAAGTCAGGATGGAGCTAGATAAGATGCTCGTTGCAGGAATCATTGAACATGTCGAAAAGTCCGAATGGGTCAGCCCTATGGTGGTACAAGAAAAGAAGACCAAGGGAGAAATCATAATCTGTGTTGATCTGAGGAAGCTAAATGATGCCTGTTTACATGATCCTTTTCCTAATCCCTTTACAGATGAAGTTTTAGACAATGTCGGAGGTCAAGAAGTATATTCCTTCACTGATGGATTTTCAGGTTACCATTAGATTAGAATTGGTCCAGAGGATCGACATAAAAAAACCTTCGCTACAGAAATGGGATCTTTCCAGTATACAGTTATGCCCTTTGGATTGAAGAATGCACCTGCTATGTTTTCCAGAGTAGTCATATCTGCATTTAAGGAATTTATACATAAATTCTTGGAAGTTTACTTTGATGATTGGACTATATTTGGTTTACTAAAAGATCATATAGCTAGTTTAAGACTTATGCTGGACAAGTGTAGGCAACATCAGATTTCATTGAACCTGAAGAAGTGTATCTTTTGTGCACCTTTTGGAATTCTGCTAGGTCACATTGTGTGCAAGCAAGGATTGATGGTGGATCCTGTGAAGATAGTCATTATTGTAAACTTGCCACCCCCGAAATCTGTTAAGAAACTTCACACTACGCTTGGTCATACTGGATATTATAGGAAATTCATCAAAGGATATGCTCAGATTACAACCCCTATGGAAAAGCAATTGAAGAAAGATATTAAGTTTGAATGGACACCTGAATGTCAGGAAATCCTGGACATTTTGAAAGAAAAGATGGTAACTACCCCTATCTTAGTATTCCCTCACTGGAATAAGGAGTTTCATGTTCATGTCGATGCATCTTCCATTGCTTTAGGTGTATTTTTGGCTCAGTCAGGTGAAGGTAATATTGATCACCGTATTTCCTTTGCAAGTAGAAAATTGTTCACAGCATAAAAGAATTATACTACGACAGAACAAGAAGGTTTAGCTATGGTTTATGCCTTGTAGAAATTTCGACATTATTTGTTAGGATCTCATTTTAAGATGTTCACTGACCATTCTGCTTTAAAGTATTTGGTTAACAAGCCTGTGTTAGGTGGAAGGATATGCAGATCACTGATTCTTTTTCAGGAATATGACTTTGAGATCATATTTAATCCTGGAAGACTTAACCTAGGGCCTAACCACTTGTCGAGGCTCGAGTCAGGGGAAGAGCCCACTAGTTTGGACGAAGGTCTTCCTGATGCCCAGTTGTTTTCCATTCAGATGGTTGATGATTATTTTTAGGATATTGTTCAGTACTTGTCTACAGGGTTTGCACATACTGAGATGACAACACAACAGAAGAAGCAGCTGGTGGTTGGAGCAGCTAACTTTAATTTGATAGAAGGACAACTATATAAGATGGGACCAGATGAAATACTATGCAGATGTGTTCTGGAACATGAGAAGCCATTGATTTTGGCTGAGGCACATTCTGGAGCAGCAGGAGGTCATTATGCAGGAAAATATATAGCTCAGAAGATTCTCACAGCTAGATTATGGTGGCCTATGATTCATAAGGATGCAAGAGAGTATTGCCACAGCTGCGATATCTGTTAGAGGATAGGCAAACCATCCATAAGGGATGAGATGCCTCTGGTTCCACGGGTAACTTTACAAGCATTTGACAAGTGGGCTATTGATTTTGTTGGACCTATAAATCCCCCTGCAAAGAAATCTGGAGCAAGATACATTATTACAGGAACTGACTACCTTACTCGTTGGGCTGAAGCTCAACTAGTCAAGAACTGTAGTGCTGCTACAGCTGCGAAGTTCATCTTTGATAATATCTTGTCAAGATTTGGGTGTCCTAGAATTCTTATGAGTGATCAAGGATCACATTTCCTAAATAAGACTATTGAAGCACTGACTGAATAATTTCAAGTATATCATCAGAAGAGTACTTCCTACCATCCTCAAGCAAATGGAACTATCGAAGCCTTTAACAAGATCCTTGAGCACGCTCTGACGAAGGTTTGCAATGTTAACAGAAATGATTGGGATCTTAGAATTCCAGCAGTATTATGGGCTTATAGAACCACTTGCAAGAAGTTGACAGGCCATGCACTTTTTAGGCTGGTCTATGGACAAGAAGCAGTTATGCCCATGGAGTACATTGTTCCTAGCCTCAGAATATATTCCTTCACAGAGATGGATGACCCAGCCATGTTGAATGAAAGGCTAGCAAAGATACTAGAACTAGAAGAAGACAGATTCATTGCAGGTTTCCAGCAGTAAGTACAGAAAGCTAGAGAAAAAGCATGGCATGATAGACACATTAAGAAGAAGCAATTTCAGAATGGTGATCTTGTGCTCTTGTATGATAGTAAATTCATGAAGTTCCCCAAAAAGTTCAAGACACATTAGAAAGGACCATACATAGTTCAGAAAGCCACTGATGGTGGCGCAGTTCAGTTAACTAAATTGAATGGAGAAATCTTGCCCTCCATGGTAAATGGAAGTCGATTAAAGAAGTACAGGGACAAGCTTGTACCTCCTGATCGGAATTAATAGCAAGACAAAGAGTCTAAGTACCAAGAACAGTTGAAATTGGGTACTAGACTATAATAAAGCTATTCTCAGAGACATCTGGTAGATTGTTGGAAAAATTATGAAGTGTCGAAGGTTGTGTCGTGGGTCGAAGCTGGTGTCAGGATAGGTCGAAGGTCTATATTGTGTCAGAGGTCCTTATTATGACGAATCTGAATTCAGTAGGTGTGCCGAAGAAGAAATGTGTGTCGAAGCTTGAAATGTGACCATTGGGAAAAATCATATTTGACGGTACCGGCACGTTAACCGCATTCATTTCATGTAATGATGAGATTTTGGGAAATCTAGCACCGTGTGGTCAGGATTTACCGCCGCTCCATCATATTTGTTGTCCTTAATGCACCATGATGGCAGATTTTGTCGTGGGATTCTATAAGAAGCCACACAGGTCTACGACTCCTGCATTATTTCCTTGAGTTTACAGTTAAGACCATGTCGAATGATCACAAAGTCCAGGAACTGTTACGAGAGTTCAGGGAGAGAGGTCTTCAGAACCTTATGAGCAATCCACTTACATCTGCACCTCACAAGGAAACTCCCCCGGTGCTGCATCCACCTATGCAGACATGTTCGACCAAGAAGAAATTTAAGGCAGAAGTTCACTCTAAACGGAACGAAGAAAGGCACAAGCCCTCAGGAAAGACTCCGGAGGATCCCGAGATGTATCCTCCTGGCTCAGTAGAATGGAGGGAGTTGTTTGTCCTATGCAAAAGTACATTGACATGCAATCCCAGGGGTACCATCTATTAAGGACCCAAAGTTTTGGATGGTAAAATGTTCAATAGGACATGAACAAGAGGCAGTTCGAGGGATGGGGTCGCTGATAGATTTAGAAGGCCAAATGATTCCATGACCATCATAAATATTATGAAGTAAGATAGTAGCATGAGAGATGATCATAGGGAACATAGGTATTCTGCTAAGGATGAAAGGATGAAGGATCAAGAAAGATGTGGCCGTGGTAGAAGTAACATAAGGGATGACGATGATGACAGACATATAAAGGAGAAAGACGGCAGGAGGACTAAATATGATGCTTACAGAGATGCAGACAGATACAAATCTTGATAGAGTGCAAAACAAGATCGTAGAGAAGGAGCAAGCAGCCGACGATATCATGCGTGGCCTCAACAAGCAGTTGACTCTCTTCGCCAACAAGATTCTTCCACCAGACAAGCAGCAGAGTGTCCCAGGACGAGACATTGGTGAGTCTTAGGGGCCTATTGGGGCATGGACCTAATGGTCCTCAAAAGTGGTAACTCCGCAGTTTTTGAGCAAAGCGGAGTTGCACGTCAAAATAGTCTTAGGGGTGTAGGGGTTGAGTCAAAGCCCTCTTTTTGTAATTGTCCATAATTTTTGGGTATAAGCCCATGATTTTGTAATAGTGCACTTGTATAAATATGCACTCATGTAATGATGTCAAGATTATCTAATGAGATGAGGATCATGTGATGCGAAGCTAAGAGCTATTTTTGGGTTTTAAGGTCAAGTCCCAGATGTGTGCGTGGATGACCTCTACAGCTGAGTGTGCAGAGGGTTTTTGTAAGAACGGTTCTGCAGCTAAGTGCACAGTTTTGGGTGATTAAGAGGATCTGCAGCGGTGTGCACAGATCATAACTGTGATTTTTGTAAAGAGTTGAATATAAACACAGTTCTGTGGATGTAGCCCCTACATTGGGGGTGAACCATGTTATATCTTGTGTTCTTTTTTGTTGCTTCTATTATGTTTTTATGCTTTTGATAAGTAGGTGAATGCTAAAGTAAGATAACTATTAAATATTAACTTGGCTGTGAATTCCCAGTTAAGTGTTAAGCAAGAAACGTCTTTTATTTAACTGTGAAGCTATTTAAGTGAATGTTGAAGCTCTATTTTGTATAAGTATTTGTTGTTAAGGCTAAATGTACAGTAATATCCCTCTTCTGCTTGCAGAAACCTGATTCTGCGACACCCCATAGCTGTTTCGGGTGAGACTGCAACCTGTTCGCAGGTTGTTGCCGAAAGGGCCAACACTGTGGGTCTTTTTGTTGGTGTGAATATAATAGTATAAAACTTGGGTCTGCCCTATAGTCCAACACTTTGTCATGGGTGTCTTTTGAGCTTGTATAAATCCTTCTTCAAACTGCATGTGGTTCCTTGTTTAGAGAGTCCCTGCAGGTTGCTTCATTTACACTTCTTCTTAGATTACATTATCAAGTCTCTTTGGTCACTAGAGCAATGTCTTGTCATAGTTGACTCTTTATATCTTGAGATAATCATTTCTTTGTACATCGTCACTTGTTCTTAGGAACAATTTCCTGTCATTCTTTTATTGTAGGTGATTGTAGATGATCCTTCCTACAAGTCAAATTTAGTTGCATGATTAGATACGCTTGATAGTATGACAAGGACATAGGTCACACAATCATGCAAATATCTTAGCCAATGCTTCAACACAACATTAATCTATATCCCACATCCATATGGTAACTTTATATATTGCTACCATCTCTACCAGAACATAGTTAAGAGTGTGCACTTCTCTCAAAAAGTCAGCAAAGAGGTTTCACTCTAGATGAGGAGCCATGGAGTGTTGTGCGGTACCATAGGATACTTACCCATCACATTTATATTATTAGTATATTGTTCATTAATGAACACACTCTACCATGCATGATATTCGAATTTAGGAACATAAATATGTACACAACTAATCAACATCAATAACAATTCAAATACTAAGATTTGATTGTATGTTGGGTAGAATCCCCCTTGATCTTTGCTTCCTTTCCAACATGATCCTCTTGAATCTGAAACATCGGCCCTAATATTCATATATTCTAGACGAACTAGATATTATTGGATCTTATATTTTGATAATATATCTTGGTATTCATGTATGGACAATTCTTTATCTTTGGAGTCCAAATTGTAGGAGCTTCTCCTACCCCGATCTTATTAATAAGAGTGCTTCAACTGGATGCTTGCTTCAATGCTTTTCCTAGTTCATTTTTCTTCATAGCTAAATATTGTTAATGGTAAAAATGTTTCATCATTTTTTCCATTGAATATAATTGGTTTCATCTTCATGGGTTCCATCATAAATAATCTGGTTCTAACACCATCATAAAATAATTGTTTTTAAGTAACTAAAGAAGCTACAAGGAAGAATCTTCAAGGTGGTATTGTAAAAAGGGGGTCTATAGGTTGTACTCTATAGGTCGTAAAAGGAAGTATGTTTTCCAAACGGTATTTCAAAATGCTAAGTAACTTTCATATCCATTGGTTTCTATGTTCAAAACTGAAGTTCAGAAAATTGCTTCTTGTTGACCTAGGGTTTGATAGAGAAACCCTAACTTTTCAACTTTAGTATCTTGCAAAACTAATTGGAGAGAAAGATGTGCCTCCCCAATGCAAGTTGAGAATTGTACTCCTTTTCCTAGATATGATGCCCTAGTTTTTCCTGGAAGTAGTGATAGGACCAAAAATGAAAAATTATCAGAATTGAGTTCTTCTTCCATAGAAAGATGCGCCCTCCTAGGGAGAGTTAGATGGTCCTCCTTTTTCAGTTGATCTATGGAGGGAAGCTCCTGGAACATGAAGCCCTAGTTTCTGCAATTTATTCTACAAAATTATCCAATCTTGATTATGTTGTATCCCTTAAATTACTACTCCTCAAGGTCTGAAAGTTCATCTTGAGGTATCTTGATATGTCTTCTTCCCCACCCCACAGGTTAGAGCAATATTGCATTCACCAAGTGGAACTTATGCTAAGTTTACTAAGGTGATATTTTTGAGGACTGGTTCAATATAGTGAACTTGTAGGAACTTCCATGTGTCATTGTTTCAAATTTAGGTTCTGAAACATGAACCACATAAACTACAATATGTTCCCTATATGAAGCATCTTTCTAAATTTTATTTGTAACTTCCTATCCTAAGATATAACAATTCTCCCTATGTCACCTTTTTATGAATGAATTCTAGAAGAGGTTGGAACCCTAATTAAAAAGGTGACGTAGTGTGTGTGATTTGGAGAGAAAGAGTAATGCCTTCCTTGTAGTGTGTGGGGTAGTTGAGGAGAGTTCCATGGCTTGGATAATTGAATGAGATGCCTATATTTATTAATGGTGAGAATATTGGATAAACATGATTGGATTTTTGGATGAGAGAGAGAAGGATGCAGATGTTTTATTTTCCCTAGTGACCTCATAGCCTAGATTGGAAATGGCATCTGCAACTAATACCTATGGTTGGGTGGAAAGTTTCTCTTACAAACCAATTTCTTAGATATTTTTTTAATATAAGTGTTTGTTCTTGTCTATGTTTATGTGATGATTATATTTATTTCCTATAATGAATATGATGTTTATGCATGATGTGTGTGTAGATTTATTTTTAATTCCACTGTGTTTTATATTCATGATCCTCCATATGCATTTCCTAGTTTATGTTTCCCATGGGTGGCTTATTTTAGATCCAAATTCAAATAATCACTTGTAGGGTGTAACGTCCCCATACCCCATAATGCAGAATTATTAAAAAAATTCTTCAAGAACTCATGTTCTCCCTTTGAAACACAGGGAATGGATGGTAACCCACATTTCCACCTTCATTATTAGGATTAGAAAGAACTATAGAATTATTTTTTCCCTTCACATATCCCGTCTATGACCAGAAACACCATTTCCGCATTGGACCTTTTATTTCCCCACTTCTCCCTCCGCACTTCCGATTTTCTGCCCTCCACTGTGCAGATTGAAAATAGGAACACCGTATGCGACGAAGATATTATACCACTCTTCCGCCTTCCACCTCACATGCTTCCGCTTTTCTCATTTCCGACATTGGAACTCAAGAATCAGATCTTTAATATTCAATGGGAAGGTTCAACCATTAATACGCTTTTCGCACTTCTGCCTTCCTACTTCGGAACTCGAAAGTCAGAAAACTATTAAACAACAGACTTCTATCCGTGTTTCCTCCTTGCACATTCTGCCTTTCTGTCTTTCAATGTAGAACTCAGAAATCATAACTTTAACATTCTACAAAAGTGTTCCACCATTAATATGCCTTTCACACTTCCGCTTTTTGCCTTCCAACCTCGGAATGCGGAAATGCACGAAATGACTACCTTTCCCGTCAATTTCCCGATTTCCAGCTTTCAACCTTTCTCTTTTCGAATTCCAACTTTGGAACGTGGAAACCCATCTTTTTCCTTCGACTTTTCCAGACTTGTTGATTTATGCCTTCTGCACTTCCACTTTCTGTAGTGATTCAGAAGTCGGAAACATGACCTTTCCTTGGAATTTTCGTTGCTTTTCCTCTTTCCAATTTTTTGGATTCTGTAGGAGGATCCTAGGGAGTAGAAAACTCACTTTATACCTTACCCAACTTTCATTTTCCAATTTCTACTCTCCTCCTTCCCTAGGTGGATTCTAAGGGGTGAAAATGCTAAGTTAGATGCGTTCTGACTCTTCCAATAAGATTTTAACCTCCAAGGACTTAAGAAAAATGCATTGCAAAAACATAAGGAGTATATAGAGGTAAAACATAGGGAAACATACACAAGTAAAATTCTACTTAATCATACACAAGCATTCAACATGAACATATCAATTCGTCATATTCATAAGCCTTCTACATAACCAATATGGTCATTCATTCATAAGCAACTACAATGCATAAAAAAGAAGGACAAATAATACTTATCTTGGATGATGGAGTTGTCCCGCAACTAGCTATGTGGCTACAACATTCCACCCAGCCATAGGCCAGTTGTGTTCATCAATCTCTGGACACAACTGCCACCCCCAAGTTGGGCATGATTTCCACAAGGAACTAGGGAACAAGAAACTTACACACAGTCATATCATAACACACATAGTCAAACCAACACATAGTTGGATTTCACAGACTGTCCATCCAATCCCATATACAATTGGGTTTCATAGGCTACTAAGACAATGACCCACACACATCGAAACACATCGAAACACAGTCAAACCAACCTACAACTAGGTTTCTCAAACTTCTAAGGAAATGGAAAGGTATAATTGCTAAGATAGTGAGCTCAACCACAGAGCTATGGAAACCTACATAATATCTGGCTTGGCCTCCCCAATACCTACACCACCTAATACAAGGAAGTATTCCCTTCACTGCTACACAGCTCCCTTAGGCCATACCTTCCCTTTTATTTTTCTCCTGAGTGTGCAGAAAGGATTTTCCAGCCCCTCTTGGTCTATCTGTGAGGTTCCTCTCTTCACTATGTTTATCAGCCAATTCTAGGCCTCTTCCACTCCTAAATATTTGAGACCAAAACAGGGATGCACAACACAACAATCCACAAGGAAAACAAAACACACAGGATGCTCTTTGTAACTCAAAGAAAAATAGGGTCTCCTACCAATCTATGGTTCAAGATAATGCTGCAACACATCAACCAATTTCTCAAGAAATGGAAATAAACTTACAGAAATGCGTAGAAATGCTCTTCTCAACCCCAAAAATGCTCTGTGACTCTGGCTGATGAACAACTCATAACTGTGAATGAATGAATGGTGTCAAAATGATAGAATGATCCCCCACAATGAACGTTGAGGAACAACAAAATATTTCCCCCTAATGAGGTAATATGGACTGGAATGCATCACATGCTTCCTTCTTTCAAAAGCAAGATTGCATATTCCTAGAATGTAGTCTTGCAGGCTTACTCAGACACACAATCAGACTGCCATTCCTCGCTCTGCCCAAGGAATTAACTGCCTCAACTAAATTCTGGAAGGAATGAATGATTGAGGATGGAGGACACAAGGGTATTTTAGGGTTCATGGGTTTCCCCATTGACATATGGTCATACCCTATTGGATCAGAGGGTTTGACTAAATCCCATCCTGATTCCTTGTGAAATCATTCCCCCATCTCTTTCGCATTGCAGTTCCATAGCTAGCTGTGGTATTTATTAAATTGTGCATTTACATGGTATTCAAAATATACTATGCATGACCAGTACAATAACCATAGGCATAAACCTTGATCACCTATACACAAACACCAAATCGATGGTAGGGCCTTGGCCTTGAGCTCCTTTCCATTATTTCCATACAATATTTACATCATGTACAATTCAATACCATGGGGTCAAAACTGAGGCGTTATATTCCCCTCCCCCTTCAACAACATTGTCCTCGGTGCTTTACAAAATTAAACAAAAATGCTACACTAGCACCACCCTCGGTGCTCTGCAAATTTGAACAAAAATTGATGTGTCGATCACATGGAATCCTCCAACTCCCACGTATCCTCTTCAAGAGCGTAGTGCTTCCACTGCACCTTTACTTGCCCAACAACTTGATTTTGGATCACTATGACCTTCCTATCAAGGATTCACAATGGATCGATTTGGAACTCTCCCTCGGGTTCCACCTAAATCACATCCCAATCAACCACGTGGTTAGGATCATGTACATATTTCTTAAGCAAAGAAACATAAAAAACATTATGAGCCCTAGCGCTAGTAGGCAATGCAAGTCTATATGCAACTGGACCTATCCTTTCAATCACTTCAAACGACCCACATTATCTAGGAGACAACTTGGAACAATTTCCAAGATTCAAGTAACTCTTCCTTTCCTTCACTCTGAGGTAAACATGATCCCTGATACTGAACTCTCTATCTACCCTATGCTTATCTACATAACTTTTATTTTTGTCCTGGGATGCTTTTAGATTTTTCCTGATCTTTGCAGTCTCTTGCTCCATCTCCTTGAGCAATTTTGGACCAAGCATAATACTGTTCACTAGGTTATCCCAAGTCACAGGTGTCCTACACCTTCTTCCATAAAAAGATTCATATGGACTCATCCCCAAGGATGCTTGCTCTCCATTATTATAAGAAAACTCTACCAAGTGTAAATAATCCTCCCACTTGGATGGTTTGTCCATCAAATACATGCAAAGAATTTCTTCAAGCATTTGATTCACTCTCTCTATTTGTCCATCAGTCTGAGGATGGTAGGAAGTGCTGAAGTTCAACTTTGTACCCAAATCTACAAACAAACCCTTATAAAAATTGGAAGTGAAATTAGAATCCCTATCAAAGACTATTGCCTTATGAAATCCATGCAATCTAAAAATATCCTTCATGAATATTTTTGCAATGGCATCAGTCTTATAAGTGCACTTAACCGGTATAAAATGTGCTACCTTTTTCAACTTGTCCACCACAACCATGATGGAATCATGTTGTCTCCAAGTCATTGGAAACCCTGTAATAAAATCCATGGAAACAACTTCCCATTTCCATTCTGGAACTGGAAAAGGCTGCAACAAACCTGCTGGGTGTTGATACTCAACCTTCACCTGCTGAAATTTCATGCACTTTGAAATATACTCAGCAATGTCCTTCTTCATTCTTGGCCAAAAATACTACTTTCTGGATGTAACAATTGTTTTCTGATATCTTGGGTGACCAAAATATGGAGCTTAATGGATCTCATCCATAACAATTCTCCTTAAATCTGCTACATTTGGAATATAAATTTTGTCTTTATAAGTAATAATTCCATCTTCTTCCAATTTGTATCCCTCATACCTCTTCTCAAGACTTTGCTGCTGAAATTTGTCCTTTATTTTCAAATACTTTTCCTCTTCAGCTATATGATTAACAATCTGTTGTCTCAAATCTGATTGGAAAAATACTAAGAGATTCCAAGTGCATTTCTTGCACCTACCTGCTGAGTGCATTAGCCACTTTGTTTTATTTTCCTTTTATGTGTTTGATTTCAAAATCAAACTCACATAAAAACTCCAGCCATCTAGCTTTCCTAGCATTTAGAGTTAGTTTATCAAACAAATATTTCAGACCACAGTGGTCTGTCATTAACTCAAACTTTCTTCCCATTAAGTAATTCCTCCACATCTTGAGAGCATGTACTATGGCTGCAAGTTCTATATCATGAGTGGCATAGTTATTCTCATGATCCTTCAACTTCCTAGACTCATAGCATACCACATGGTTGTCTTGCATAAGAACTCCTCCAAGTCCTTAACCACATGCATCGATACACACCATAAAGTATTTTCCTGGGTCTGCAATTTTCAGAATGGGTGCACTTGTGAGAATATGCTTCAATTGCTGGAAGATTTCCTCACACCTTATTGTCCATTCAAACTTTATCCCCTTCTTTTTCAAAGAATTTATGGAATGTGAAACCTTAGAGAATCCTTCAATGAATCTCCTATAATATCTTGCAATGCCCATAAAAGATCTTACATCTGTCACATTTCCTGGGGTTGGCCAATTCATAATGGCTTCAATCTTCTCAGGGTCTACATATATACCCTCATCTGAGATAATGTGACCCAAATAGTGAATCCAATAGTTATAGTAATCACATTTTCTCAACTTTGCATATAGCTTATGCTCCCTGGGAAATTGCAAAGTCAATCTCAAATGTTCATCATGTTCCTCCTCATTCTTAGAATAAATAAGAATGTCATCAAGGAAAACAAGAAAAGACTTGTCCAAATACTTATTGAAGACACTATTCATAAGGCACATAAACGTAGATGGTGCATTTGTGAGACCAAATGGTACCACTACAAACTCATAATGTCCATACCTTGTTTTGAAGGTTGTCTTATGAATGTCTTCATCCTTGATTCTTACGTGATGGTAACTAGACCTTAAGTCAATCTTGGAAAATACCTTTACTCCTCTCATTTGATCAAAGAGGTCATCAATTCGAGGTAAAGGATATTTGTTCTTCAAAGTGACTTTGTTCAGTTGTATGCAATCAATACACAACCTGAGTGTACCATATTTATTTCTCACAAACAGAATTGGTGCTCCCTAAGGAGACACACTCGACCTGATATAATTCTTCTCCAACAACTCTTGCAGTTGCATATTCATCTCTAGAATTTTTGGTGTACTCATCCTGTAGGGTGTCTTGGACACTGGTGCTGCTCCTGGCATAAGTTCAATTGTGAAATAAATGTCTCTATTTGGAGGAAGCCCTAGAATTTCATCAGGAAAACATCCCTGAATTCCAGGAACACATGAAAATACTCCAACCTAGGAGCTTCATTCTCTGTTGCCTCCACAACATGAGCTGCATACACTCTACAACCTTTCCTACAGAACTTCTTCTACTACATTGCTGAAATATGCCTAACATAAATTACCTTTGGAATGCCTCTTACAACCCTTAAGTTTCCTTCTTCATCTATGCATTCAAAATTCTTATTGTAACAATCAAGCTTTACTATGTGTGCTTCCAACCAATCCATTACAATGAGAATATCATAAGAACCAAGTGGTAGAACATTTAGATCTGCATAAGTCACCAATCCATTCATAACCAAGGGGCATTTCTCTACCACTTCACTAACATTTCTCTTAGTTCCTATGGCTAGATGAACTAACCATGATTTTTTATGCTTTAACTTCTTAAAATCACAAATATTAACTACTCTAGTAGTAATATAACTGTGAGTAGAACCAAGGTCAATCAAAATAGAGATAGATTCCTCAACAATCTTACCTGCAACTTCAAGCATAGTTGACTGATGATATTCCTGGTGATCCTCCAGTGCTGCATAAATCCTAGGGATAGTCCTAGCTACTTGACCCACTATTTCAACTTCTTGAATGTGGTAAGTTAGCCTTACATTCCCATTCTCAAGTGGAGAATTCCTATGCAGATGGGGTCCTCCACATATAGAGCATTGGAGAGGTTCTCTTCTCTATTGTGGATCTCTTGGATTTTCTCCCATCACTCTAGTTGGCTTACTCACAGCTTGGGATGGATGATTTTGCTAATTCCTAAAGCTAGAAGGTTTGAAACCTTTCTTCCTCTGATCATACTTTTAATTCTTCTTATCCTTCCATGTCTTATGGTAATTAGGTTTGACTTTATTCTAATAATAACAATACTTAGCCTTTCTTATAGCTTCTTCTAAAGTTATGGGTTCATCAAATTCAATTCTCTCTTTGTAAGACTGAGGAAACCCACTCATAAAATGCTATATTTTTACTTTATCATCCTTGATATACCTGACATACCTCAATAGTTCCAAGAAATTATTGTCATACTCTTCCATGGTTTGTTGCCCCAGTATCAGCTCATGGAATTATTTAATCTTATCATCATAGTACCTATTAGAGAGGTACTTCTGCCTGAAAAAATTTTGGAATCGTTTCCACACAATATTCCTTTCATTGATCTTCTTTACTTACCTGAAGTGCTCCCACCATATGGATGCTCTTCCAGTCAAATTGAAGATGGATACCCTAGCCTTCATATTTCTAGAGTAGTCTTGGACTTGGAAATATTTTCTCATCCCAAGAAGCCAAGCTTTAGCTTCTTGACCGTTCTTTATCTCACCATTAAAGGTAGGTGACCTTGCCTTCTTGAATTCATCATGTGAGTTGTTCCTGTAAATCCTCTTTCTCCTATTCCTGTGAGAAGACGAACTTGAACCCCCAGTGGGTACTCCTGGTTCAAATGATCGACTAGAATACCTCTTTCTTCTTCTAGCACCGCTCCTACTTCCTTCGGATTTACTGTTCGATGCTCCGAGTTCATCCGCCTCTGGATTTATGTCAAAATCTGCAGCATGGCTGCATTCAGTTGGTTCTGATATTCTTTAGCCTTAACCAATATTTCATTATCTTCCCTATAACTTTGCATCTCCACCCTTAAGCTCCTCATGGTGGCTGCAATATCTAGCAGAGTCTCTTGAAATATCCTTCCATTGGACTATGTATCAACATTTACAACTATGAAGTTTTCTCCCATAGCATCTTCCTCATGCTCATAGGGATTATGTGCCTCGTCATACATGTCATAGGTTCTCATGGCTGAGCCAAAACCCACTTTTCATATGCACTATGACTCTGCAAAATGTGTTAACAACATCATTTGTTAGTTGCATAATAATTTCAGAAGTAAATCCCATTTACTTACTGTCACATGGCCCCTCTAGGCCCAATCTTGAAACCAATAGCTCTGTTAACTGTTCAACTTGGCCCATTTAGGCCTTAGTGCTGCAACCAACAGCTCTGATACCAATTTGTAATGTCCGCATACCCCATAATGCGGAAATATTAAAAATTTTGCTTCAATAACTCTTGTTCTCCCTTCAAAACACAGGGCATGGACATTAACCCACACTTCCACCTTCATTCTCAAGCTTAGAAAGCACTATAGAAGCATTTCTTCCCTTTGTTGTGCGGCTCAAAAATAAAAAAACCATGTGCAACGAAGATATTCAACCACTCTTCCATCCTCCGCCTCCCGTACTTTCTCTTTCTGCATTTCCAACCTCGAAACTTGGGAATCAGATCTTTAACATTTGACATAAAGGTTCAACCATTAATCTACCTTTTGCACTTCCTCCTTCCATACTTCTTCCTTCCACCTTTCCTCCTTTTGCCTTTGGAACTCGGAAAAATATCAAATGATGGACCTCTATTTTCGTTTCTGCCTTCCACATTTTTCCTTTCCTCTTTTCAGTGTGGAACTCATAAATCAGAACTTTAACATTAGACGGAAGTGTTCAACCATTGATCCTCCTTCCACACTTCCACTATCTTCCTTCCGACCTCGGAATGTGGAAATGTGTGAAATGGGTACCTTGCCTATTGGGCCCGGGATAGAAGGGAAAAATCCATATGCAATTCTACTTGAGGGAAAAAGAGTATAAGGAAGAAAAAGGAGCTGTGACATAGGAAACAAGATCAAGGGACAAGGGGAAGGATGTTGCAACAAAAGAAGGAAGAAACAGAGAAAGGAGAAGAGAAGGCACGGGATAAGGAAGCTTTGCCAGTTTTGTAATCTACGACGGAAGTAAAAAACATGGGATATGATGACATGGTAGAATATTCACAAAAGCAGGCATAGAGACAAGGTAAGGGCCGAAAAGCAATAGTAAGGCATGATGCGGAGAAGAAGCATCCCTTAGCAATCGTGGGAAAGAGATCGGATGGAGCCGACAGAAACCACATGCATAAAGGCATTTTTGTAAGTCAAGCCGATAGTGCCTCTTTGGTCATATTTTGCTAGAATAGGAAAGACAGCCTATAGGATGAAGATAGTAAATCAACTGAGATAGCGACTGTCACATACCCCAATTTTGTAAAATAATGTTAATTGTTTAATTTGATTTCCTAAGACATTATGTTAAAGTTAATGCTAAGTAGGAACTAATGACTCAGCAGAATCAAAAGAAGTGGAATGTAATTCTGAATATTTTATTATTAATAAATAAAAAGTGGAGACAACATCATGGGAGAGCTGTTAATAAGAGTGTTACTGGTCAAACTGGTGGAAGGAACTAGGTGGAGGGAAAAAGACAAGTGGCAGCATCCTCAAACACTTCCTATGTTGTAGGTGGCAACTTCCCTATACTTGGGGTCATGATCCCCCAAGAAAGTGGGATCAGAGCATGTGGCTCAATAAATGACACCTAACCCAAAAATACCTAGGAAATCTTTTAAAAGTACCCAATGAATAGAGCTGGGGTTGCTCAGATATTTTCCAGGAGAAGAATCATTCAGGAGGAATGCACTTCAAGGAATTCATTGGGGAAAAAGGGAAGCAGTAAGGAAGGTGTTTTTGAGAAAGAATCTGCAGTAACTTGGTCTATTACAGCTTGCTAGCTGGGAGAACTTACTGATAAGTTCAGGGTTTGTATTAAGTCTGAAGACTAGTACTTGATTATTGCTACACCTAGTTCCAGCCAGGGAGACCAGAGCAAGCTCGAGGGTCCTGAGGAGTCGTTGTTTGAGCGCTCTCCAGGAGTTGGTAAGGAGGAACAGACTCCCATTGCTGTTGTCATCCAAGCTCAAGAACAGGTTTTGCCATCTAGTAATATTTGTTTTAATATCTGTGTATGATTGAATGCTATGTTAGTAGCTTATGATGTAAAGATTTAGATGGCTTAGTAAAGAAGTCGTTCTTAGTTTTTCAGTAATAGAATCTTTTTGATGAGAAATAAAACCCCACCTGTGTTTTTCCTCATCTGGAGTGACTAGACCGTACTCCAACACAGGGGTGAAATTATAATTAAGATAGTATGATGAAAGTGCAGAATAGAATGCTAATGGAATTATAGAGTATTTTCTTTGTATTGTTATTAGAAGAAATATCTTTTGTTTCAGGAGTAGTAATAACCTGTATTGAAACTGTCAGTCTATTAGAAGCAGAGCATGAAGCTATATTATTTATTGAATAATATGTGTGGGTAGATAAAACAGTTTTTGATAAAATAGTTACTTTCAGTAATTTTTATTGCTTATTTGAATTCAAGAGAAGAGTACAATAGTAAAAACTAGAGTAGGGTAAAGCTAATTAAAACTGCTTTACCACTCTATAGTTTATTTCTTTACAGTTTAGGTTAATTAACTATTGCATGTATAAAGAAATCAAATTGAAAGAAAGATTAGCTAGAATGTTGATTTACTTCTACAGATAGTCTATTTCAGATTTTATTTACGGATAGTAATGTATATTATTCATCTATTTGGTTTTATTTAGTTAAGCATAACAAATTCTATAATTGCTAACCTATACTTTTAAGTTGTCAACAAATGTAGTACTTAGTTCTTTTACTTTTAATTTATAAATAATAAACTTTTAACATAATCAAGATAATATGAAATACAGAGAGTATTTCTGTAAAGTTTAGAGTACAGTAAAAACACAGTAATATAATACTAATTTATTTTACGATTATAAATAAATAAAGAATAAAGGTAATAAATAAGTTCCTATAAGAACAATATTAATATGAAGTAAGCAATGTTATATTCCATTATAGTACACAGTAACAAGTATAATCTTTGTATTCAAGTTGTATCTAGCAGATACCTAAATAAATCAGTAAAAACTTAGAGTCTTTATACCTCCGAAGGTTAAAAATAAATTATAAAACAACCTTTTATAATTATTTGTAATAAAATAAACTATTATAAAAACCCCGAACAGTAACCCTAGTATATTTTGAAGATAGAAAAATATTATTACAGGTAAAAATCAAGTAAATAACGCACAGGAATTATCCCACAGAGCGACATAATGTTCGACCTATCGAGCTCAACCAATCTTTACATTTTAGAAATAATAATTATAAACCAATTACAGCAGAGCCACATAAGTTACAAGATAAATAAAGAAGCTGTAAATATTTTTAAAATACTGTCAATATAGGGTAAAACCCTTCAAATCTAAAATATACATCAGAGTATACAATGGAGTTAACAAAGGAAAGAGTCTAACTCCTTAAGGCCTCTCAGCTTTAAACAAGATCTGCAAAATAAGGCTTTTACAGCCTGTACAACATTAACGTATATATGTATATATATATATATATTACACAGTAGTAAATTAAAATTCAAAATCATAGTCTCAGCCTCAGCCGTAGATTCCATTTGGTAAAACGAAGGTTTAATCTCTTAAACAACAGCAAACGGGTTCATTTAATTGAACTAAGAAAACCGCAAGGGTTAGAGGCCGCGAAGACCAACCCTCGACTGTCCCCAAGGGACAAACAAGGAGGAAAATGCCATGGTTAAACTAGGCTTACCGTAACAGCCAGTCATCGCGGTCTTGCACCATTCACACTGAGGAGGACAGGTCGACCCTATAAACGAAGAGGAGCAATGATATTAAAACATTGTAACATGATAGAATAATTGTTTAAGCAAACAGTTTTGAAAGTTAACGAATAAATGAAAACAACGTTTTTACCTCAATTTGTACCGGAGATATGGCCACCTAAGAACAACAAGGTAGCCACCAGCACGAGGAACAGGAAACCCTTATCTGCGGCAAGGGAGAAAGAGTTTGATGTCACCCTAAATGACCAACAACGACTGAGCTTAGAAGAAGCTAACACAGTAAGCAATTTTTACACATAGGTCGTCGTTGTTTATCCCAGCAAAACAAAAAAGGAACCATTCCACGATGAAACTCTACACCCAACAACTCTGAATGCAAGGCCACTACTCTTAGTACCAGGTTGAGGAGGGAGAAAATTTCCTTGCAGTCGAAAGATTTAGTTTGGAACTGTGACGGAGTAAACCCTAGAGAAGTATCACAAACCAGAACCCTTGAGACAACCCGTTTCTGTGACAGCACTCCTCTGTCAAGTATTCAGGAGGAGCTTCGAGGAGAACAACACACATTTAGGATGAGCTTCGAAGAAATGCAGCAAGCAAAGGGACTGTTGACCTCAAAGGCAAGGGACAAGTGCAGACAAGAAGCACGGTAGCAGAGCGGCCAGAGGGCTTGAAGGAGATGGGGACAATGCCCAGCTAGGGTTCGAGGTTGTCTTATAACCTTACGATGCTTCGCCATGATGATGCCACGTCTCCAGATAAATTATTTTACATGCAGTGGGTAATTTTCCAATGTTCTCTACGAGAAATATCCAAAGGCGATAATACAATCATCCATTCTGATTACGAAGGTTCCACTATAGTCTTTGCTCCCAAGTCAACCTACATTACGTTGCATGTGAATTAAAAATAATTACGATTTAAACTATTACAAGTTTATCAACAGCGTGGAGGACGAGCCAATAATTTACATTAAGGTATACCTTTGACCACACAATGTACACTAAGATTCATCCTTAGGTTTATTATAAGTGTGGTCAACTTTTCGACCTAGTAATTTATAATGTATCATCTTATCATTTAACGATCTGTAGATCAAAAGATTATATCCTTAATACCCTTACAATATATAAGAGAGTTCGAGAAGTTAGGTTAGTGAATGCCATTCTGGTAGACCTTAATATGGGTAATTTAAAAGCATATAATCTAGCAAGAGTAATAATTTATGACTTAGCTTTTCCACAAGCTTGGGTTGAATGAAATCAAAGGTTATAAGACTTTAGGTTAGACTATAAACCTTTCTTGGGCATGGTCTTTACCATGACCCTTTCATTAATTCAAACATAGCTATGTATTAGCATTATTATAATTTAAAACAAGTTAAACCTTTGTTCATCATGGCATGGCCCTTGCTTACCCATTTTCTATGCTATGCAATGTTTTCTATCAAACATTATAATCACGAAATTAATTAGAGTCTTGTAAAGTATACTATAAAAAGAGATAAGTAATGTTTATTCTCTTAATGAGAATTTACTCGCAAGCAATTATTATTTTATCAGATAGTTACATAAAGTTTGTAACATTGTTTTATAAGTATACTATTAGTTGATATAAAGAAGAATTATAGGATCAAGTTATGACAACTATCCTATTGATATTTTTAACCCCAAAGGCCTTGTTTATGTTTTATTGTTAAACTAGTAAAGTTTGGTAATAAGATACAAAAGAAAATAATAACGTTTGTGTGATAAATGTTCTTAACCAACAAATTATAACACGACAAAGATTAAGCCACAAATCTCTTTGACTTGAGATCCATAAACATAAAAGTTAGGCTATAAAACTATCATGATGCAAATGTATCGTGCTCTTTTGAAATTAAACCTCTGCTTTTAAACTCTGCCATTCTTAATCTGCTTGTAAAGAAATAGTTAAGGAATTTTTACACTAGATGACTCTAATAGAAATTGAATAGTTCAGTAATCATTAAGAACTATAAAATTACAGCTGATCAAAAGAAAGACAGTTTAATGACTTTACCTCCATAAGCCTTGGAATTTGTTTAGCATTTATTTTCTTACTGAGCTTTTATTTTGCGACGATCTTGAAATTTAAATACTTTAGAATTTGGGAAAGAAACACCCGAACTTCTTACCTGGAGTCTATAAGAACAGGAAAACTATCTGCATTAGCTCGAAAGCTAAGTAAGCCCAGATTTGCATGACAGTCCCACCTTGTGGTCGCAAAGAGAAACAAAAGTCAGTAAACTGAAAAGAACTGTTCTATCACTAAACATGGCCAGCAGATAATTCAGATAATGAATTTGGTAACATATAACTAATTTAATAATTAGTTTACTGTAATTATGAAAATTATATGCATTTAAAAAATTTTAAATTTTTTTCGGAAAATTTGGGGTTTTGAAAGCGACTATAGTTGAGTCTATTAGAGTTTGTATCAAGTCATGATTGAGTCTGTAACAAGCATGTATGGGAACATATCGAGTTTGTAATAAGGCTATAAAAGGAGAAACCCAAGTTGTACATGGGTTAGCTAGTCAATCAGTAGCCTGTTAGCTAGTTCTTGTTTAGATTCTTTTGAGCTAAGCAGAGGATACAACAATTTTGAGTAGGTAACTCTGGATCGCTGAGTGCATCAGAGTAAGTAGATCTGTAGCTAAGTGCGTAGATAGATAGAGAATGTCAAGTTGATCCAAGCTATGTGCGGATCGCTGAGTAGGAGTAGAGTACAGTGATAAATATAGATAAGAATAGAGAGCATGAGAGGGAAAAGAAGTTTGTAGAGATAGAAGAGAATATATTAACAGATTTTGTATCTTTATGTATAGACAAAAGGTGCATCTATTTTCTCATACCAATGCCAAATGAAGAGCACCTTATGGTTTTTTCCCGGATGGGTTTCCATGTTAGATGCTATGTATATGTGTGAATGTTGAGTAGCTTAGACAAGTTCCTATTTACTGTGTTAATGTTAGATTGGTTAATGTGATTTTAAGGTATAACTGTATGAATGTTGTATTTCAAGTAATGAATATATATGCGATGATTGTTTACTGTGTATTTACATAAGGTTGAATAAATAATGGAAAGTAATACTTTAGTATTGATATCTAAAGTGAAAACCACCATCCCTCCTTCGCGGTATTTGTTAGAATCCTTGGCATGGGGCCAAGGACTTAAACACCCTCCCACACCAGTTATGAAAACATGGTTCTAGGAATTACCCATAAGAACTAAGATATCTCAAGTGAGATGACATCTGCTTTGCAGGTGTTTTCGGTTGGGCTCTGCTCTGTCGAGCCGATATCTTGGGCTTTGTTGCACTAACCAGAGAGAGAGGACTAAACCGGTACCTTAAAGTTTTTGGTTAGGGACATGTTCTGGCATCCCATGAAACTGGAGATCCAAAGTTGGGTGGACACAAAAGAGATAGAGTTTGCACAAAAAGAAAGTGAAAGATATTGGTGGACCTCAGAGGAGTGGTTATAAAGGTACATATATTCAGGCATTCATGAGATTATCTTTGTCGAGTTCCCCATTTTTTTGTATGAATGGTTGTCTAAGTTGACTACCCAAAAAAAGAATTGTCAAGGAGGGGAACCAAAAGATTGGACTCCAATCTTGATTGAGGAGATGAAAAGAACCGAAAACCCTAGATTAAGGGCTGTGGACTTCTTGGTAGGTAGTATCATAGAGGGACATATCATTGAGTTCATCGTTGACAAGATAACCTCATATAGTAAGGATGAGAGAATTTTTTTTCAAGGACCACACAGTAGATATATTTCATGTTGGAAGACGTGGATCAAAATGCTCATATGTGAAAAGGGCATTCTACGAATGATAGATTGAAAAGCAAAGAGTGGCTATGTCTTAGCAAAACCCTGAAGTGAGAATTTTCCCAGGAGCAGGTGGAACTGAACTAGACTCTAGATTTTGGATAAGTGAAAGGATATTTAGATCAAGAAAAAGATAAAAAACTATGTTTGGACCTGGAATTTGCAGCATAGAGCAAGAAGAGGAAGGCTATGAGTTTACATCGTACCTAGACGAAGGCTCATGTGACAAGGAAGAAGAATACCAACCAATCTTTGAGCAAGACAAAGACTCCAAGGAGTCGAATGAAGCTCCATAATTAGAATGTGTACTCAACTCACTGACGGTATCAGAGGTAAGAACATGAGAACCATATCCAAGTATTTATGTAAATACGAGTAGTGCTAACGCTGTATATAGCAGACAAGGAAGTCTGACTAGTCCACATTTTGTTCCTACTATACCACTAGTTAATACAGTACTGATCAACCCAATGGCTAGAACTGACATTAAAATCCCAATATTCAATGGGAATGGGATGGAAGACCCAGAACAATATTGGTTTCTGTGTGATGTAGTTTGGACTGTATGACAGATTTAGGACAAGAACATCAAGAAAGAGCAGATGATTATGACTCTACGAGGTCATGCGTTAGACTGGTATATGAAGTTTTCCATAGTACCAGTAGGAGTGTTCCCAAAGACACTCAATGAGATTCAACTCGGATTGATTGATGAATTTAAGAAACCGAAGTCTAAATCATAGTGCATCACTAAGATCAAGCAACTACCAACATAGTTTGTTTGGTATTTTTACCAAATATTTAAGAAGTTAATGGCCAAGGTCAATTTTCAAATGTCAGATGTGCAAAACGAGGAATGGTTCATTTCCACCTTGTTTCCACACATCCAAACACCATTGATGCAACATAAACTGGTGTCGGAGACATAGGATCTAGAGATATCTATGAAACTAGAAGCCTCACTAGTTGGAGACACTGGCTCAGGCATGATGCAAATTCAGTCACAGCTGGCCAATCTTACGGTGCAGCTACAGGACATCAAAAGAGGAAAATAAGTTCAAGAAGAACTTATGTGTACCAAGTGTAGAGCAGATGGGATCCATAAGGATAATTTCCCAGTGATCATGAATCATGTCGTCGAACCCATTAAACACCCAAGGGATGCCTTGGTACATAGTATGCCAGACTAGAGGTCACAAGTTTAAAGAATGTATGTACCTATGGAATATTGTAAGTGCACCTGCTAGTTTGTATTGTAAGTTTTGTAGATCGGTAGGGCATGATGAAAAGGATTGCGGAGCCTTCCAGCTGCGCCAAGAAAAAACAATAGATGCCTACCTAATGAATAATGAAGAAAAAATGAAAGTTGAACCAACACAGCCTCAATATCATCCTAGGTAGTTTCAACAACAATATCCTCAACCGAAATACCAACCAAACCAGTATCCTCAACAACAACACTACCCTCCACAAAGGGGGGGTGGGAACTTTAGAGGTTGAGGATGGAAACCAGGAGGAGGAATTGGTTGAGGAAGAGGCCAATTTGTATGTTATAATTGTGGGAATCTAGGAAATTCTTCCTGATATTTTCAAAGTCCTACAAAATCTTATACATATTGTAAATAATTTGACCACACTGTAGAACACTTTCTGCAACTCATTGTGAAATGGAAGGCTAGAAATGTTGTTAACCCTAAATCAGTGCAGAATCTAAATCCAAACCCCAATCCAAATATTCAAATGGTTTCTCTCGAACCATGACAACCCAACCTTGTTGTAGTTACAAAAGAAGGTGCCGTGACAGGAGCATACCAAAATACACTGCAAGGAAATCCACAGGTACGATCTGCGACGCAAAAGAAAGCTTTGTTAGATGTACAATAGAAGAAGGAAGTCTTCTTGGAAGCACAACAAGACTTTGTTGATACCAATCAACTGTCGACATTAGGACAAGTGAGAGCTATGCCCAAAATATTTGAACATTTAATTAGAAGACCGCTCACTAAAAAGGTTAGTAAGCTCAAGTACTTTTTCAAAAGTTTTTTAGCACTAATCCATGACAAAGATGTGACACAGAGTTGACAACACTCTCAGAGGACACCATAGCAGATCTGGGCCCTGAAAAAAGAGTTAATCAAGTCAGAAGCAAGTAGAAGATAGGCCAAGAATTGATAATGACTTTGCAAATAGGATATTATGATATGGAATATATCATACTCAACTTGGATCAGATGTCAATATACTGACAAGACAGACATGGGAAAACATGAACAAGCCATGACTGGATTGGTCTCCTATTCAGCTGCGACTTGCAAACCATTCAAAGGTGCTACCAATTGGTAGACTGTCCCAAGTTCCTGTGGATGTCGAAGGCCTGAGAACATATGCTGAATTTGAGGTAATTGACATTGTTGATGACAAAAATCCCTACCATGCACTTCTAAGGATTGATTGGGATATTGATAACTAGAAAATCATAAACTTCAAGAAAAGGATCTTGTCTTTTGAGGATTTTGAAATGAGAGTGGCTGCGCCCATTGATCCCCTTGAAGGGAAGGAGTATGTTGAACCTGTGCATAGTGAAGGATAAGAGAAATATTTGGACCGGATGTATAACATCATGTCTTTGAAAGAATATTATATTAACCGCACAGCTGATGGAAACTTGAGTTGGCGCAGCGTAAGCTCGTGCACATTCGAATCAGGAAAAGACCTAGAAAACTGGCAGAACATGCTGCATGAAGTATCCATGTGAAAATGTGAAAGGATTACAAAATTTGTTTGAAGATTAGGGGTTGAAGCAAGTGTGCTTCCTACATCCAAAGGATTTCTTAACCTTGCATCCTTCTTGGAATAATTTGAAGAAAATGTCACAAAACCACAGTGATTGTTTGCCTTGGACTGTGTGCTAAAAGATACACCCGCTAGATGGTGGGGTACACATAAACAATCTATCTCATACTAGTCACAATGTACAAGACCGATGGAGATCATTATTGGAGATGAGATCACCTATGCTGATAAAAAAATTCACAGGATTGGCAGATCCTAGAAAACATATTGAGCAATACCGCACAACTTGGTAAGCATATCCGCGACAGGAATGGGTTCACCAATTGATCCACACATGGGAAATGGTGCCTAGAAGATGGTACATGTCAGAGGAGCTACAAAAATGAACTAGCAAGTGGGAAATTTTAACTTTAACCTTTTCCCAGAGATCTGAAATTGCAACCGAACATCCAATAGTTGATGTTACACTGCATGTGTTGAAGGAGAAAATATGTGTGGAGATAACCGTTGCAGAAAAGGACACCCATCAATGCAGCATAATTAAGCATAACTACATGGTGTGGTATAAAATCATGACATATCCAACAAATAGTGACCCGGCCTCCATAATCTCCATGTGTCAGAAGGGACGTGCAAAGTGGAAAGAGATGGCACGTGTGAAAATCCACGGAACCTTGTTAGAAATTACATAAAAAAAACCTGACAACAAGATTTTTGGTGTACCATCCTGCTACTTAACAATAACTACTAATTAAGTGACAGGATAGTAGTGGCAGACTGTAAAAATCTTTGATCTAAGAGAAGGGGCATGCCCATGCGGTGAAAAGGATAGAATCCTTTCAGAAAATTTAAATGGTATGTATGAAGTATGCCTAGTGACAATTACAGTATTTATAAAGCCTCACTACCCTGACTTCCATTCTG
The DNA here is from genome assembly GCA_001517045.1 of Pseudotsuga menziesii. Classification (NCBI taxonomy): domain Eukaryota; kingdom Viridiplantae; phylum Streptophyta; class Pinopsida; order Pinales; family Pinaceae; genus Pseudotsuga; species Pseudotsuga menziesii. Next base: position 226,962 of record LPNX010222257.1, on the reverse strand, counting down.
GAATACCGAGGGAAAACATTAGTATTGTGACAAACTCTGAGCAATGACCTGGTAAGGTTATAATATGGTCATTTATGTCTCAAGTGCAAGCACAGTTGAATCCAAGCATGTATTACCTACCATGATAATGGAAGACGTTGTTGGATATATCCCACCACCCACGGGCCTCGTTAATGAGAAAACCGGTGCTGGAGTCAAGTTGAAGGCCGCTAAAGAAATATGGAAAAATATACCAAGCCCACCAGCACCTCTGCGGGCACAACGCACTAGCACTAGAAAACAAAAGGGAAAAGTAGTCACACCCCTGGAGGCAGCCACACTAGTGGATGATTTTAATACGAGAAACTAGTCACTGCCATATGTCCCACCCCGACGCAGAAATGCACCCAAAGTTTCCATACCAAGGAAAGGAAATCCCCCACTACTGGTGTCGTCAGTACCTGAGGGTGTGAAGGTAGTAAGAGATATTTACCCAAAATATAAAGGTTATTCTACGACGACCATGACACCAAGATGCAACTAGCCTTAGACTGAAAACGATATACGAATGTTGTGCAAGACACCACGGAGGCACCTTGCAAGTATGTTATACTAGAATTAGCTACAAAACTTGAAAAGTCTGGCATATTATTGTCTCTATACATGCCGCATTTTGGGTTCGGTACCCAAATTAACTCCTGTGTTAAGCAGTTATTGCTACTATTCCATGATGGCGTTCTCTGGTTAGGAAAACCAATACCTGTAATTGTGGATCTCATTGCTGCCATCACAGGCTGACCATCATCTGGAATAGACCCATCCCCACTACTCAAAAAGGATCAAGAGGCTAACATAGCTAAGAGAGTGAAGGAAAATTTCAACATACAAATAAGTAAAAGAGGGTATTTTATTAACACCTTTAATGATCCCACTATTATCTTTGCTGTGAAAGTATTGGCATCCAAGTTACTACAGAAAATGCATCCAGGATAGTGTACGACGGGAGAAATTGCGCTTGCATATCTTTGCGCACAAGGGATCCAAATCAATTGGTGTTATTTATTGTTAAATGAGCTTATCCAAGATGCAACTGATGCACAGGAGAGACATTGGGTGTTCCACTACTCCTTGTTGTTAATTTTAATCTCATTCATTGCATGGTCTGAACTAGAATACTACCAAGGTGTTAAATTGGAAGTGCCCTTTCAAGGGGTAAGGTATTAGAACAGATGGTTCGAGAAGGAGCACACAGAACAGTAGTAGGCGAGCAATATTGAATTTTTTATGCATACATAGGCTATACACCATCAGGTGTGTCAAGACTAGATGATGCCACTATCCAACAGTTTCATTTCATTGTTAGGTTTGAATTAGTTCTGCATAATGTTTATCTACAACCATGACAACAACCACAGGAGCCGAAGATACCAGCCAAATATATCGTAACAGCGGACGAGGTCCAAGAAATTGTTGATCGATGGTCGAAAGAATGGCGTGTCCCAGTTCCTGAAGAACAAATATGAAAACAATATTGTGCATACCATGTTGAGGAGGAGGAAAGTGAAGAGGAATACCACATGGTGAGTGGCCGGTCTGGTGAAAGTCGCAACCCCTCACCACCCATAGACCTAGAATTTGATCATGGGGAGGGGTGACCTCAAGCAGACCAAGATGAAGAGAAGGCACCCCCAAAGCATCAAGTGTCTCTAAGAATACAAAAGAAGAAGATGAAAGTCGACCGCACTACAAACAATGTCAGTTTGGAAAGTGATGATATGCAACTGATGACTGATGCCATCACTGAAGCTGCGTAATCTAGTTTCAAGTCTATAGGTGAACGGTAAGAGGAAATTTCAGGTAACATCACTGATCTCCTTAAGGTTCTGTATAAAACAGTGGAAGAAGTTAAGATCCCTGTCGATGGTCCAAGTACAACAACAAAATCCCAAGCCCCATCTGAGACATCACAAATGGAGCAAACTATGGCCTCTTTGCCAACCCTTCCAATAACAGTGCAGGTTCCTAAGGCTATTGTTAAGTGTGGAACCTAGGAGTCTAATATTGATTTTCAGGATGCTAACCATCTCATAATAGATTTCTATATATGTATATGAATGAACTGTATGCTATCTAGAATGTTGTTAATACCGAAGTAAGGATGCGAGAGAGTAACCTCGCTACACAGGTAAAGGCTACACATCAAGACCTCAGGAGATTGAAAAGTGAAATGCAAGAGGTTGAAAAAAGGAAGATAGAAGCAGATGGTAACTATCATAGAATCAGTGCAGTAGTCAATTTCTCCTATAGTATCTTGGAGGATGAAGGAATAACATCAGAAATGGCCCAGAATGCCAAAATAGTACAATTAGTAGAATTAGTAATGGACCTTAAGAAAAAAGTAGTGCAGTTAAATGAGAAAAAGGAACCCATCACACCTCCATAAGTATCAGCACAAAGACGAGACGCAGTTATAGCGGCTACAAATAAAATTGAAAATTCCAAATACGCATGTGCCACAGCGGTAGACCAAGTTTCCCAGGCTTGGGAAACCTTAATCGATGATGAGAAATCGTAGAAGATTGCAAGTGACCTTACTGCGCTTGAAGCCAATATCGCGCAGATGCACAATGAAATAAAGCAGCTACCCTTAGAGTAGAAAAAGGAAAAAAATGTAGAGATGCGTATCCTACAACAACAAACCATTGTATTATGCACACAACAACAACAACATGAGGAAAAGATAGTGTAGCTACATGCAGAGGCAGAAAGAGTCACAAGGCTAATTTAGCCTGTGCACCAGAAGGTGTGTGACATCGCGGCCTCAACAGAAAGAAACATGTTGGAACACATGAGTTCTGACCTGGTGGAGCACATGCAGATGGATGAGGAAGAAGTGTACGCAAAAAAGGAGAAACTGCTGAAAATTGTGGAGGATTTTCAGCCCAGCATTCGTACAAGTAAGTTTATGGAGCAATATCTCATGTGGCTTGGGACGAGCCATAGGTGAGTGTTGGGGACCTGTTGGGCCCAGGATAGAAGGGAAGAATTCATATGGAATTATGCCTAAGTAAGGTAAGAAGAGTACGAAGAAGAAGAAGGAGATGCGACATAGGAAACAACATCAAGGGACAAGGGGAAGGATGTTGCGACAAAAGAAGGAAGAAAAGGAGAAAGGAGAAGAGAAGGTGTGGGATGAGGAAGTTCCACCATTTTTGTAAGATACAACAAAAGTATAGAACACAGGATATGATGACATGGCAGAATATTCGCTGAAGAAGGTGTGCAGACAAGGTAACGGATAGAAAGTGACAGTAAGGCATGATGCGGAGAAGCAATGACCCTTAGAGATCATCGGTATGAGCTCAGCTGGAGCTGGAAGAAACCACACGCATAAAGGATTTTTTCTAAGTCAGGCTAATAGTGCCTCTTTGGTAATATTTTGTTAGAATAGGAAAGATGGCCTATAGGTTAAAGATAGAAAGTCGGCTGAGATAGCGACTGTAGTTGAGTCTGTTGGAGTATGTATCAAGTCACGATTGAGTTTGTAACAAGCATGTATGGGAATATATCGAGTCTATAATAAGGATATAAAAGGAGAAACCCAAGCTGTACATGGGTTAGCAAGTCAATCAGTAGCATGTTAGCTAGTTATTGTTTAGATTCTTTTGAGATGAGTAGAGGATACAACAGTTTTGAGTAGGTAACTCTGGATCTATGAGTGCATCAGAGTAAGTATATCTACAACTGAGTGTTCAAACAGATAGAGAAGGTTGAGTCGATCTAGGTTGTGTGTGGATCGCTGAGTAGGAGTAGAGTAGAGTGATAAATATAGAGAATAATAGAGAGCATGAGAGGGAAAAGAAGTCTATAGAGATAGAAGAGAATATCTTAATAGAGTCCGTAGATTTTTGTATAGACAAAAGGTGCATCTATTTTCTCATGCCAATTCCAAATGAAGAGAAACTTGTGGTTTTTGCCCGAATGGGTTTCCACGTTACATGTTGTGTATATGTGTGAATGTTGAGTAGCTTAGACAAGTGCCTATTTACTGTGTTAATGTTTGATTAGTTAATGTTCTTTTAATGGATAATTGTATTAATGTTGTATTTCAAGTAATGAATATATCTGCGATGACTGTTCACTGTGTATTTGCATAAGGTTGCATAACTAAGGGCAAGTAATACTTCATTATTGATATCTAAAGTGAAAACCACCATCCCACCTTCTTAATCTTCATTGGAATCCTTGGCGTAGGACCAAGGACTTAAACACCCTCCCACACCAACTATGGAAACATGGTTCTGGCAGTTACCCATAAAAACTAAGATATCTTAGGTAAGACAGCATCTATATTTCATGTGTTGTTGGCTAGGCTCTGCTCTATCAGGCCAATATCTTGGGCTATGTTGTGCTGACGAGAGAGAGAGAGGACTAAACCTGGGTCGTAGGGGAAAAAATCCCAACATTTCCCATCGGTTTCCCACTTTTCGGCTTCCAACCTTCCGCTTTTCGAGTTTTGACTTCAGAACGCGGAAACCCATCTTTTTCCTTCAACTTTTCCAGACTTGTCGATTTCCACCTTCTGCACTTCTGCTTCCCACAATGGTTCATAAGTAAGAAACTTGACCTTTCCTTGGACTTTTCATTTCTTTTTTGCTTTTTGCTTTTTCGCCTTCCGGGGTGCAAAAAACTCACTTTTTTCGTTACCCAACTGTATTTTTTAGATTTGCTCCCTCCTCCTTCCTCAAGAGGATTCCAAGGGGAGAAAACACTAAGTCAGATTCATTCTGACTCTTCCAACATGATTTTAGTGTCCAAGGACTTAAGCAAAATGCATTGCAAAAACAGAAGGAATATATAGAGGTATAATGCAGGGAAACATACACAAGTAAAATTCTACTTAATAATCCACAAGCATTCAACATGAACATAGAAATTTATCATATTCATAAGAATTCTATATAGCCAGTATGGTCATTCATTCATAAGAAACTACAATGCATAAACAAGAAAGACAAATAAAACTTATCTTGGATGATGGATTTGTCCTGCAACTAGCTATGTGACTGCAACGTTCCACCCAACCATATGATAGTTGTGTTCATCAATTTCTCAACACAACTTCCACCCCTAAGCTGGGCATGATTTCCACAAGGAACTAGGGAACAACAGACTTACACACAGTAAAACCAACACACAGTTGGATTTCATAGACTGTCTATCCAAGCTCATATACAATTGGGTTTTGACAAGCTACTAAGGCAATGACCCACACACATCGAAACACATTCCAACGAACTTACAGTTGGGTTTCTCAGACTGTTAAGGAAATGGAAAGGTAGAATTGCTAAGCTAGTGAGCTCAACCACAGAGATATGGAAACCTACAGAAGATCTGGCTTGGCCACCTCAATGCCTATAGTACCCAACACAAGGAAGTATTCCCTTCACTTCTAAACAGTTCCTTCATGCCATACCTTTCCTTATAGTGTTCTCCCGAGTGATTAGAACAGATTTGTAAGCCCCTCTTGATTTGTCTATGTGGTTCCTCTCTTCACTAGGTTTATCAGCCAATTATGGGCCTCTTCCACTCCTAAGTCTTTCAGACCAAAACTGGGATGCACAACACAACAATCCACAAGGAAAACACAACACACAGGATGCACTCTATAACACAGAGAAAAACATGGTATCCTACCATTCTATGATCCAGGATAACACTGCAACACATCAACCAATTTCTCAGCAAAGGGAAATACTCTTGCAGAAACACGTAGAAATGATCTGTGACTCTGGATGATGAACAATGCATAACCGTGAATGAACGAATGGTGTCAGAATGATAGAATGATCCCCCACAATTAACGTTGAGTAACAACAAAATATTTCCCCCAACTAAGGATAGATGGACTGGCATGCATCACATGCTTCCTTGTGTCAAAATAAAGATCACGAATTCCTAGACTGCAGACTTGTAGGCTTGCTTAGACACACAATCAGAATGTCATGCCTTGCTTTGCCCAAGGAATTAACTACCTCAACCAAATTTTGGAAGGAATGAATGATTGAGGACAAAGGAAAAAGGGGTAGTTGACGGTTCATGGGTTTCCCCATTGACATATGGTCACACCCTATTGGCTCAGAGGGTTTGAATAACTCCTCTCCCTATTCCTTGTGAAATCATGCCCCCATCTCTTTCACGTTGCAGTTCCATAGCTAGCCGTGATATTTATTAAATTATGCATTTACATGGTATTAAATATATATTGTGCATTACCAAGACAATAACCATAGGCATCAACCTTGATCACCTATACACAAACACCAAATTAATGGTAGGGCCTTGGCCTTGAACTCCTCGTCGTGATTTCCATACAATGTTTACATTGTGTACAATTCAATACCATGGGGTCCAAACCAGGGTGTTACATAGGGAAAAATTTAGAAACATTAAATTTGTAACCACCCCTTTCTATAGTCGAAAGGATGGATGGGGTCACTACACAATCCAAATGGAGCGGATAGACAATGGTGCTAGACAAGATATGGAAGTAAATTCCCATCGATTGTATAATGTAAAGGCCTATCTTTGAGTATGAGGATGATAGAATATTGTTTAGTCAATAGAAATCCTTTTATTTTCTATCCATGTACTTGATTTTCTTATGTAATAATGAAATAAGTACCCCCATAAATAATTTGTTTTTATGTTTTTTTTTATCTATGGTGAAGATGTTGCATATTTAATCTATTATAGTGTTAGAGGTGGAGAGTGCTATCATGCATGGAAATTCGGAGCGTGTGTAGTAGCGTGAGGAGTGGGGTTAGGAAGTATGTAGTGAGGAATTAAGTGCATTAGAGTGTGGGGCCTAGAGGTGTGGGGATGAACGTTGTTGTAGGATGTGTGAGAGGAAGAATGGAAGGATGGTTTTATTTTTAAACAATCATATGATTTTGAAAATGGATAGAATCCTAATGTGGTCAAATACCTGATTTAGAGAATCTCTAGAATTGATGGCCAAAATCCAAGGTTCAAATAATCTATGAGAAAGATATGGCCAAAGGAAGTAATCAATAAAAATCCCAAGAAAAGGGATATAATACCAATGTCCTGAACGAAAATGGTTCACACATGAGATATTGAAAATAATAGTAAAAATAATCCATGATGGACAAAAATAAATGTATAATGAGAATTATGAATAAGATGAGATTTTTCCAAATATATAGAGAACCTACAGGGACATATGGTGACCATCAATGAAATGATCTGTCCCTTAAATAATTAATAAATATTTATTATTATTATTATTATTATTATTATTATTATTATTCATACCTAATATTATATATATTTTGTATTTTGCATATCACTTTGTTACTAAGCGGTATTTGTACTTATCCACCTTACCTTCTTCATTCAACTTCCTCTTAAAAAACCATTCGCTACCAATGATGTTTATTATAGTTGTAAAATCAACTAGATATCAACCTTCATTTTTTATCCAAGGCATCCATTTCTTCAATCATGACCTTCTTCTCGATTTTACCATTCTCTAAATCCATTGCTTCCTTAACAGTTCTAGGATTGTCATTAGTAATATATAAAATAAAACAAGAACATAAATCAAGCAGGGAATACCTTTATAGTTTCCTTCTTTCCCAAGATGATATCCTCATAAATGGAGTATAATGTTATTCTTATTTTGATACATATCCTTCTATCGAGTCAAATTCTTTACCCTCCAACTCAAACTCTATTTTTTATTATTCCTTTTACCTTAGAAGGACTTCTTACTTCGGAACATCTTTAACTTCTCAAAAATCAACATCTTGACCATATACTATCTTCTTAGTTATTGGGTTCCAAATTTTAAAATATTTCACACCATCTTTATAATTGATAAAGATACATTTTTCAGTTTTATTATCCAACTTACCCTTTTTTTCTTTGGAACATGTATATAAACATGACACCCATTTTTTGTTATGTTTAATAGAGGGGTTCTTACCAATTCAGACCTCATGAAGAGTTTCTGCAACCAATGGGTGATCGATTTACCAAGTAACATGTAGTAACCACTACCACTACCTAAATTTTTTGTCCTAACTTGATGCCACTGAGCATGCTAGTTTTCTTTTCCATCAACATCCTATTTATTCCTTTTTCAATTCCATTTCATTGAGGTGTGTATGGAGTAGTATTATACCTTTCTATTTTGCACTTCTTACAAATTTATTTAATTCATTTCCACACAACTCCCCAGCATTATCTATCCTCAACATATTTATTTTATTCTATGTTTGATTCTCTAAAAGATCCTTCACTCTTTAAATTTATCAAAGACCTCATATTTCCTTCAGAGGAAATACATCCATGTTTTTATTCAGAATTCATCTATAAATGAAATATAATACATATATTTATGTAATTATGGAATAGGTATAGGTCTAAACAAATCATCGTGTATTTTCTCAAATATTTCCCTTTCTTTTGTAGCACCATATGTAAAGTTTGATTCTGTTTACCATGCATGCAATGTACAGAGAAATAGAAATATCATGTGCAATCAGACATGCTTTCAACCAGACCTTTACCATGTAATTGTTGAAGTCCATTATCTCCAATATGTATTAGTATTTGATGTGTAATGTTCCCTCCCTAATGGAACAAGGACCATACCACTAACCCATTCAATTCCCATGGCTTAGAGTGGGAATTAATTGGACTATAATAACTATGCATAATTAAATTAATTCATGGAGAAGTGATGTAGGTCCATAAATTTAAATATTTAATTATTAACTAATTATTTGATGAGTAGGAAATTCCTAGGTGGCCTAAGAGGGCACATAGGAGGATGGGTGGACCCTTGTGAGTTGTTATCCTCAAAGGAATATGGAAAAAGCAGTTGAAAAGTAGGAAAGCAATTGAAAAGCAGGAAGGGAGTTGAAAAACATGAAGGTAGTTGAAAAGCAGGAAAGGCAGTAGTTTCCATAATTGATTAAGGAAAATGAAGATAAAAGATTACTAAATATCAAGAAATAAAGAATATTAGGAAATATACGGGTCCTAATTTTATCTAGTGAGGGTGCAATTGTTGATACAAGTGGGTCCATATGCAAGGTAACTTACCAAAAGAATGAACCAACTCATCAATGACTTGAATTCCAAGAAAAAAGGCTCTAGAGGAGGAAAAAATCTATTAGAAGTTTATAAAAGGAGTATGAGAGACTCCTTGGAGAATATTTTTTTATTTCGTTCATTTTTCTTGAAGAGATCTAAGCTTTTCATTGCTTGGGTGATGTGCTCCTTGTAAGCATTGGGAGACGTGCCCCTTTGCAACTAGTGATCTAGTTGAGATATTATGAGATCCTTTAGCTGGAGATTGAGAGAAAGAACACTAATTTATTATCATGTTAATACAATGTAGGAATTCAAGTATTTTGTAGGTATGGTCAGATTTTTTGGTGTATTGAAATTGAGTTCTAGTAGAAGCAACGATCTCAGTAATGAAAATATGGAATATGGTTGTCATTGATGTCAAAAGGATCTCAGTAATGACAAAGGAATAACCAAGGACATGATATGGAAAGATATGATGACATGGCATGAATGATGATGTGGCATGATTGGTAAATGATGACATGGCATGAATGATGATGTGGCATGATTGGTAAATGATGACATGGAATATATGGTGATGTGGCATGTGTGATGAGGTTTGAAAAAAACATGATGGTGTTCTAGAAGCTATCAGAAAGTCATTATAGTAGTCTGACATAGTTTTGAAAAATATGGCAATTTGGTGAAAAACAAAAAAATGACTAAGTATGGGAATCTAGTAAAAAGATGGTTTAGGAAAATGCCCGCCATAATTTCTAGGAGAATGTAAATTCCTGTACCATAGGGGGGTCTTGTATATTGTCATATTACCTACCTTACAATGTCTTCATTTTGTCCTGAAAGTGCTTGAGAAAAAGTTATGAGCCTGCCAAAACAGGTGTTTAGCAAGAAAAAATGAATAAAACACCTCAGAAAGATGCCTCATGACATGTCTTTAAAAATGGAATCTGAGAAAATCCATAAGAATTCAAGAAAGACAAGTCCAAAGAATAATATAAAGAAAGTTTGGAGACCAAAGATAGGAGGTCTTAATCCTCATGTCAAAACCGGTGACTCTTATGAAAAGGAATCTCTAGAATAAGACTCTTATTCTGTAAATGATGACCACACCATTGTTAAAGAAAATCCAAGTGTTGAAGAAGACATAGAAATGACACTCTTACTTTGTTAGAAAGAATTTGTTGGATATCGGTCCAAACAAAAAATGTCAAAACCAAGTTGCATCAGTTCAGGGGGAGACAGTTAACAATTGGCAATATGGCAGAAATACAACAGTCCAAATGAAGAATTTTTTTTTTACTTTGTTAAAATAATTTCTTATTAGATGTCAGTCCAAACAAAACTGTTCGATTTTAGTTGCTTCAGGTCAAGATTAAAAATGGACTTAAAAATCCTAAAGATGACTTAGATCAGAAATCAATATGTAATTTTGGATAGGTTAGCAACTAGTGTCCTTAAAAAGTGGAAAAGTAAATATAGCTCTCTATCCTTGAAACTGATAAGATCTTCCAAATAAAAGGGATGTTATGAATAAAAGAGAATTTCTTGGTTAACTGATATTACATGTTTAAGAAAGAGCACAGTGATAAGGGGAGTCCATAAAAGGTTCTCATTTAAAGAATCACTACAAGAAGGTAAAGAAGGATGCTTCACAATGGTTAGCACCAAGTCAAATTTAAACAAGAAGAAGAGAAGAAAAAAAGGCAACGAGAATCATATTGGTAGAATCAGTGTCAAAGTGGAGAAAACTTATAAACTCTATGTCAAGATGGTTACAGCAAAAGGGCGTAATAGGTTATCCTTTGTCATTGTTGTCAAAGGGGGAGAAGATTCAGGTGTTGCCATCAATGAAAAAGGGGGATATTGTTGGAAATATGGAATGTGGTTTTCATTGATGTCAAAAGGATCTCAGTAATGACAAAGGAATAACCAAGGACATGATATGGCAAGATATGATGACATGGCATGAATGATGTTGTGGCATGATTAGTAAATGATGACATGGAATATATGGTGATGTGGCAAGTGTGATGAGGTTTGAAAAATACATGATGGTGTTTTGGAAGCTATCAGAAAGTCATTATAGCAGTCTGACATAGTTTTGAAAAATATGGCAATTTGGTGAAAAACAAAAAAAATGACCAAGTATGGGAATCTAGTAAAAAACTGGTTTAGGAAAATTCCTGCCATAATTTCTAGGAGAATGTAAATGCCCGCACCATAAGGGGGTCTTGTATATTTTAATTTCACCTACCTTACCATGTCTTTATTTTGTCTTGAAAGTTCCTGAGGAAAACGTTATGAGCCTGCCAAAACAAGTGTTTAGCAAGAAAAAATGAATAAAACACCTCAGAAAGATGCCCGCCATAATTTATGGGTGAGAGAAAATTCCCACAATGTATGGGGGTATTATATATTGTTAATTGGTATACCATACCATGTATTCAGTTTTCTTTTTAAGTAAATAAGAAAGAAAATATGAATCTACCAAAAAGGGGTTTCAGAATAAGTTTTAGAGGAAATCCTGAAATCAACTAAGTGTTATAACTGGTAATAAAAGGTCAGTTAGAAATGCCCACCATGCCTCACAGGTTGATGATAAAAATAAAATGAAAGCATAATGATGTAGTTTGTTAATAGGTGCACATGACCATGGTCTCAGTTTGATTTAAGATTCTTTGAGGAGAAAAATAGAAAATTTCCAAAACAATGTTTTAAGTAGTTTTACTGCTTTAATGTTTGAAAAATTAGTAAAATTCCCGCGAGAGGTTCCTCCTGTACAAATAAATTAGTTAAAAAGGATGGAAATGGTCCTTGTTGAAGTGGCTATCCATCCAAGAATTCACTCTTCCTCTGGGTGTGCACATGTGTGAATTATGAGACTACCAAAATAAGAAAAAATGTGTTTCTGATGTTCAAAAAGGTTGACTAGCTAATTTCAAATGCCCGCCACGTGTCACTCATGTTCCCAAAAATTAATCTGATAACATGAGTGTGTTCCTTGGATATCTGTTTATCTATCCATGGTGTATTTTTCTTTTATGGTGATCGCATGAGGGAGAAATTGACTTGCAAAAATTGAGAAAAATCATGTTTTCTTGTTAAAGTGAAAATTGTCTAAATGTTAAAACCAGTAATAAAAAGTCATTTTGGCAATGCCGACCACATGTTGTTCTTGTGCCCATAAATTCATAAGATGACATGTATTTGTTCCTTGGTTAATTTTCCACCTAGCCATGGTTTCATATTTTAATATGGGGATCACACATGTGAAAAATCAACTTCCCAAGTTGAAGAAAAATTCTGTTTTACACAGAATCTGAATATGACAGTAATAAATATGAAAATATCTGTTAAACAAGTTTTTATTAAAATTGACAAGCTAAGTCAAATTAATAAAAATAAGTTAATATGTTATGAAATAAAAGGAAGGTTGCTGGCAGAGGACATACTACAGGAAAATAAATGAAGATATAAATAGAGTTTTTAAAAAGGAGCAGCTACAGGAATAAATTGGACAGAGATGATCAATGAAGGTTAAATTAAAAAATTTAATTTAACAATTAAAAAAACTAATAGAATTCTGAAATAAAGATTAAAACATAGATCCGAAAGGGCATGAGATGGTTTGAAAAAGATGCAATAAATAAAAAAATTCCAATTGAAATGAAGTCAACAAAGTTTTATGATGAGTAATACTTTAATAAGTTCCATGTTGTTAAGAATAACAATATAAAAACTTAAAAGATATGTTATAAAACATAAAGACATGTTGTTAAGAATAAACAATATAAAAACTTAAGTGATATGTTATAAAACATAAAGAGGCACTTATTGTGAAAAGTTATGATGTCTTATAAAAGATAAAGACATGATGTTTTATTTAAAAAGAAAACAAAGGAGGAATCACATTATTATATTAGTTAAATTCCTAATGAAGAGACATGTCCTCTTTCAAAAGGATATCATATCGTTTTAAGAGTCATGATGATTCAAGTTCCAAGACTATTGAAGCATATATAAATATGAAGTCAGAGTGTGTCTAAGTGTGTCTCAGTGGATCATTATTAATATATTCTTGGTGGATATTCTACCATTGATATGGACCTTGTGTTCATACAAACAGATTGGTGTCTGTAATCAGGTTGGAGCCTGAATGAGGATTGGATTCCTCTCTACATGCTAGGTCATGTATGCAAACTGGGTTTTGCAGGAAAGTTGAATCTTTCCAGGAAAGATGAGTCTCTCCATCTAGCTGGGTCTAGATAAAATTATAATTTGTAAACAAGAATTTTATTCAATAAAATAAATTGATATTGATATTTATTCTTCGCATGTAACTTTATGTTCATAATATATATGATTAGATTAAGTGTTTTGGAAAGAGATTTTAAAAGTTTTAAATAGACACTGATTCACCCCCCCCCCCCTCTCAGTGTCTGAGACCTGGTTCAACAGAAACATATCCATTGTATCATATATGAAAATAGGTAAGGTTTGGTGTCATTTGGAGTGAGTTGGAAACAAACAGATTTTGGTTTGTAAAGGCTAGAATTTGCACCTAGTTTTATTTTTTCTGATTTTGATCTCTATGATTGAGTTAGTATCTCATAAAATCAGATTGGGAATACTACAATGGTATTATAGTGTCCATTCTATGAACCTATGAGAGGTTAAACTTTATATGAGTTCTAAAAATTCACAAAATACACCTTCCGAAGGTAAACAAAAAATATAGAGATACATTAAATGAATTAGGAGAGATTCATTCTATTGTTGTTGTAATATTTGAAGAATATAGTATGGAAACTATATATACCAAAGAACAAGAGGGTTCATTTTCTAAGGGTATCATGGAATCTTTAAAAGAGATGACAAGAGATACAGCAGAGGCGAGGAACCTCATGGAGAAGTTAATTAATCAAGGATTGGGAGGAAAAAATGGTGAAGGGAGTAGAAACGGTTCTAATGATGGGGACAAAAACACCATGAGAGCACATGGAGAAATAATTTTCTCCAAAACTAGGCCACACAACCACCCTCATGAATCCAAAGAATCCCCTAGATATACAATGCCCAATTTCTTAGAACCACAAGCAATGTGAGTTCCAGTGCTTAATCAACCAGAGGAGCCATTAGAGGCCTATTTTGAGGAATATAATGCTATGAGTCTAGAGTTAAAGCCACACATGAATTTTTATGAGTACTACAAATTTAAGGATTGAAACAAACCAAAAGGATACAATTGAATTGATTGAACACAAGTTCATAATTTTGAGTTGCAGCACACCCTTGTATGGGTCTCTCTTCCAAGTTTTGATGGGTTTTCTAAATGGATTGCAAGAGCATGGTTGAAAAAACTTGACACTTATTTTCAGTTGAATCCCATGGAAGAACTTAGTTGATGCCATGAAAATGGCCACTTTACATTGGAAGGAGAATCCAATGATTGGTGGTTCCATGGATTGAAAACCATTGTTCATGATCGAGTCACCACATATGAAGAGTTTACAAGAGTGTTATAGCTCAAAATGACACATCTCTACCTGTGACCACTTTCCCATGATTCCGTCGCATGTTGGCACTTCCATGACGACACTTCATGAAAGTCACTGAAAAAAAAAAAACCTAACTTACAGGACCCATATATTGATTTTTTTAACTCTGTTTGACCTCATCTCTACACCATTGGAAAGGTATCTGAGTCCGCTAAAACTTTCTAGAAGACACCAAAGTCTAAAAATTCCCCGAAATGCCATTAAAATGATATTTTTTTATGCATATGCGATTTTCCTTAAGGAAACCCGCATATGGTACGCGACTTGTTATATATAATACTCGTGTATTCCCTAAATATGTGACTATTTTCATGTCAACCTGTGTATACCTCCTATATACGCAACTGATGTCTCTGCAACCCGTGTATTCCTCCCAAAAATGTCAAAAAAATACATTTTTTTGAAATTTGGGTAGTTTGGTTAGTTATGCAATTGACTCCTTCAGCTGAAACTAATTTGTCTTAAAACCTATCTCTTCAGTAGCATATAAATAGAGGCATGGAGGTCTATGAGAGGAGGCTTTAATCTTTTCATCGTTATGCTGGAGGAATTGGGACTCTCTTTTCCCATGCCTTTGCCCTAGAAGCTATCTCATTGTGTTGCAGAGCTTGGAGGCTGAGTTCCTTGGAGAAGAGAAGTAGCAGAACCAGATCAAGGTTTTATGAAGTTCCCAACTTGAAGAGAAGGTATATTTGTACTTGTTTTCAAGATTAATTAAGATATGATGTCCTTCTTCTTCCCAAATCATTGTTTGATTTGTGATTGAAAAATTGTTTATGATCATATGATAATGTTAATCAGACTATTATTTCATGTTTATTTGATTATCATTGCTTTATATGTGGTCATATTGGTTTGAGGAAGGTATAATTCATTTTGCAGGTCTCTTGGAGCAAGAGGAGGATTGAAGGGCTTCTTGGATCAACCTTTTTTTGTCAAGGTATGAACCATTATAATCTTTGAAACTTGCTTATATATGCTTGCTAAACATTATACATCCACCTTTCAACTCCAGTACGTTGATGGCCTCTTAAACCCTAGCCATAGGAAACTTTCCTTTACAACAAAGAGGGATCACATAAAGGATTGATATAAGATATCTAGATATTTGTTTTAAGGAAATTTCCTAGTTGAATAAAATAGAAGCACCTAAGGCATATATTTCAGAATTTTAAAGAGTTACAGTCATGGTTCTAGACATATCAAAGGATCACCTAGTACTTCTATTTACATAGGGATTAGCATATCCATTAAAAGGACTTAAGGCTTACTAACCTGCAAAATTGTAGAATTCCATGATTCAGACTAGATAATACAATATGCTATACCAAAAACCATATTTCCACCAAGAACGAATTTTCTGGACAAATTCAAGAACAAGAATCCTTTCTAGAAAGGTTCAACAAGAAATTTCAAGAAGGATGGTTATGTCAAAGAATGAGATGAATTAAGGAGAAATAAATTTTGCTTCACCTTCCAAGAACCTTGGTTTCCAGGCCACAAATGTGCTAAGGGGAAGGCACATTACATAGAAGTATTTTCTGAAAGTGAAGAGGAAGAAGAAAGTGAGGAGCATTAGTTTATTCCAAGAAGTGGATACGAAATAGTTAAAGAAGAGAAACCTCATCCTGAATCCAGAAATACTGTTGTGTTTACAAGAATTCCTCGATTTCATACTCTCAGATTAAAGGGGGTAGTCCAAGGCCAAGGAGGTGCTAGTAGATGGAGGTTCCACCCATAATTTATAGATACTGCATTGGTGGAGAGAACAATGATTCCCACAATTTTTTTTGATGGATCACCATCATTATCCCAGGTAATAATTCCATGTACTGTAGTAAATGGATTCCTAAGTTGCAACTTAGCATAAGATATCATACTATTATAGAAAAGTTTTATTTGGAGAATTTGGTTGACACAAACATGGTTTTGGGATCCCAATGGTTATTCTCTATTGGAGAACAAATTGTGAACTATAAGGTAGTAGAGATGAGATTTAACGATTATGTTGGGAAATAGATGGTATTAAAAGGAATTAATACTTACCCAAATCAAGTGGTGTCATCCCATAGCATGAGGTATATAATAAGACATGGAGACATAAAATGGGATATCGAATGCTTGAGTTCCTCACATGCTTCATCCATTTATATCTCACAATATCTAGATGGCGTAAAGAAGTTGTTAAGGAAGTATGAGAAGGTTTTTGGAGACCTTCCTCTTGGAATTCGACTAGATGTAGGAGTGGAGAATAGGATAGAATTGGAGGTGGGAACACATCCCATCATGAAATGCCCATATAAGAATTCCAAGAAGTCCAAAGATGAAATTGAGAGGGAAATAAAGGAGCTTATTGAATTACAACTCATCGGGTCAAGTTCGAGTCCTTTTTCATCTTCAGTGGTTCTAGTGAAGAATAAATATGGAACGTTGAGAATGTGCATAGATTATATGGATCTTAACATGAAGACCATAAAGAAACAGTACCCGATGGACAAGATGGATGGGGCTAAGTTCTTTTAATGAGCCGATGGATGAGATGGATGGGGCTAAGTTCTTTTATAAGACTGAACTTTGTTCTAGTTACCACCAAATCAGAATGAGAGAGGAAGAAATACAAAATACAAACTTTCGCTATCACTATGGAAACTTTGAATTTTTAGTCATGCCCTTTAGCTTTACTAATGCTCCAACTACATTCCAATCTTTCTTGAAAAAAGTATTTGGTAAGCAAATTCGTAAATATGTTTTTGTATTTTTTGATGATAATCTCATTTATAGCAAGACTTGGAAAGAACATTTCATCATTTGGAAAGTATGCTAACCATTTTGGCAGAACAATATTTGTATGCAAAGTTGTCCAAATGTTAATTTGGAAAGATGAAGATATTGTATCTTAGTCATGTGATTAGGAAAGAAGCTGTCAAAATTCAAATGGAGAATATTCAAGCAATTATTGACTAGCCAAGCCCAAAGAATATAAATAAGCTAAGGGGATTCATTAGAATCTACACCTATTATAGGAAATTTGTCAAAGGATTCTCATAGATGGTGTCACCTTTAACTAAATTTACAAAGAAAGGAGCATTTTTCTGGTATAAAGGAGCTGACAAGGTCTTGAATAAAACAAAGGGGGTAATGAGTAGTTTCCCAGTGATGATTTTACTAGATTTTACACAACCATTTGTGCTTGAATGTGATGCTTCCAGAGAAAGAGTTGGAGCAGTGTTAATGCATAATAAGCACCCAATTGCTTTTGAGAACAAAAAATTGAAGCCACATGAAATCCACTATTTAATATATGACAAATAAATTCTAGACATCAGGCATGAATTGGCTAAGTTCATGCAATAGTTAGTGAGGAGAAAATTTGTTATCAAGGCTAATCACAATAGTCTGAGGAATTTCTTAACATAGAAGGATATTAATGACAGGAAACAAAAATGGGTATGTAAATTTCAAGCCAATTATTTCGTTATAAAGTAAAAGAAAGGGAAAATGAATGTAGTTGCAGATGCATTAGAAAATTGATTATTTCTTTAATGGAAGCTCCAATTAATTGGAAGGCTCAGTTAGTAGTAGAGTACTCTAAAAATATATTTGCATGTGAGATGTTGGATGTATTAATTAGAGATAATCAATACAAAATAATAAATGAAGAAATATATTATAAAGACAAAAATTATTTTTTGCCAGAATTAGATTTGAAGAAGAAGATTATGGAAGTTGGTTCTGATTCGGCTCTAGCTAGCCGCCCTGGTTAATTTAATACTTTTGGTTAAATAAGAGAGAAGTTCACATGGAAAGGCCTCAAGAATGATGTACTGAAGCATGTGAGAGAGTGAATCACATGCCGACATAATAAAATAGAGCACATACATCCTCTTGAACTACTATATCCACTACTAATTTTGGATAAAAAAATGGGAAATCATCTCAATGGACTTCGTCATTGGTTTGCCAAAAGTACAAGGAAAATATTGCATATTTGTTGTGGTAGATAGAATTACTAAATTTGCACATTTCTTGGTTGTTCCATATACTAACTCAACATCTCAAGTTGCTACTCTTTTATTTAAGGAAATATTCAAATTAAATGGATTACCAAAAACCATAATCAGTGATAGAGATAGTAAGTTTACCAGTTATTTTGGAAAGAATTATTTAAATTGGTGGGAACAATTTTGGATCTCAGTATAAGCTACCATCCTCAAACTGATGGAAAAACTAAGAGATTCAATCAATACATGGAATGATACCTTAGAAATTATGTAACAGGGAAACAAAAATATTGGATTGGATGGTTTCACTTGGGATAATTATGCTACAACACTACTTACTACATGTATATTGGCATGTATCCATTCAAATCCCTATACATATATGAAGCTTCCATTTATGTTGATCAAATTTTTTGAATTTGAAAAGAACCAAAGGAAAAATATTGGATTCAATAAAGTCAGTCCATTTTGAAATCAATGAAGGACAACTTGCAGACAACTCAAAATCAAGAGAAAATGTATGCAGATAGGAATAGGACAAAATGTATCTTTTAAGTGAAGAATGTGGTGTATTTAATATTACAACCACACAAACAATATTCCTTCAAAGGAAAGAGGGATGAAATGTTAAAACCAAGGTTCTATGGTCCTTACATAATTATGCAGAGAGTTGGAGAAGCAACTTATGAGTTGGATATTCCAAAATGAAGCAAGATACATAATGTGCTTCATGTTTCTTTTCTTAAGAAATAAGTTGGCCAATAGGTGACAATTTCAGCAGAGCTTCTCCCACTAGATGATGAAGTACAATTGATTCTAGTGCTAGAAAGAAATTTTCAAATAGGATAAAGGAATTTGAGAAATTGGGCCATAAAAGAGTACCTTGTTCTCTGGAAATATCTACCTAGTGAAGATGCAACATGGGAAGGTGAGCAGGTGTTGCAACACTCAAGATTGCAATTTATTGAGGACAAGTAATATTTGGTGTGGAGGACTGTAATGTCCCCTCCCTAATGCCACCATGACCATAACAATAACCCATTCAATTCCCATGGGTTAGAGTGGGAATTAATTAATATAAGAATTAATTGGCATACAATAATTATGCATAATCAAATTAATTCATGGAGAAGTGATGTAGGTCCATAAATTTAAATATTTAATTATTAACTAATTTTTTAATGATTTTCAAATGCCTAGGTGTCCCAAGATGGAACATAGGAGGATGGTTGGACCCTTGTGAGTTGTCACCCTCAAAGGAATCTGGAAAAAGTAGTTGAAAAGAAGGAAGGTAGATGAAAACTGGGAAAGGAAGAAGTTTCCAAAATTAATTAAGGAAAAGGAAGAGAAAGGATTAATAATTGTAAAAAAAAAAAGTAGGAAGCTTAGGAAAGATACAAGTCCTAATTTTAGCCAGTGAGGGCACAATTTTTGAGACAAGTGGGTCCATATGCAAGGTAAATTACCAAAATAATGAACCAACTCATTAATGGATCAAATTCCAAGAAAGAAGGCTCTAGAGGAGGAAAAAAACTATCAAAATTTTATAAAAGGAGTATGAGAGACTCCTTGGAGAACATTTACATTTTGTTAAATTTTATTGAAGAGGTCTAATATTTCTTTGCTTGGGCGATATGCCCCTTGCAAACAATGGGAGATTTTCCCCTTTGCAACCAGTGATCTAGTTGAGAGAATGTGAGATCCTTCAGCTGGAGATTGAGGGAAAGAACACGCAGTTATCCTAATGGATATTTAATGAAGCCTTTAAAATATTTTTTAGGCTTGATCAGAGTTTTTTGTGTATTGAAATTGAGTTCCAGTAGAAGCAGAGATCTTTGTGGTGTGTTTGCAGTGCTAGTTAAAGTTTGGCGTGTGATGGGCTAAGGAGGGTGCACATGTGGTTCATGGTTTCCTCTATTGGATGTCATATTGATCATATTTTATAAATATTGTATGTATGGTGTATTCTAGGTGGTTTATCCCAAGTTTGGTTCAAATTACAGCTTGGGATTCCAAGTATTGTGAAGAAAAAATCATCTCATGGAGCAGTTTGTCTATCATCTCTTCTATGTAAATATTCTGATTTATGTGGACACTAGTATATTAGAATTTCTTGTGATTATAAGTTGATTTATAAACCATTAATGTTCATAATATTTCCCTCCTTTAATAATAAAACCTCATTATGGTTTTCTAGTAGTTTTGTCTCTAATTGTTATTGTTAAATATCCGTGTACAATTTGCAAATACAATCTTGTTTTTGTGTTATGAATTAGTTTTAGATGTTTCCAGAAATTATTTTTTGGGTAATTTGAATCAGTTAGGATGTGTTATGTTTGATCCCAAGCATTAGTGAGTAAATTCAAAACTATTTGATGGTTTTTGGGAATCCTGCTAAAAGTAGTGTTGGGTGTCCAATTTATGTATGTTTGAGCACCTAGCCTTGTATCTATTTGGGATTTCCTCTGTTATGAGTCTATATGATGAATAGGTGTTTTTAGATATGAAATTTATGACCTTTATTCTATATCGTTACTTATATTATTTCACTATAATCATAAGAGTCTCCACATAATTCTTGGGGAAATTGCCTCTGGTCATTTTGCGTCTACCCAACTGGTCTGCCCAAGTGTGATGTACTCTGAAATGTGCAAATTATTGAAGTAAATCCTTTTGTTCCAACAATGTGTGACTCCTTATAGGTTCTAAAAAACTATCCATTGTTCCAGATATGAAAATAGGGAAGGTTTGGTGTCATTTGGAGCGATTTGGAAACATGCATATTTTGGTTTGTAAAAGCTAGAATTTAGGCCTAGTTTTAATTTTTGTGATTTTGATTTTGTGATTGAGTTATTATCCCATAAAATAATATTTGGGATTCTACATGATTCCATATAATTTTAATTTCTCTCTATATAGTATGGTTTATGTCTGCTTTATTTGCATCCTTAGGAACAACAAATCTGTTACACACATTGATGATAGTGCTTCCTAATGGATTACATAGAGTTAAATTCTAAACTCCCCTCATCAATACCATTACTCCTCAAACCATTTTTCATGTTTCTTTTCTAAACATAGTTTGTATTCCTATATTACTCATTTTATTGATGGATATCAAGTTTCTATCCAACTATAGAATGTGAATAACCTCAAAGAGTTCTAATCATTCTATCTTTGAGCAACAACTTAATTCTTATTGTCTTATGATTTTGGATGTCGATTCATTTACTAATAAAAAATAACCTCTATTTTACTTCTCATAATCACAAAACCACTCACTATCAATATTTATATGAAAATAAGAACCCAAATCAATCAACCATACATCATGATTTGAATGGGTACATGTATAATCGAGATATACATCTCCTCTATCTTATGAGGATGTATTCACAATGTGGAAGGGCAATCATAGACTAACTTCCTTTTTTTGATAATTTTATATTTGTAATCCTTCTTGTAATTCCAAGATTGACCACATTTCCAACATTTCCTCAAATATTTTCCTAGAGATTTAGATCTACTTTTTATGTAGATATCCCCCTCAAAGACTTGTTTTATTTATTTATGTCTTAGATACGGCTTGTCATGAAAAATGCATCTTTGGTCTAACTATCCATGGTTTTCTTCCCCATTTCCATTGATAAAACGTATGGCACTATATCCTCAAAATTTAGGGTGGATTGAGTAGCATAACAATGATATAAGATATTTCATAAAAATGAATTCCCTCTACTTGGAAATATTTGTTGTGAACCAACCCAGTTCACACACAAGCTATCCAAAGGAATAGGAAAAACAATATATAATGGATAAAAAAAATGTATAGTGAGTAATATGAATAAGATGATATTTTACAAGGGGAGTGTGCCAAATATATAGAGAACCCAGAGGCACATGTAGTGACCATCCATGAAAGAATGCATACCTTAAACAATTAATAACTATTTATTATTATTATTATTATTATTTATTATTATTTTTACCTAATATTTTATATATATATGGTATGTTACATTGCCTTCCTCTTCATAACTTCTTTGTCCTCAAATCATATTGATGAATAAGATTTAAGTCTTTACTTTTGTTTGTATTGCCATTGCATCTTTCTATGTTGTATTGTAGTTGATGAAACAAGATGATATAAAACTCTGAGTGTTGAGAAAAAAATTTGAACCATAAAAGGATTGGACCATTCTAATTCAATTCTTTGTGGAACATTGTACTTCGATGATGAATTATTATCATGGTATATATTTGCATTGTTATTAATATATTTTGTTAGTTGTTCCTAACCTAAGGTATATTAATACTCTGATTGCTCAATATATCTACTTTTATGATTTGAGTATCGATAAGGAGTTCTTATAATGTTATTTTACCTTATTGTTCTTGTAGTATCTTCTTGGTTTAATTTCAGTATATGATTTTTTTCACGCTTTGATGTTGTTGGTTTACTCGATGAACTTGTATTAGCGCATACACATGGAGTTTAATCCATCGTTTGTACTCAAACATCTCTAGATTTTTGTTATGCAATTGTATTGGAATGTTTTTGAGCTATGATGTGGATTGGATATGAATTTGTTTCCTTTTCCACAATGTAGCATCCCCACTCTTACCCATTACAATTGTCTAGGAAAATTGGGGCATTTTTTTCTTTTACTTAATCATGATGAGAATACCATTCTCATCAAAATTCAATCCCCAAATATTAATGAATATAATTCATATTAATGCAACTGTAGAATTAGCCTCATTTTAGTATATCTATTCAAATATGATCACCAACTTTAAAACTTGACTATTCACAAATGTAAAGCAGGCTTGGAAATATACAAAAATTCTTAACATTTGCTAACTAGTTATAACTAATAAAAGGAATAATAGGAATATTAATTTCCTTCATCATGAAAGATTTAGAGAATGATCCTTAACATTATTACATCGTATTTATCTTGAGTTCGTCGTTTATATTTGAAAACAATAGTTAATGAAGTAGCTATTGAAATTTTCCAAGATTTAGTAAGACTTTCTAACATGATTCCAAATCCTTAATCATGTAACAATAATTTCTATCGCATTATGAAACATAATAGTTCATTTGTGCATGCACCTTCATTCCATGAACATTCATCATTGATTTTGCATTATACATTGCATTATTCCTACAAACATACATCATTTCTTTTGCATAAGATTAATATTATAAATTAACCAATTGTAAAGGAATATTACAATGAATGGACTCATAATCTACAACACAATAATACTAAAAAAGTATCCTAAATATAGTTTATAGTTATCCGTGTGTAACCAATTAACAATACAAAACAATCCTATTTCAAAATTATTAATAATTCTTTAACAAGTGATGCTTTGGATTTCAAATCAGTAGAGAATCCAACTTCAATATTGTTTGGAAATATAGATGAATTGAGGGGCCATAAACTAGATAATGAATTATTTTCACTGAGTCCAAGCAATCTCGAGACCCTACAAGATTACTTATCTAAGTTTAAATCTCTAGTTATTCAATTGAAGCAGTGTGTCATTGACAAGAAATATGAGCAATTGATCTTGGCCATTCTTTCAAAATCGGGACTAGGTTATTTTGTCTTTGTATTTCCTTCCATTATACCAAACTCACAGTTCGAAACTAGAAGATTATCTACTACTGGCCTATTCATTACCATTCTCTATTATTGAACCCTATGAAAACATTGACTAATTTTTTTGAAGGAGCCCCTCGATTAAATTCAAATATGATGTTGTAGTGTTTGTTGATTCCCTCTTATACTTGATCTAATCTAACACTGCTATCCTACATTTTAGTTTCCAACTATGGAAGTTTTTCCCCTTAAATATCTAATTTTTTGGTCAAGTACCCAATGGCTTGTATCATTCCATCTAATTTCTCATGAACTCTCCTCAATATTTGATCAACATGTGAAATGCCATTTATATCAAAATCACAATAGCGTGCTAAAACGATCATTGAAGAGATGTTGGTTGAAGGATTTAAGAAGTAATCTATCAACCTATGAAGTTTTGATTATCCTGGTTTTATTTCCACACTTAATATACCACTTTCCACCCAAAAAGATTCCCAATATACCTCTTTGCAATGGAAAAAAACAGCCATGTATAGAACTAGTTCAACTTACTCCAAACAATAGACAACAAGGAGGATAATTATGACACAATTTAAAAAAAATCCTCTAACCCTGGATACACAGGTGGAAAAAGTTCTAAAAAAAACTTAACCATTAATTCCAATATAGGAAATTTTCAAACATAGGAATGTAAAGTGAAAGGACAAATCAATATTACCACTAACTAGAAGACCCTTATGCACTTGTGGAGAATGCCAATAACCTTTCTAATAGCAGGAGATGCAAAGGCCAAAAATTCCCCTTACCATTTTTATCCCTTGTGTGGGATATATCCCACCTTCATGCTCAAACTATATTAAACTAGATTTAAAATACTGCACCAAATGTATCTCTCTACAAGGTTGAGGATTATATATGTTATGTCACCTGAGTTATCCCTCATGTAATTGAAATAGATTTCATGTCCTTTGTGATTGGTGAAATGCCGCCTAGATTCTTAATTCATTATTGAGGTTGGTTTTTTATACCTAAGACCCTTTGCACCCTTGATTTTTCCCTAATATATGATTATGAAACCTAATTGGAGTCGAGAGGATATCATTTGTTTATGAGTACGTTTTGTCCATGCAGATGGCATTGTTATCCATTTGATTGGGTTTCTTGTTATTGAAAAAGAGATGGGATCCAAGTGGATATCGGTGTCCACCTACCTATTCCACCAAGTTACAACAGTTCCATCTTCTTGGCAATTTTATATTGTTTTTCGAGTCCCAAACATTTTGGGCCATTTTGAGGCCCGAATTAATGTTTTGGGCCAGTCACGGGGGAAACGAATTTCATGGCATTCCCTGAACCCAATTAAAGGTTGTAACTCTCAGTTATTTATTTCCAATGAACTACCAAGCACCCTAAATGGAGATCGTATTCAAAATTTGACCCCTAAGGAAGTTGGCATATCAGCTAGCCACCTTGGGGCCCATATACCCTTTTGGTTTTTCCCTCTATATGCTTATGATAAAAGGCCATTTTCTGTCTCTTTATAATCATGAATTTCAAATTACTATAGCCAACACATCTCTCTTCAAAGATAATCTACCACCATATGAGCTCATTTGTATTACTTTGCAGTTTACAGTTTTTTTCCATTTCATTCATTAATAGAATCTAGGTTTTACTGTATGAATTTGATTTTTGCAAAATATTTGTGTGTTTGTTTCCATTTTGTAATGCTTCCTTCATTTCATCCTCCAAATAATATATATCAGTGGTATCAAAGGAATATTCTCTTGTTGTTTCTCAGTGTATGTCTCCCACATATCCATGGCATCCTTATGAAACTCTTTTCGTAGGATTGGGTTAAAATTTAGGCCTATGTGGCCCTTCTTTTGAGATTTTTGGAAGGTCCAAGTTGTTAATATTATCTCTATTCCAATATCATCCTTTACTAATACCATTGATACTTGAGGTTATTCCTTCGCCAACAATCCTTGGTTTTGAGTTAATTAAATCCTATGGCCTCTATCTTCCCAGGTCTCCTATTTCAATGATATTTGGGTATCATTTAATGCCATGAGCATGACTTTACAGTAGGAAAAAAAGGTCATCTTTATAATGGGAAATATCAAGAGAGGTGGCCTACGTCATCACAATTGTAGCATTGTATAGGCCCACCCCTTCCTTCAATTATTCCTCTTGATATATATCTCCTCTTCCATAGCCCCTTCCTCCTACTCGAGGATTTTAATTGTCGCCATTAGAGATATTTTGAATTATAAAAAGGGCCTCCCATGGAAATAATAAAATAAGAGTCGTGAATTTTGCAGGAGAAGAAAGAAAAATACTTTTTTCCTCATATTTTCATCTTATCTCCTTATAGTTTTAATCAATTTCAAGTTTAGGAACTCATTGGATGCATGATTAAATTTCACATTCAATGATTACCCACACTCCTTAATTTTAATAGACCCACCATGAGATATGCTAAAAATATAATTAAAAAATGTTTAAATACGTTTTTTGTTCTATTTTCAGTTTATTTGACTAAGGGTATCGTTGATTGTTTTATTGTCTTAATTAATTCACCAAATATTTAATTATCGACCGAGGTTTGTAATATTAGTGCTAACACAAAATATATGAGAAAGTAGAAGGGATCCTAAGGTGTTGTGGAAATATTTTATAAAGAAAAGATCGAAAAATCTTTCAAAATGAAAAATCGTGTCAAACTCCAAAAATTCAACTACTAAGGCAATTAAACTGGGACAAGACTACTATATTAGATCAGTATCAAGATATACTACTCTACTCTATCAACCATGAACTATATACTTATAAATATCACTATTCTAAGAAGGTGAGCTACTCTTTTACAGTGTACTCTATTAATTAATTATTTTGCTTCTTAATCTATGAATTAGAAAGGTTTAAAATAGATTCATAACTCTTACTATATGAATAGAAAATATTATGTTATTTGATACAATATTACAACTTTTTAGTTTATATAAGAAACCCAATAACCAAACTATATATGCGGTTTGACAATTGTACAGTGATTGAACCAACTTATCTAGTTACACTCTCCTTGATTGTTCTGAGGATATGCATTCATTGTTATCGGAACTCGAGAAGGAGGTGTATCAAAATGGCTTTCAAAAGAAATAAATAATTGAATGGGATTAGGTCTAATTTAACTTCTACAAATAAATGTAAACTAAGTAGTGTCCAATTACAAGTAATAGTAAACATTTTTTATTTATTCCATAAGTAAATGAATCTAAAAAGATGTTATTAACAACCAATCTATTAATTAAGAAACAAGGTTCTTTTAATGGACCAGTTGGAATTAAGGGTATGATATTCTCACATGAAACAAAAACAAGTAGAAAACTTAATAAATTTTTTTACTTGAAAACAATTATAACTTAAAAGCACGTAGAAATTTTAATAAAGATATCTTCTTTCCTAAATCTAATCTTATTCTCTGAAAATATTCTGTAACTATAAAATAAGGAAGACAAATCTTATGCTAAAGAATTTAAAAACTTAATATGTCTTTTAAACAATGGAATTAGTAACTTAAACCCTAAATTCGATTAAATAAGATTGAAGCAACTCAACTAAGGCTACAACAACAAAAGAAAAATGAAGAAATCAGAGATAGAGGATATACAATCCAAAAACAACCTAAGATAAAAGTGACAAAGCATAGAAATAATTATAGGACTAGATAGATATTTTATATTATTTAAAGTAAGGCCCTAACTAGACATAGATAGCTATTGTTCAATTGCAGAAAGTAATATATTTTCAAAAATAAGAAGACTGCACTTGAAACAAGCATAAAACAAAATAGAAAATATTGAAATCTGAACGAAGGTCTGGATCACAGTCTGGACAGACGGTTCGGATGACAGTCTGGACAGACGGTTCGGATGACAGTCTGAACCGGAAAAAAAATGCAAATTGCAAAAAAAGATGACCTAAATGATCTTAATATCAGCTGACTTGTGCATATGATATTGCAAGGTAAAGGAAAGAGTGACTAAGCTTATTTTAACAATTAAAGCATTAGAAGAATAAGAGTAACTTACACTAATTAAAATAAATATAATTTCCTATTATTTAACATGTCAAATGAAAATAACTAAAACTAACCTACAGCTAAACAGGAATTGATAGAATTAAATCTAACTATGAGTTGAACCTAAGATATTAGATTAATCAGATTCTATCTAATTGCAATTATAAAGCTAAGAAACAATGATGAAAAGAAACTGAAAACAACTATTGCGCAGCCAGCCACTTATTATTCTAGGAATGAAAACTATTTTGATCGGCACAATATAAATCATATAACTTACAGCAAACACATATTACAAAAGAGAAGGAAATAAACATTACAAGTTTATAACAGCACTGAACTACACATAGAGATGGGAAATATAAACTACTTAGCTGCAAAAAAGGAAGTAACAAAAACACACTGGAATGGGAGACTGCAGGTTGTTTAGGAGCCCTCTCAATAATCAGGGTTGCGCTTCAACTAATCAACCACTCACGACAGTAGAAACATGTATTCACAGCTGAAAATATAACTTTATATTGAATTTGATACAGAGTTTATAGGGCTTCTTTTACAATCAGTGATCCACCAATAAACTAGCTAGCTTGACTCTCTCTTGGAGATGTATTTATATAGGTTTTACATAGGTGAGCAGGTCGACCCTTTCAGTGGTCGACCACTCCAAAATATTCAAGGCTAACTGCTAATTAAACAACTATATGCTGTTTGGAAACAACCTGCAACCACCTTCCTGATCCTTCATGCATCAGTTCTCCTTGCGTGGGCTATGGTTGTATGCGTCTTTGTCGACGTGGGAATGAATCATGGTGTCACATGGAGAGAGAAGGACAACTGGACTTCTAGAGCAAGAGCCATCATAGTAGCAGGACGCATGGACATCAGAGCAACTAAAAACCGTTCTGTTCTTTAATCATTTGGGAATATGCCAACTAACAGCGTATGGGTTGATTAGATCGCTAGATGGCGAGCAGGATATGATATGTGCATATTTATAAAGAGTGTGTGTCTATTGTAATCTCACATATCACATAAGGCTACCAATAATACACATAAAGAATTATTTAAACATACATAGAAAAGAGACAAGAACAGATAGTAGAATAGCAGATTATATTATAGAATCACATGAGGGTCCATACATATACAAAACTGAGCCCAGTTCTTAACTGGCTCAATAACCTATTATATATGATTACAAAATGGCTATGAGTAACTACTTGTCAGTTCAGTCAACCAACACAACCTTTGGAGGCCGAACTAATATTCGATTAGTCGGTTGACTAGTCTAGTCGGCTCATCGACTAGCTCCTCCAACATCTCCCCCAAGAACAAAATATTTCCTGGTCCCGAAGAAACAGGGGAGGTACAAAAATCTGTCTCAAGTAGCTTCCTGTCCATTTTTCGGTCTTCATGGGTTGTGCAGTCTAATAGATGGTTTTCCTTGTACACATACTTTGACTATGGCTTCTATCGAAATGGCCAGTTGGTGTTGAAAATATGCCCAACTACAGAGATCTCTCTGGATGTCTATGGTCAAGGTTGTAATGCTAGATAGAGTCACCAATTTCTCCTGCATTGAGAGTTCTACAATATTAATCATGTCGGGCCCCAAAAATTGGGCTTTTTCATCTGTTGTGTCCATCAGTAGTTTCATCTATGGATAAATTCTATCCATTTTGTCGATGCTAGAGAGAGCTTGGTTTACCCACTGATGAGCTTGTTTCTCTAGCTTCTCTAGTTTTGTTTTTTCCAATACAATTTGCTCTTGCATTTTGATCCTCATTGCTATCAAGAAATTTTTGATTCTCTATTGTATTTATGTGTTCATGGGTTTCTCAAGCCTGTTTAAATACTTGGTCATAATGGGTGTACCAGCTGCACATTACTTCTTCTATAATAGTTGACTCTTCCAGATGTTCTTGCAGTACCTTGTGTGCTTCTGAAAATGTTGTGTACTGTTGTTTCAATAACACATGTTTCTTATTTTTGATCTTCTCTCTTGGTATGTAGCTATGCTTGGAGGTTTGACACGACACTCTCAAATAATTGGTATGCTTTCTCCAGAGGTTTGTCGGTGTCGGTCTCTACTCGTCCTGGTATGACTGTTTGTGCTAAAGTCCTGCATTTAGTCAGGAATTCAACTTGTTCTTCCTTCATTTTTTCGATTTGTTCTTGTCTTGTTTGATTTCTTGTTGATGCTTCTTTGGTGAGTGCTCCCAGGAGTCGGTCCAACTCTCCATCTCTTAGTTTTGGTGTCTCGACTACGGAAGTCAATCC
The DNA here is from genome assembly GCA_001517045.1 of Pseudotsuga menziesii. Lineage (NCBI taxonomy): Eukaryota > Viridiplantae > Streptophyta > Pinopsida > Pinales > Pinaceae > Pseudotsuga > Pseudotsuga menziesii. The sequence continues at coordinate 196,316 of LPNX010222257.1, read as the reverse complement.
TAGTTTATGAAGGTGGATGGTTGTCGTTGTTTGTTGTTTCTGCTGTTGTTCTTTTTTCTTCTTTTCTTTTATTTTTCTCTTATGTTTAGATTTATGGACTGCTTCTAATCCTGTTGGTGTTGATGTTGGCTGCTACTACGGTGTTTGGTGCTCTTCATTTGGTGGATTCTCAGTCGACTGAAGTTCTGTTGTGGAAGGATTGTCTTAATGGATTTCCTGAATGGGGTTTGTGGTTGTTTGTGCTTCCAATGGTGGTGAAGATGGTGGTTCTAGATTATGAGGAAACTCTGGTGCTGGTGCTGGTGACAGTGGTGGTGGTGATGGTGAATGGTCTAGAGTTAGAGGGGTGGTTGGAAGATGGTTTGTCGGCATGGGGTTTTCGACTTCTGGTTGTAGGTCGACAGGGTTTTCAATTTGTTCATTTCCGTGAGATCGTTTATTTTTGCATCTATTGCTGCTTGATTATTTCCTTCGCGGGAAAGTAATCCCCTATCTGCCCCATTGACCAGAAGGTTTTGGAAGGTTGGTATAATTGATGAAATATGGGTTGCAACTACGGTGGATGTCGAGTTGGGGTTGTGAATGTATGATGATTTGATGAGTCCCACAAATATTGGTGTTGGTGAAACTTGGTTGATTCGTGGGGTGAGACTTTGTCGGGTAGAGATTGACTCGACAAGTTTGTGGGTGGTGGTGATCTGCTGGGATTTAAGGAATAGATTCGACAGATTGTTGATAAATCACTGAAGTTCAACATCTTTATCAATTTTTTCCTTAAGGGTTCCAGGGATAATCTCGTTGTAAGTTGGTGATATGGCCACGGTTGAATCTAGTGGTATTCTAGTCAGACAAGGTCTTGGTGAGTCTAGAGTTAGGTCGATAGGATCTATTTCAGCCTGGGTAGCAATTCTTACCTTTTTAAGCTTGCCTTACTTTGCTCCTGATTCAAAAAACTGCTTGAATTGGGTCTCGACTGATACCTTGTTTATTGCAGCATCCTCCAGTATGTTGGCAGCAGTAGAAAGTAGTTCTTGATCACCTTCTGATTCCTCTGATAAGATGAGTTTGCACTTCCCCTTCCCTTTTTCCTGAGTTCCATTCATTTTCCTTGAAGTTGATATTTCCTTAGATATTTTCTTCAAATTTTCCTTTGTCATGGCATAGTCTGGGTTATCTGATTGAATATATTCCTCTATTTTTTCTTCTCCTTTCTCTTGCTGCTGAGTCAGGACGATAATGCTTTGTTCTATCGGTGTGACATCCTATTGTTCAGTTGGTACATTTTCAAATTGGAGGGGGTTTTTCTCTTCTGTTGGACTATCCCTTTAGGTGAAAGTACTAATATGAAGGTTGAATTCATAGTCTTCCTGGTCGGTCAATGGCTCTAAAATGACTTGATTACTTTATTTTGCATCCTATGGTATGGTGATGTCGCTTTTGGACTTCCTGGCCAGCTCTATGAAGATATCCTTGACTGTTGGGTAGTAGTCAAGTGGCTTTGCCTTTGCTGTAGACCCTTTCTTATGCCATACTATTATGTGGTCGAGCTCTAGTTGGATATGTGTTATAGGAGGCAGAAATCTTCAGTTGTTTTGAGGCACCCTCCATCTGGCTGTTCGGACTTTAAGATTTTGAAACCAGTGTTCTAGGAACACTTTTCTTTATTCTTGTTCTAATGAGGTTATAGCCATTGAAAAAGGCTTAAAGCACCACATATGAAACCTGTATGGATCCAAGAAGTATTTATGCTCGACCAAACATAAGTGGTACATAGTTATCCATATTAAAAGTGATGGGAATCTGATTATTGCACTTGATTCCTGGCACTTCTCGCAGATAGATTTGAGCATGTCAGCCATATATTGAGCCCAACAGTATACCTTTCATGTTTCTACTATGCATTCGATGGCTTCCAGCATGTCAAGATTCAAATTGCAGCCACGTCTTGTGACAGTCAGGCCTGTGGATACGATTTTAGCCACTATTTTAGGCGTGGTGGATTGTACTTGCCCGATTATTAACCCTTTTGAGTTTTTCCCTGTCGGTGTTCCTATTAGTATTTCGACCAATCCTTGCTTGATACCTACAGGAACAAGGTCACCTTTGTTGGACAGCCTAGTAAGTTTATAAATGGTTTCGACTGATATTTCCACTGGACTATCGAAGTAGAACTTACCATTGTGGTACCGACTGATGATGAATTTTACAATATTTTCCTTTGTTCCTCCAAAAATTGCCATGAGAGGTGCATTCAGAAAATTCATAATGTTGCCATGGTTTACCTTCTCCGATTCCTCTGTCATCCTTGAATTACCCCGATAATCCCATTCTTTGATTTCTTCCCAGTGTCACACCCATGAAACTTCCTGCACTTTCACGTTTTTAATGTTTCGTCACCGTTTCACTAGTGGAATTACAACGGATTCCAACTCTTTTATTTTGGATTTCATGGCTCTGGTTTGTTTTGGGGCCATTTTGTCAGTTTCCGGTTCAACTCTCTTCTTAGTTGATTTGCTCACAAGGTTCTGGTAGTTCTGTCGCTCTAGATCTTGATGAAACAATATGTGATCTTCGACTGGCATAGTATTTATAGGTGGAGAGTATGGAGATCTTGTCGATGGTGTTATTAATGGCATATTTGATGGTAAAGGATGCTCTAATGAAGGCTGATTTAATACGCTTTGGTTTCAACACTCCTTCTGACTGTAGCCATGATGGGTTGATTTGACATTCTGATCCTCTTGTTGATGTCGATGGTATGGTCGATATGTGGTATGTCGATGGTGAAAATGTCAGTTATTATTGAATGGTGGTATATTATGCCTGTTGATATTTCCTGTCATTTTGGTTTTCCTTGATCCTTTTTAGGTTTTTGTTTTTTTCTAGTTTTTATATTTTTTGTTAGCAGTTATAAAACCGCTTTTTCTTTTAATTTTTTTTTCAACTTTTTAGTTTTGGCACCGTTTTAGTCAAGCACCATTTACCAGTTTCTGAAATACTATGCCCTGTAATGTTCTCAGTCGAACTGATCCATTGGAATTGATTTCTTCAACAATGTAAGGTCCCATCTATTCTGTGTGTAATTTTTTAGGTTTTAATTTCACCCGACTATTGTATAGTAACGCAAGGTCTCCGACCGAAAAATTATTATTTTTGATGTTTCGGTCGTGCCAAGCCTTCTGTTGTTGCTTCTGAATTTGTTGGTGTTGTATATCAAGCAGTCATTGTTCTTCTAGTTTGGATAATTGCATTAGTCGTTCCTTTATTGCTTCTTCGACATTGATATGTAAGATGTCGACTATCACCGGTGTCTACTGTTGGAAATGTAAAGGAATGATTGATTCGTGGCCATATACTAGTTGAAAGGGTGTTTGGTTGGTTGAATGTTTATATGTTGTTCTATATTCCCATAATATTGTAGGTATTTTCCTGTCCCATTCACCTTTGTCGGTATTGCAGATTTTTGTTAGACCCTTTGTCAATATTTTGTTAAATGCCTCTATCGCCTCGTTCAACTGAGGGTGATAACTTGTGCTTCGTCAATGGTCAATTTTGAACTATTATGTCAATGTTGTGATTGTTTTATTGATGAAGTGTGAACCTTGGTCATTGATTAAGGTTAGAGGGCAGCCAAACCTAGTGATAATGTTTTCATATATGAATTTAGCAGCTACCTCAATAGAATAGGTGCCAACATGTTCTGCTTTTGCCCATTTAGTGACATAATCTACTGCTGTTATGATACACCTTGCACCTATCCTTTTTGATGGGACTGGAAATGCACCTATAAAGTCGATAGTCGAGACTTCAAATGTGAGGCTTGGGTTTACTGATATTAAAGGAATTTCTGTACTAGGTAGCGGTCGACCTAGATGTTGGTAATGATCACATTTTCCCACAAACTTTTTACAGTCTTTGTAAAGTGTCAACCACCACAGTCTTGATTGTTGGATTTTATTAGCAGTTGTATCCGGTTGAAAGTGTCCACCCACCGGTCCATAGTGTGCTTCATGCATAATGTTTTCTCGTTCATGTTCTAACACACATTGATGGAGTACTTCATCCAAGCCTATTTTATATAAGAATCCATTAGTGAGACTATATGGTGTAGCTTTCATAGCCAAAATTAGTTTCTTTTTCATGCTCATTTCATCTAATGCTTTCCCATTGTCCAAAAATTGTGCTATTTCTTCTAATTCGTCCAGGACAACCTCTATTCAGACTAAGTGTGCATTTGGTAGGTCATCTTCGACTCTTGTCGGCTCCTCCCCATGTCGATTCTCGACAAGTGGTCAGGTCTGACATTCAATCGTCCTGGTCGAACTACTACTTCGAATTCAAATTCTTGGAACAGTAATAGCCAACGACAGATCCTTCCGTGGTGCCAAGGTTTGTTGATGAGGTATTTTAGTGCTTGGTGATCGGTATAGAATATGAAGGGGTTAGATAGTAGGTAATGTCGATAATTTTGAAGTGCAAATACCATACCTAATGCCTCCCTTTCTGTCATTGAGTAATTGCATTCTGCCTTGTTTAATTTTCTGCTGCTGTATATGATTGGATAATCCATTATGTATTCCCTAGGTTGTGTCAAAATTGCACCTATTACTAGGCCTGAAGCATCAATATGCACATGGAATTTGATCGACCAGTTTGGAAATCTGGGTGCTTTGACTAGTTTTCTTTTTAATGTCTCGAAAGATGTATCACATTCTTCTGTCCAGTAGAACTCCTGATCTTCTCTTAACAATTATTCTAATGGGTAGGTCATATCTGAATAGTGTCGGATGAATTTTCTGTAATACCCTGCATGACCCAATAGTACTCTTACCTATTTTGGATTAACCAGTGGATTTAAGTCGAGGATGATTTTTATTTTAGCAAAGTCGAACTTGATACCTTCTTTTCATACAATGTGTCCTAGTAGGATTCCTATAGGGGTTAAGAAGATGCATTTTTTTATATTGAGGGATAACTGAATCTGTTGGCATCGTTCCAACATAAGTCTTAACCATTTACAATGGTATTTTAGCATGGAATAGATTGTCCAATCGTCGAAGTATACTTCCATTGTTTTATAAATGTATTCTTGAAATGTTTTGACAACTATTCTTGAAAACACTGCAAGTGCATTCTTGAGACCGAATGGCATCACTCTGTAAGCAAATGAGCCAAATTCACATACGAAGGTTGTCTTTTTCTGATCTTCCTTGGCTATCGAAACTTGATTATATCATGAGAATCCATCTGTAAATGAGTAGCATTCATGTCTTGCAACTTCATTTAAGATTTCATCAGCGTATGGAGTCGGAAGTGGATCTATTAGGGCTACCTTGTTTAACTCGCACAAGTCAACACATATTTGTAGTTTTGTCGGGTTTTTATTTTTCAGTTGGATAACCATTGGGCTTTCCCATTCCAACTGGTCGATGGGGTAAATAATTCCTACTGTCAACATATTGTCGATCTCCTTTTTAACTATTTGTTTTTATTTTTTATCCAACTTGTAAGGTCTTTCTTGATGGGTCAGGCATCAGTTTTGATGTCTATCTTCATCTCACCCATTTCTGCTACTAATCCTTTTAAGTCTTTGTAATATCCTGCAAATACATCTTAGAATTCCTTTAATAAGTCGATAATTTCTGTAGTTTGTTCTTCACTCCAATAGTCGCCAATTATTTCCATTTTCGGTCTATTATCATTAGAAATGTTGATTTCTTTAGTTTTTACTTTCGCGTCCATCCATTCTGGTGCTTTACTTCCATTAATATGTCAGCTACCTTCTTTGAACTGTGAAAATGTTGCTCGAAATTCTGCTGCTGTCATTCGTCCGGTGTCATCTTTATCGGTTGACTCAATTTTGAATATCATTCTAACCAGTTTGATTGTTTTCGGGTGATCGGTCTTCCATTGAAAGCTTCTCCCATATGTATGTTCGTTTTCCAATTGGAGTCTCGTTGATTGTGGTACTTTGTTAGACCGAATGTTATGGCATCCTACATTCGGTCAACTATTATTTTGTATCGACTTGCTAGTAGTCAGCTGTATAAATTTTTTTATTTGTTTAGTAGCTTCGACTAATTTTGCGTCTTCCAGTATAAATCTAAAGTCCTTAATGAAATTTTCTCTAAGTTCATTCCATAGGAATTTTTTGCCTCGTTCTTCTTCCATTTTATACCACTTGTTAGGTAGGTCATCTAATGTCAAGGGAAACAGGTGTGGCCATATACATTTGTCTTTGTAACCAAGTATTCTCCACTTTTTTTCACATATTCTTATATGATTTTTTGGATCTTGTCCTTGGGTGAAGACAGGTATTTGTGCCTATTTTTTTAGCTTCCTTTCTCTGAACCTTTCTACGAAGAAATTCAAAGTTGTTGTCCACATTTTTAGTCTTGACTAATGGGTGTCCAACCATCGAGTAGCTTGTCCTGTAAACGTTTCAACTAGGCTTTGAAGTTTGCCATGTTCACCTAGTTTCTTAGAGACTTGTTCTACATGGAGAACTGGTGATTCTCTCTCTTTATACCGAAGAATCTATTTATTATCTGCTTTTATTGGTTCTAAAGAGGGATATTCTGTTATTCTTTTCTCAAATATTTTTGGAATAGTCGATATAGAAAAGCATTGTCGAGTTGGTTTCTTCTGGATAGCTTGAATGGTCCAACAACCCCTTTCTTGTGTTTCATAGTTTTCAATTTCCCAATCATACAATTCTGCATCTGAGTTATATCCAACTGAGTCCTGGTTTCCTAGATGAAGTTCTCCATAATTATTAGGTTCAGTATAATCTTCATTGTTTTGAATTTAGTAGAGTTGTCGAACATCGAATTCTTCATCAATAGCTTCAGTCCAGGGTTCTCCTTGTGAAGGGCGAATGGGGACAATCACTTTATGTCCATTCCCTTGTAGTTTTATCCTTTCTTTGTCCAATGATATAGAAGCTTTCATTTTTCTACCCCATGGGTATCCTACTAGGGTTGGGAAGGAGCTGGATATTAAATTGAGCACATAGATCTGTGGAAAAACACACAACTTACAAAATAGATCACACAATTTACTCAGCAATTGAAGAATGAAACAGTACAAAAATGGCTTACAGCTGTGAATGCTTTCATTAATAAAAAAAGTAATTAGATAATAATTACAATGGATTTAATAGCCACAAGAAATTCAAATACACATGAGGAAATTTGAATTTATTAGACTCTAATTGACTGTAGGTAACTAAAACCTTGTCTAAATCACTATCAGAGGATTCAATAGTTAACTGACCTTGTCTAAACCAAAATCGAATTTCATCGGAGCTCTAAAACACAACTCAAGTGTTACAATCAGTGTTGACCAAGGATAAATGACTGTGGTAGGTGAGAAATGCGCCCCTCTTGAGAGCAGTCATGTAAACCTAGTGCTAAATGAATGTAGAGGACTAGAACTGAATGTTACTGACTCCTAACTTAGCTTGACTAGTCATTAACTGAACTGAACTGGCCTTGGTTGGTTTCGGCACGCCCTGTGGCTCCTAAATTGTAGGTATTGGTCTAGGTGGCTCCTAAATTGATGCAATCAGGTGCAGTCAGTGGAAGTAGGCCTCAATTATTGTTCCCCACACTTTAGTAACTAAAACATGTGCCCCAATTAGGCCAAGTGGACCCAGTGGTTCTAGTGACTAAAAATAGACTGGATGGACTCTTGATTTAGACATGACTCCTGATTTAGACATATGACCAAATTGGATAAGGAAAGATTAATAATCCTAACACCCCCCCTGTATGCTAATTTGGACAATCTGTGGGCCCTGGTAACTAAGACCATAGGTCACCCATTACATCAAGTAAAAATAAAGTAACTGCTTAATACAAGGAGCTAGGGCAAAAACCACATGGGAAAAAAGACCCCCCTCTATATAAGTAGGTAGAATTAGGTCTCAAGTTTGAAAAACTTGAAAATATGTTGCTGCAATATTCATGTTTGTGGGGTAGTGAATCAGCATGCATGGTGTGCTATGCATAGGTATTCTGGGGCCTGGCATGTAGAATTCTCCTTCTTCTCCAAAAATGATGATGGAAGGAAGGAGGAATGTAACCTTTGTCTCTTGCTAGATGAAGAGGTGTGTGATCATATCCATTCTTCAGAATGTAGTGAGATTGAGCCCTTTCCATATAGCATCTTACAGGGAGTCTATTGCATCTCTCTGAAGGAGGTAAGATTGCATGTCATAGCACAAGGGTCTTTCCTTTCTGAGTGTCAGGTGAGTTTCTAGTCATCTTCCTAGCTTCCAGTTTGGAAGCAGGGACTGAATCTAGATCTGATTCACCCTGAATCTCAATCTCATAAAATGATAAATATGGATCTATAATACTTGTAGAAGTTGTAAAAGAAATAGATGCAATGATTTTACCTTACCTTACAAGTGGCTCTTGAGAGTGCACTTGTTCTGAAGGAGACATGAAATGTGAGAACTCATATGCTTTTGAAGCATGATTTGAAGCACCCTTCACTATGATGCTCCCAGTAGAGATATATGTGATCTCCACTGAGTCAGGACCAAATATCACTCGCTTTGGAGATCCAGTATGGGTCATTTGATAGACAGATAACATGTTTGAAGCTAGGGAGGGAACAAATAGCACATCTTTGAACCTTCCATGTTCAAGCTTGACGGAACCCTTCCCTTTTGTTTTGACTTTACTGTTATTTCCCATCTAAATTCTAGGACCATCAAAGGACTGAAAAGAAGAGAATGATTCTCTGGATGCATCCATATGTGCCGATGTGCAGCAAGCCTTCAGTGCATGGCCTTTCCTTTGGTATTCTTCATCTTCTTCTTCAGAGTCATCCTTCCTTGCACTAGCAGGTACAAAAATGTAATGTTTCTTCAAAAGAAGAGCCATTTCATCAAGTTGTCTTCTCATACAGGAGCTTTCTGAATGAAATCCACTTCCACAGTAAGAGCAAAGGACCTTGCCTTTGCCATTCTTCTTTCTTCTCTTCAAACCTAAATGCTCTTTTGACTGCTATCTCTTCACAAGAGACTCATCTCTTCGCTTCCCTTTGTCATTCGATACCTTATCTTCTCTTGCAACAAGAGCTAGATCTTTGGAAGATCGAATGATCCCCATTTGGATCAATTTATCATTCTTAGAAATAAGAGATTGGATGAAGGCATTAAGAGTGGGCAGCTTCCAATTCGGAGTAGTGAGCCTTATTGTTTGGAATATGGATACAAATACTAAGTAGTCTGTATTGAGCTTTGTGAGAATGGAAAGGATGAGCTGATCTTCATCCTTCTCCACTTTGCATTGCTTCAACTGATTCGAAGTTGGATGGATTAAGAGTGATCAGATCATTTTCTAGCTGATGGATCCTCATCTCATCCTACTTATTAAATAAGGAGGTAATATTTTCACAAACCTCCTTGGGAGTCTTCAATCCTTGGATTTGGAATCGATGATCTCTAGAGACTGAGGAGAGCAAGTGTCCATGGGCTTCATCAAGCCTGTTCAAGTACTTTTCTTTGTCATTATCTAAAGCTAGCACTGCCTCTATTTCTTCTATGAGTGTGAAGAGTTGCTTGGTGCAGAGCATTACCACCATGTCTTCCTTCCACTGGTGATATTTGAAGGGAGTGAGAGGCTCTACTGGATGAGCCATTTTGAATGCAGTAAGAAGGACTAAGATACTGTAGCGAATGCTGTAAGAAAATTTGATAACCTTTCACACAATCAAACATACAAAGTAAGGTCGACAGTCTGCACTTTTGGAATTTCCTTCATACCCAGCATAGTTGATCAAGCAAGATTGATCAACAATTTCCTAACTTGGGATATTAAGTGGTAAATTCTCCACTTCCAGTGCAGTGCTGGAAGGAGAAATTTTGCTAAAAAAAAATGATCCAGTTGGAGATCTGAGGAGGAGAAGTTCCTTGTTCACTGAGGCTCTGATACCATATTAAATTGAGCACATAGATTTGTGGACAAACACACAACTCATAAAATAGATCACACAATTTAGTCAGCAATTGAAGAATGAAACAGTGAAAAAATGGCTTGCAGCTGTGAATGCTTTCATTAACCAAAAAAGTAATTAGATAATAATTACAATGAAGTAAAATGGATTTAATAGCCACAAGAAATTCGAATCCACATGAGGAAATTTGAATTGATTAGAATCTACTTGACTGTAGGTAACTAATACCTTGTCTAAATCACTATCGGAGGACTCAATAGTTAATTGACCTTGTCTAAACCATAACCGGAGGTCATCGGAGCTCTAAAACACAACTCAAGTGTTACATTAAATATTAACTAAGGCTAACTAACTATGGTGGGTGATAAATGCACCATTCTTGAGTGCAATCATGTAAACCTAGTGCTAACTAAATGCAAAGTACTAGAATTGAATGTAACTGACTCCTAACTTAGCTTGACTAGTCATTAACTGAATTGAAATGACCTTGGCTGGTTTCGGCACTCCTAGTGTCTCCTAAATTATAGGGATGGGTATAGGAGGATCCTAAACTGATGCAATAAAGTGCAATTAGTGGTAATAGGCCTCAATTAGTGTTCCCCACACTTTAGTAACTGAAACATGTGCCCCAGTTAGGCCAAGTGGACCCAGTGGTGCTAGTGACTAAAAATAGACTGGATGGACTCCTGATTTAGACATGACTCCTGATTTAGAAATATGACCAAATTGGACAAGGGAGGATTAATAATCCTAACACTGGATCCTTTGTTAGGGTCGATGATCTTGAAATTGACATTTGTTGAAATGCCTTTTATCCTTTTATCGACATTTCTCCAAACCCCAATTGGTTCGATCAGCCCTTGGTCGGCCAACTTTAAATATATGTCTGATTCATTTAGTCGGGGCCCACCCAACCATTCCCATGTATCTCTCGTCATGATATTCACTTGGGATCCAAAGTCGAGAAAGACTTGTCTAATGTGGTATCCTTCTATTTCGAGATCGACAAGTGGGTCGACATCATTCTTATCTTTTTTATTTAAGCTGCATTTACTCTTAGTCTGTTTATCTGTGTCATTTTTGTTTTTAATATTGTGTAGTAGATCAATGAATTGTGCCACTGACTTATATTTATGTATTAGGTTTAATAATTCATGGAGTGTTTTCTACAAATTGTCATCAACATCATCTTATCTAGCAAATTCTTGAAACATGCTCAATGCATTGTTATACAATTTTTTTTTATAGGGTTAGGATATTCATTTTTATCTTTAATCTTGCTTATTCTTGGATTGTCACTTCCAATTTCCGTTCCTTGTCTAGTTACTATGTGTAGGTTCTTTGTGAGAATTATATCACTTTTTTGAACACAAGACAAGACATTAACATTCTTCTTTTTATTAATTTTGTTAAGTATGGTGGGACAATCTTCCAATGAGTGGTCGCCCATACCATAGCTAGTACAAAATTTTAGGTCAGTTATGTCTTTATATGGACAGTCTACATACCGTTGTCCTTATTTATAGCATGTGAAGCATTGAATTGGTCATCGTGGTCAATTTTAATGAGTTCCATAGAATCATCCTCGACCTCAAAATCCTCCATGAGGATTTTCGAATTGACATTCGTATCTACGGACTTCGTATTGCCAATTGTTTGGTGCTTTTTGTTCATTTGAAGTATTATCATTATTATGGGCCATGATGTTTGTTTGGTATACTTCCTGATAGTTTTGTCAATTCTTAAGGTTCAGGTGGCAGTCAGATGTTGCGTGAATCTTGACTTCACAGATCGCACACCACGAAGCTTTGTCATTCTTCATGTTATATGGACAATCCTTCGTCGTATGGTCTCCATGCTCCTGATAGATATCACAGAAATATTTTGTCTGAACAAAACATACATCTTGTCGGCTTACATCCTGTCAACAATTATCTTTGGTATGGCCAACTATAGAACATTTTGTGCACCAAATCTCTTGACCCTTCAGGTTCAATTCTCTCAAATATTTCTACATGATTTCCAATTGTTCTTTAATTCTTGCATCGACAGCAGGGTATGTCAGGTAGTCTTCATCCATCTCAACCTGCAAAGCTTTTGTTAGTGCTTCTTCATACATTTTAAATGTCTCCAGACTTATATGCCATCATATATTTTGGGAAAGTCCTGCAGGAAACCATTGAATCAATAATTGTTCATCAATAAGATATTCTATTTGTCTTAAGAGGTATTTCCATATTTTATCATAGTCTCAGATGGTTTCTACTAGTTTCTGAATTGTATTCTTAAGTTTTTTCACTACCAGATGCTTTGCATCTGGTGTTTTGAAGAAGGATAGAAATTTCTGCTTGATCTCTACTTTAGTTGCATTAGGTGTTCTTTCGGTATAATTCATATGCCAAGTTAATAATCTTTTTCATAGCGCACCTAAGAACTACACCATTTGTCTATCTTCATTTGTAACTTGATTGGCTTCCCATGCCGATTCGTAGATGAACCAATGTCGCCTAGGATATTTGTCACCCTCATAAGGGGGGATGTGTGTTGAACCATGCCCCATGTCCATGTCAGTTTCTCCTTCAGGAGGTGGAAATGGTGGGGGTAGTGGGATATTTCATGTATCTCTCTATCCATAGCTAGTCTCAATGGAACTTTCGTTTCCGTCAGATGTTTTGGTTAAAGGTTCTATTTCAAAAACTTTTCGATCAGTTTCATCTTCTTTTGTCGATGTCCAACTGCACTGGTGTGCCCGTGAATCCGAATGGTCAGTGTTTTGTAAAGCTTTGTTTGGTAGGGGGGGTGCTCCTTCATGTCCAAGGTAGAGTAAATAAATGCTTCAGTTGGAAGGGTACACCTGAAGTGTAACCCAATTTCCTTCCTCCAGTTGATGGATCACTAAATGATTGTCATCATTCATCTTCTAGTCGGATCCATATACCAAAGTCACCAGCTCTTAGTCTTAGGTCCTCCTCGAAAATGGCCTGCATTTGTCTACTTGAATTTGTTGGAGACAGAGGTCTTACCTCCTAGGTTATTTCTAGTTAAGAGATTTTATCGCTGCTCTATCCACAAATATTCTTCCATTGGAAACACCTCTTCATCTACGCCTTCTTCCTGTCGGTCATGACCCAACTGTGACGGATTTTCCTCATGCTCTGTCACCCTGGAAACCATTCTTCTTTGGAGCGCAATAGCTTGCTCTTGTATCTCTTCCCTTATTTTCCGCATCTTCTCCCTTTCTATATTTTGTAGGTCCGATGTACCTTTATGAGTCACTGTTCACTCAATTTCCTTCTTTGGTCGATTTTTCATTGCTGATGGTGGTATTTTATCAGTCCAACTAGAATCCTTCTACTCTGTCCCTGACACATGACCAACTACCCCCCCATAGCCTACCCGATGCTTTAGTAAGCCCGGATAGTTGTGTCTATTTGTTCAGGAAGTACTCCCAGTCCCTTTCTGCAATAAATCTTTCCCACGCCTTCTGCTTTTCCTCCCAGTTAGTGTTTGCAGGCGGTCTGATGAGTGATGGACGAGGTTCGACTATGTTCCCTACTCCTCTGTCTATTATAAATTTGAACAATAGGGTTAGTAGTGAAAAAAGAAATTTCTCAGTAAAGTCGGTATAGAATATTTGTTCAATACTTTCAACTGAAACTCTCTCCTCTACTGCTTGTTCTTAACAGAATCTGTTTGCAATTTTCTCAAACCACTCCGATAGGTTTGTTCTTCCTCGGATCATTTTTTTAAGTAATTCTTGGTCTTTAGTTACTTTTTTCTTCATCTAATAGTTTTTTCAACGACTGAGGCACTGATTCTACAAATTTCTCATGGGTTTCAATGAAGAATTTCTCCTTCCCCTGAGAAATGGTCAATCTGTTTCTTCTCGCGTAATTCTGCAAGTAGTTTCAAAGTTTGCAATCTTATGCTCCCACCAATTCTTAATTTCTTACTCTGATATCATTTATGTATGGTCATGTCATCCGTATATGTACTACCGACAACGGAACCAATGTTGTAATCTCATAGATCACATAAGGTTACCAATAATACACGTAAAGAATCATATAAACATACATTTACAAGAGACAAGAACATATAATAGAATAGCATATTATATTATAGAATCACATGAGGGTCCATACATATACAAAACTAAACCCAATTGTTAATTGACTCAACATCCTATTATATATTATTGCAAAATGGTTATGAGTAACTACTTGTCGATTCGTTCAATTGACATGACCTATGGAGGCCGACCTAATCTTCAATTAGTCGGTTGACTAGTCTAGTTGGCTCACCGACTAGCTCCTCCAATAGTTTCCACATGGAGGCTTGTTTGAAAAACTATAATCTACAAAACGAATCCATGTATTAGGCATGTTTCCAAATATCACAAAATTGCTTAATAAAATCATGAAATAACGGAAATAAACCAAATCTTGCATAAATTCCAAATGTGTTTGTACCTAGGGATGAATGATAAGTTGAATGACAAGAAATATGTCCAAAATATGACAAAATAGATGCCAAAATAGTAAATTAACAATCGATAATAGTGACAAAATTGAGATCAACACTCCCCCAAACTAGAGAGATGCCAAGTCCCACTGAGCAAAAATGGAATTTTAGGAAGAAGGCGGAGTTGTGTCAGCAACTGCCTTCGACTTAGCAGATGAAACATGAGATTTAAATTTCAATTTCTTGGCCTATGTCTTTAAAACAACGTGCCTCTCTTAACAAGAGTCATGTGAAGAGGTGATGGCCTTCTTATGGTCCTCAACGGCCTTGACTTGTATACGCAGCTCCTTGTTCTCTTGGTGAAGATTATCGATGATCTTGGCATATTCCTCATTTCAACTTGTTGATCATGCCCATTCCTAAGTTAGTTGGTCTACTGTCGGCTGATGAGGAGTAGACAGTTCTATGGGTTGCTTGAAATCTTGAAACAAACTCAACTCTCTGGGTGGTGTCTCAAGATCAATGGAGGGAATTTATTTTTCAAAACCCTTGCCTTGAGAAGATGGAGAAGTAGTCTCAAGAGAAACAACTTTGAGAAATTCAGCCGAGACACTGGCTAATGTAAACAAGGGTGAATCAGAGACAGGTTCATTCACTTTGACCATACAATCCGGATAATTAGTATGAACGGTAGGATGAACAGCGGTCTGAGCAGACTTCATATTCCTACTCTTGGTTCAAATTCACAAAATAGGTATAAATTTGGCAGACTCAAGGTTAACAAGGGTAGGTGAATGGACAAGTGAACTTGCTTTTGGTATATATTCGTCAATATGCACAATTTTGGGGCTTTTCCTTTCCTTAGGAGGGGTCTGACTAGGCTTAGGATCTCGAATGTGCCAAGGGTGTTTTTAGACATTCAAATGAGGGTTTACAATTTTAAACACAAAATTATCCCAAGTCTGGTTCCTCTCCTTTAATTGATGCACAATCAGGAGTTTAATCAGGCTGTGATGGTAAAAACGCCCCATATTATTGACTGTGTTCTTCCTAAATTGACTTGACATTTTTTCTATGCTTTTAAGGAAATAAAATGGGAAATTAAGGAACGATTGATTAACTAATTGTGCTAGTAAGTGAATATGACAAACTTTGAACATGATAAAATTACCCTCACATGTTATAAGGTGAATGATGATGGTCATAGGGTTGAGGTACTCGTGCTTAATCCATTCTTTGTGAAACCCCTTCCTTCCTGATCCATGTTGAAATTATGTCTTGAGAGCGAAGTGGTAGGCCGACCGAGGGAAAAACAAATGGTGATCCCAACAAGTGCCTTCTCTTGGGAGCTTGGTCACTACTACAATGGTCTCCTTGGTTATCGAAAAAAGGAGATAGCCAACCCTAGCCATTTTACCATCAAATCCTTTCTCAAATAACAGTGAAATCTCCTTGTCATATCCCTGCAAAATATGGAGAAAATTATTCCATCCTTCTCGAAATAAAATCTCATGGCATTCCTAAAATTCTGGAATCTGGAACAGGTCTTGATAGTTTTCAGGCTCAAGATGGTTAGGAATTGTTCAAACAGGGGAGAAAAATGCAGAGGTTGTAGAGGATACCAGAAACGATGTCTGAATAGCTCTGCGAAGACGAAGGTAAATGAGGACAAGGGAAAATATCACAGGTTTAAAACGTAATCTGTCTAAGCACTTGAATGATCATGAGACCACAGTTTCACATGCTCAACCAATCACACTATGGCTTCATTATTTGAATTGTGTTCCATCATAAGGATGCCTATGTTTTTGAATTCATAGGGTTCTGATATATTCAACCATGTCCAAAGTAAACGTTGGATAGGTTTAATGAATTATGTATTATGGAATCCATAAAAATGCATTTAAAACCATAATAATTCTAATCAATAATATGATAGGACTTTGACGACTTCCACGTGTGATTTGATGAGAGGATGAGGTAAATGATGGTCGAAAAGATCTTAAAATTCTATCATATCAAGATAGGATTAAATGATATCATATCATATCGAAATCATGATCAAAATCATAGGTTGAGGTGAGTCTTAATAAATCATAATGCGTGTGTAAGCATGTGAACAATGTCTAATAATTATGAATATGATGCAGCTAATTAGACTCTTTTCCTGTGAAAATCAAAAGGATTTGACATTTTGACATCATGTCCTTATAATGTTATAATTTTCATTCAGACCGTCATTTGAAATTCCATTCGGACCTTCATTCGACCCTTCATATGGACCTTTTGTTCAAAAATATGCCTTACTGGATTTGACTGCTGCTAACTATGAAATAAACTTTCTGGACTGTAAACACACAATATGATGATGTAAACCAGCTTTATTAAACCTTTATTGCATTGTCCCTCATGGATTAAAATAGTCTTCCACTAATTGCATTATCCTAAAAACATCTACACTTTTTTCAGAAATAAATGGAATATTTCTATCAACATTCAGAAATAAAAACAGTTCTAATCTTCCCCCAAACCAAAAATATGGCATGTCCTCAAGCCATCAAAGAAAAACTGACTGAGTTCCAAATAATATTAATAAATAGTTCTAAAATGTTGTTATTATTTTAGTAAGAAAAATAAATACTAACTAGTAAATGGAGATGATTCAGATATGTATTTCCATCAAGAATAACAGTGCTTCAGAAGATCATACAAATAATGAGAATCTAATTAATGTAAAAAATGCCATAGGATAAACTAGTCATCCATGCCTCATTTAAGGATATCTTGTCATCCAAATAATATTTTAAGTTCACCCTAGAGTTTGTGAAATTTCTATAGATATGGGTCCCATTTCTAGAATAATCATATCCTAGGTATTATTGAATTAGATGTTAGAGTCCCAAGTCCAACTTATAGCCATTCTCTAATGACATGATGAATAATTGGCCTAAACATGTATTGTTATTTTTTTTCTTTGTTTGTTTTGTCTTTGTTTTTTTCTACGAACCATGTACATAGTAATGTATTAACCAGACCTCTTTTACTCGATATTCCTCACTGCCAGAAGGCTTGTTCAGTACCCCAACGGGTTTATCTTGGTACCATGCAAGCATAGCCCCGCTTCCAGTGATCATGTTTAGTACCTCGACGAGTTTACTTGCACTTACCATGTTTCCTTGCTTAGAGATGTTACTTATCATGGACCCGCTTCCAGCAAGCCTGTTTGGTACTCTGGAGGGTTTGCTTCGTATAAAGTTTTTTTTTTAACATGTGGAAGTCGGTTGGTACTTAGAGTGAGTTAATCCTCTTAAACACATAATTCGGGTTTTGTAAAGCGAACCTTATAAGTAAAGAAAAAAATTATAATGGCCTAAATTATATATCCTTTCAAAAGATAATAACTTAAAGTTGTTCCTGGACTTCTAAGACTATCTTCTTCATAAAAGAGAAGTAATGTTCCCCACAAGAAGGAATTTCACTTTTTTTTTAGTTTCCTTAAATATCCTTAAGAGACAAGTTTTGATAATGAATATAGGATGATCTAGTAGTCCTTAGGTGTAAAATAGAACTTTGAATCGCATGATGATTAAAATAGGTCTTAAGCAATTGTTTTAATGATAAGTCTGAAATATGCATATCTAAATCAAACACCATAGAATCATAAGTAATCATCAAAGAAATTGGGTAGGAATGATATAGATAACATTTTAATTTCATTATAAATCCCTATTTTTAAAGAAAAAGAGTTAGGATGGATTATAAGTTCTTAGAGCACTTCCCTTTTTAGGCAACATTTCATAGGATGGTTAAAGAGACAAGGTTCTTGTAATCAAACTGCAAAACCACTTGTTAGATGATTCAAATTTTATTTGCAAAAAAAACATATGCATCAAGAAAAACTCATATAAATCTTATCAAAGTCTAGATAAAGGAAAAAAAAACTCCCTATTTTATTTGAAAAAATTTCATAAGCTGATTATACAACCAAATTCCCTGCATGAATGTAGTCATCTTATCAGAAACGAATTTTATTTATTAAACAAATAAATTTATATTTACATATGTACATAGAAACATCACAAAATAGTTTAAGAATTAGGAGGAGGAGGAATGAATTCCTCTTCAACCAGCTCCATCTCCTTTTGTTGTAAGACATTCTTCACAAAATCTTGTCTAGAGATTGGTTGATGATAAAGTCTAAGTTGATGTCCATTTATGAGAATGGAAGTTTGTGAATCATCAATTGTCTTAATCTCTACTGACCCATTATCGAAGGCTGTAACTACCTCATATGGACCCATCCAGCGGGTAGTTAATTTTCCTTTGAAATTTGTATACCTTGAGTCGAATAGTAATGGCCAATCCCCAGTATTAAAATGATTATGTTTAATAAATTTATCATGCCATTTATTTCGTTGATTTTGTATTAACACTATCCTTTGGAGTGCATCTTGCTTAATCTCATCTAATTCATTAATCTGTGAGATTCGTTGTTTCTATGCCTCTTCCAAATCCATACCTAATTGTACAGCCATACAAAAAGTCTTAACTTGGAATTCAATAGGTAAAAGGACTTGTTTCCCATATACTAACTCATAGGGTGTATGTCTAGTAGGGTTTCTCCAAGTTATTCTATAGGCCCACAAAGCCTCTGGGATTTTATCTGCCCAATATTTATGATGTAGCTGAATAGTTTTGGTTAAGATAGCCTCCAAGATCATATTTGTTGATTCTACCTGGCCATTAGCTTGTGGATGGTAAGGTGAGGATTTGCAATGTCGTATACTATATTTTGTGGTAAGTTCTTTCATTAATTTAGAGGTGAATTGAGAACCTTGGTCAGTGACAATTTCCCTAGGCACACCAAACTGAGCAAGTATCTCTTCGTATATAAATTCTACCACAGACTTTTATATAGCTCAAAACAAATATTTAGCTTCTACCCATTTGGTGACATAATCTGTGCAAACCAGGGTGTATTTCTTCTTGTAGGACATGGGAGAGATTGGTCCTACAAAATCAATAGCCCACTTCTCAAAAGACTCAATCATGACCTGAGGCTATAAAGGCATCTCGTCCATTGACGTGGGTCTACCCATTGTTTGGCAACTATCACATCCTCTGACATATATGGCAGGATCCTTAAAAATGCTTGGCCAGTAATAACCAGAATGCAATACTTTCTATGTTGTTCTCTTGTCAGAAAAGTGTCCTCCACATGGCCCATCATGGCATGCACAGAGGATTTATGTCATCTCATCCTCCCATACACATCATCTAATAATAATATCTAGGTCGGTACGAAAAAGGTCATTATCAACCCAAGAGTAACTAGAACTTTGGATGACAATTCGACGTTTCTCATGAGGAGACAAATGGTTTGGAAACTTCCCAGTCACTAAATCATTAGCAATGTCTACACACCAAGGGGTTTTAACAAACACAACAAATAGATGTTCGTCAGGGAAAGTATCATCAACAGGTTTAGCACCATCATCATGTTGAATACGTGAGAGGAAATATGCTACCAAATTTTCTTTACCAGTTCGATCGAAAACATTCATATTAAATTCTTGTAATAGAAGAAGCCATCGGGTCACCCTACCATTGGTAATTGGTTTATTCATAAAAAATATGATGGCATAATGATCCGTATGCACAAAAAATTTATATCCTATGATATAATGGCGAAACTTATTAATAGAGTAGACTACTACCAGAAACTCCTTCTCAGTAACAATGTAATTTAGTTCGGCAGGGGTCAAATTTTTGTTAATAAAATATATGGCATAAGATCATTAGAGTAAATTTGAGGTCTAAAATGGGCCTCCTAAGGAAAATAATAAAATTATAGTTAAAATAATAAAATAATAGTTATTAATTTTGGAGGAAGAATGAAAAAAACTACTTTTTGTGTTCATATTTTCGACATATCTCCCTGTGTTTTAAATCAAATTCTGAGCGGGAGAGCTCGTTGTATGCAAAATATAATTTTGCATCCAACAAGTACCCACACTGCATACTTTTGACAGACCCCTCTACCCCAAAAAAAAGAAATACCTGAAAAAACATGATGATGACATCATCATCACATTTTTTCAGGTATTTCTTATTTTGGGGGTAGAGGGGTCCATTAAAAGTATTAATTGTGGTTACTCAGTGGATGTGGAATAATATTCCACATCCAACGAGCTCTCCCACTTGAAATTTGAGTAAAAACACAGGGAGATATGTCGAAAATACGAAGAAAAAAAAAGTAGTTTTCTTTTGTGACAAATATGTCAATTCAACCATTATGGTTGACTCATTTTATTGAAATTCTATTGGTTCTTGAATTCCAACTCACAAAATTTATTCTTGGCATGTTTTCTTAGAAGGCCCATTTTAGACCCCAAATTTCCTCTAATGTGCTTGGCCTTCTTTTTGACCACAACTCCTCCTATGGCTATGTCAAAAGAATCAATGGATATATGAAAAGGAAGGTACCAATCAGGACCCCTAAGTATTGGTGCCACTGATAGTTTAACCTTTAAGACCTCAAAATCACTCTAACATGATTCACTCCATTGGAACTCTATATCCTTCATAAGCATTTTAAATAGTGGTGCAACTATTTTAGTGAAATTTTCAATAAAACGACAGTAGTAACCCGCATGAACAAGAAAGATTCTTACCTCCTTTTGAGTTTTTGGAGAGGGGAGAACGACAATTACTTCTATTTTAATAGGGTCTACCTTTATCCTTTGCGAGGAAACATGATGCCCCAAAACTATGCCTTTTGTTAATAGCATTTTACATTTTTCATGACTAAGAGCTATATTTGTCTCCTGACATCAGATCAAGTTCTTTTCAAGGTTATTGAGAGCTTCTTGAAAGGTATTACCATAGGTTGAAAAATCATCCATATACACCTCTACATAGTCGTGTATAAGATCAGCAAAATTTCCTAAAAATACACGTTGAAAAGTAGTAGGTGCATTACATAAGACAAATGGAAAAATTCTATAGGAATATGTCCCCCAAGGGCATGTAAAAGTGGTCTTATCCCGATCCTTAGGTGCTTTCAAAATTTGATTGTATCCACTATATTCATCGAGAAAAGAAAAATATTGTTTGTTGGACAAGGTATCTAGCACTTGGTCAATGAAGGGAAAAGGAAAGTAGTCCTTAAGCATGGCCTTGTTCAGTTCTCAGAAGTCAACACAAATACGTGATTTCCCTATAACTTTCTTGGGGGCTACCACTAGAGGCGATACCCATATACTATCTGAAATTGGGTATATCAAACCAGCATTGAGGAGTTTTTGTAACTCTTCTTTAACTATGTCCTTCAAAGCAGGGTTCATCCTCCTCTGAGGCTACCTTATAGGGGATATACTTGAATCCATGTAAATATGGTGAATACAAGTTTCAGGGTGTATACCCTTCATATCAATGTATTCCCATGAAAATGATATGGATTGAATTTTAATAACCTTAAGCAACTATTCTTGTTGACTCTTGGTTAACCTTGCATTTTTGTGTAGAACTTTTCCAGGGCTAACTTCACAAGGCATGGTATAAGACCCTATATGCTCTTCAACTGTAAAGACACATGGTGTATATACGAATGTTGAGAGGGCCATATTTTCTTGAAAATCATCTCCAAAAATTTGATTGAATTGAGCAAAATACCGAGGAAAATCTATACAAGCTGTTGAAGAGACAAATTGGCTTAACACATTCTCAGTAGTCTGCTCCTGAAATTCCTAGGAGTAGTCACTAGGAAAGAAAAGATTTTCAATATTTTTATCCCTAAAGGGGCAGTCTAACCACCACAAGGTTTCAATTGTAGGTTGTGCTGGGGGGTATAAAAAAAACTTTTCTGTGGACAACCCATTAGAAATGGTCATTTCCCCATCCCTACTTCCTATGAAATCATTGGTGGTATCCAACCATGGTCTTCCAAATATAATAGGATGTCCTTTAGAAGAATCCTTTGATTCAACTACCATGAAATCAATAGGATATTCCCATGAGGCTACTGATACCACAATTTCATCCAAAACCCCAGCGGGTTTCACCGTAGTAGGGTCTGCTAATTCCAGAATTGAGGGGGTCGGTCGGAGAAATTGTCCCAACTGTAAAAATTCTAAGACTACAGTGGTCATCATATTAATATCTGATCCTAACTCAATAAGTTTATTTTATATGGAAGTACTATTTATGATAACAGTTACTACTGGACTCCCTAGATTTGTATACTTTGAAATTCTAGACTGGTCAGTCATACATTCATACATTTATCCTATAACATGAATAATGGGAGGTTCTTTTGGTATCTTTCTTGGTTCTTAATGCAAAGTTCCTTTATTACTTTACTGTAAATTGGTATATCCTTAATAGCTTGTAATAGATGGATCTTGACACAGACATTTTTTAATTCATTTAAAATATCATACTCAGGATGGATTACAAGTTTTTCTATTCCTAATCGTTCCGGAAATGGAGGGATTCTTTGTTCTTGAGTTGGTTCTTACTGAGGATGGGTATGTACTGGAAGATTCAGCAAATCCTGCAAAATAGTATCATTCATGACTTCATTGGGATCTTCTTCCTCTTCTTTCTCTTCATGAATTATGATTGATGACTTGGGTCTGGCATTCACAACTCTCCTAGGTCGTAATTGTATCTCATGTACAAGTACAGTCGAAATAACATAATATGGAAGAGTTTTCAACTCAATGCTGTTAATATCTTGAGTTGTCTTATTATTTTGGTTAGGTATCGGTTGTGCAGGTAACAACGTAGGTCATGGAGGGTTTGTATTCTAGAAATGATGAGGTTGTTGTGTAGTAAGGGGAACTGGAAGCACAAACCCTAGTAAAACTTTTTGGATATTGGATGAATGTTGAGGATAAGGATGATTAGGTGCAGAGACAGGTGGTGACTGGGGGTAGGACTGTCCCCTCCACCCCTGTGGCCAATAATGATGTTGATTAAAATGAGTAGGAGGATACTGGGGTGGCCAATGCTTCGAACTTGATGTGTTCCACTGTTGAGGTGGTTGGTAGGGTTGGTAATAAGGTGGGGGCCATGGTGAAAAATTATGATATGGTGGTTGGTCCCTTGGTTTCCAAGGAGGCCTCCTAAATGTTTCACCAATGTCTCCACTTTTATATATGGCCTGTAACCCAGGAAACGATGGGAAATTGTCTGTTGGATGCTCCTCCATATAGATATGACATACATAGATGTTGTTTAATGGGAATTATCATTAGGGATGTTTATTCCTGCATCTTGGATAGAAAATTCTCATTGTTTCATGTTCTTCCTCTTTCCTTTTCTTATCTTGTAATGTGTCTTGTTGGGAACCCATTTATCCTAAAATATTAGTTTTGAAGTTTTCCAATAGGTTTCCTAACTCTATACTTGTGACTCCTCTAGAACTGGGAGTGTTTCCTTTTAGATTTCTATTGTAAGGCTCTCAAATATTTCTCCCAACTTTCCCTCTACTTCTAGATTAATTTCTACACATCTCCCCAATATGTGTGAAGGATTTGTGGGAGATATCACCAGATGCCATGAGATTAAGGTTTTCCACCAAGTCTTCTGAGATCCCTTTAAGGAAGAGTGTTTGTACTGCATCTTCTTGAAGGTCATTATGTTTATATTTATGTAATTTATAAATAAATATCTCGAGATATTTTTCCAGGCTCTCGTCTTCGAGTTGTTGTATCTTAAAAATATCATTTCGAGAGTCTATGGGTTTCCAATACCCTTGATATTTCCACAAGAATGTAGATTTCATATCTTCCCAAGTCCCGATACTATATTCTCCTAATCCCATGAACCATCTTAAAGCAGAGTCATTCAGTGTAGTAGGGAAAATTTTTAATTTGTGAGCATCTTATAGATAGTTATAACTTCTACAAAGGATGTCAAACTCGAACAAAAATGTGTCTGGGTCTTCATTACTCTTCCCATAGGAAGTAGGTAAGGAGGAAGGAGGGATGTTATTCATATTTACATCTTGTGCAGTGTCTAAAATAGGGAACCTGAAGGTAGTCTCAGTTCTATTCTCTCCTTCTCCGTCGTCATTTCTAACCTCATCATGATATTCATTCTCTCTTCATCTCTACATGTATGTTTGATTCTTAAAGAGTGTGCACCTAGGAGGCTCCTTCCGAGGTGATAATGGGGCGTCCCAACGCTCATTTTTGGGGGAGATATTCCTCCAATCAACTATGTTTTTATTAGGTTCTATAGGGATGGTAGGTACTACTGTGGAGGTTTCAATCTGTGAACTAACTGTATTTGTTGAGCTACTAGAGAGAGCTTGTACCTGAGTAGGATCAATAAAATTGATGAAGTTTGGATCCCCTACTAGTGAGAAATTTGTATCATTAGGTTTTTGCACTAGTGGAGGTTTGAGGATTTCCAATGGCTAACCCTCTTGAACTTCTTCAGAAATGGAGTCCTTAGGATCTCCCGCCAGGATTTCTTCACCTTCTATGCCTTCTCCTATAAATTATTTAGGATTCCAAGTAGAACTACTTCCTATGTGTGTTCTCTGATACCTTTCTATTGAGTTACTGGTTGGGGTATTTCATCCCCCGTGAAGGTTAGTAGGAATTTTAACAAGGTTTTGGGAACTAGTTCTAATATATCTACCCTTCGAATCTCTAGTTCTGTTCATGAAAAAATAAACTAAAAGGAAAACCTGCAATACTACTATTACTGCTAGATTTGGGGGCACTTGTTATAACATATGTGCAGGTTCTTACCTCTCATGTTACCGCTCCCCTACCACTGACCTATTGATAAACTTCATAAGGGAATTCTACTTATTCTACCTTACAGAACAACTCCCTGACAACGACGCCAAAAATGTTGCTTGTTTTATTGTCTTAATTAATACACCAAATATTTAATTATCGATCGAGGTTTGTAATCTTAGAGCTAACACAAAATATTGGCGAAGGTAGAAGGGATCCTAAGGTGTTGTGGAACTATTTTAATAAACAAAAGATCGAAAGATCTTTCAAAATGAAAAACTAAGTCAAACTCCAGAAATTCAACTACTAAGGAAATTAAATTGGGACAAGACTACTATATTACAGCAATATCAAGCTATACTACTCTACTCTATCAACCATGAACTATATATTTATAAATATCACTATTCTAAGAAGTTGGACTACTCTTTTACAGTGTACTCTATTAATTAATTATTTTGCTTCTTAATCTGTGAATTAGAAAGGTTTAAAACAGATTCAGAACTCTTACTATATGAATACAAAAGATTATGTTATTTGATACAATATTACAAATTTTTAGTTTATCTAAGAAACCCAATAACAAAACTATACATGTTGTTTGAAAAATGTACAGTGATTGAACCAACTTATCTAGTTCCACTCTCCTTGATTGTTCTAAGGATATGCATTCATTGTTATTGGAACTAGAGAAGGAGGTGTATCAAAATGGATTTCAAAAGAAATAAAGAAATTGAATGGGATTAGGTCTAATTTAACTTCTACAAATAAATGTAAACTAAGTAGTGTCCAATTACAAGTAATAGTAAACATTTTTATTTATTCCATAAGCAAATGACTCTAAAAATATGTTATTAACAACCAATCTATTAATTAAGATACATGATTCTTTTATTGGACCACTTGGAATTAAGGGTATGCTATTCTCACATGAAACAAAAACAAGTAGAAAACTCAATAAAAGCAGGTATAAAACTTAATAAAGAAGCAAGTAGAAACCTTAATAAATATTTTTACTTGAAAATCATTATAACTTAAAATCACGTATAAAACTTAATAAAGATATCTTATTTCGTAAATCTAATCCTATTCTCTAAAAATATTCAGTAACTATAAAATAAGAAAGACAAATATTATGCTAAAGACTTTAAAAAATTAATATGCTTTTTAAACAATAGAATTAGTAACTTAAACCCTGAATTCAATTAAATAATATTGAAGCAACTCAACTAAGGCTACAAAAAAAAAAGCAAAATGAAGAAATCAAAGATAGAGGATATACAATCCAAAAACAACCTAAGGTAAAAGTGACAAAAGGATAGAAATAATTATAGGACTTGATAGATATTTTATATTATTTAAAGTAAGGTCCTAACTAGACATAGATAGCTACTATTCAATTGAAGAAAGTAATATATTTCCAAAGATAAGAAGACTGCACTTGAAACAAACATAAAACAAAATAGAAAATACTGAAAGTTGAACGAAGGTC
>LPNX010222257.1:114365-164752 GCA_001517045.1 Pseudotsuga menziesii | reverse complement strand
CAGCTCCATATTCAGTCTCCATTGTTGATAATTTGCATGATCAATTGTTAATTGCTGTGAGTGAAATTAATCTACTGCAGGCCTGAATTTCTACAGGTATGGATGATAGTTTGGATAGACGATTTGAATGACAATCTGGACATATAGTCCGGATGATAGTCTGAATGGGAAAAATAATGCAAATTGTGAAACAAATGACCTAAATGATCTTAATATCAGTTGACTTTTTCATATGATATTGCAAGGTAAAGGAAAGAGTGAATAAGATTATTTTAACAATTAAAACATCATAAGAATAAGAGTAACTTACACTAATTAAAATAAATATTATTTCCTATTATTTAACAAGTCAAATGAAAAATAACTAAAACTAACCTATAGCTAAATAGGAATTGATAGAATTAAATCTAACTATGAGCTGAACCTAATATATTAGATTGATCAAATTCTATCTAATTGCAATTATAAAACTAAGAAACAATGTTCAAAAGAAAACTGAAAACAACTATTGCACAGCCGGCCACTGGCTATTCTGGGAATGAAAACTATTTTAATCAGCACAATATAAATCATATAACTTACAACAAACACATATTACAAAAGACAAGGAAATAAACATTATAACTTTGTAACAAAACTGAACTACACACAGGGATGGGAAATATAAACTACTTAGCTACAAGAAAAGAAGTAACAAAAACACATTGGAATGGGAGACCCTTGGTTATTGTGGGGCCTTCTCGGCAATACGGGTTGTGCGTCAACTAATCAACCACTCACGACATTAGAAACTTGTACTCACAACTAAAAATATAACTTTATATTGAATTTGAAACATAGTTTAGAGAGCTTCTTTTACAATCATTGATCCACCAACTAACTAGATAGCTCAACTCGCTCTTGGAGATGCCTTTATATATTTTCTACATAGGTGAGCAGGTCAACCCTTTCAGTGGTCGACCGCTCCAAAAATAGTCAACTTTAACTTCTAATTA
This sequence comes from Pseudotsuga menziesii, assembly GCA_001517045.1. NCBI lineage: Eukaryota > Viridiplantae > Streptophyta > Pinopsida > Pinales > Pinaceae > Pseudotsuga > Pseudotsuga menziesii. The sequence continues at coordinate 163,757 of LPNX010222257.1, read as the reverse complement.
AACAACTATATGACGTTTGGAAATGGCACGCAGCCACCTTCTTGATCCTTCGCACGTTGGTTCTCCTCGCGCGGGCTATGGCTGTATGGGTCTTTGTCGACGTGGGCATGAATCCTTGTGTCGCATGGAGAGAGCAGGACAATGAGCCTTCTAGATCAAGGGCCATCATATCACCAGAACACGTGGACAACAGAGCAACTTAAAACCATTATGTGCTTTAATGATTTGGTAATATGCCAACTAACAACGCATAGATCGATCGGAGGGCTAGATGGCAAGCTAGATATGATCTGCACATATTTAGCGTGAGTGCTTGTCCACATGGAGGCTTGTTTGAAAACTATAATCTACAAAATGAATTCATGTATTAGGCATGTTTCCAAATATCATAGAATTGCTTAATAAAATCACAAAATAACAGAAATAAACCAAAGCTTGCATAAATTCCAAATGCGTTCATACCTAGGGCTGAATGATAAGCTGAATGACAAGAAATATGTCAAACAGATGACAAAATAGATGCCAAAAGATTAAATTAACAGCCAATAATAGTGACAAAACCAGGGTCAACAAGTATATTAAAAGTATATAGTGTGGGAACTTGTTGAATAAAAAAATTAATTCCTCGAGAATGCCTACATTTTATATCTAAGTAAAACTGTAAGGAGATAAGTTGAAAGTATGAGACAATTATTTTTTCTCTCCACTTCAGTACTTTTTTACCATTATGGTTGACATCATTGTCTTGAATCCTATTGGTTCTTTTAAAATGGTGGTTCTTTTAAAATGGGATTTGATAGTACAAGTTTTGTTTTGAGGCCCATTTTTCACCTCAAATTTTCTCTAAAACCAAAAAGAATTTATGTTTGGTCTATCATCTAGGTCCTTGCACTTATTTATATTTTGTGAAGAAGAACCACATAATTAACAATATGTTTTCTTCAGTGATAATGGATACTTCTATAATATTGAACAATGTCTAGGGGAGTGCTTATATGTTCTACAAATTTTAGAACAATTCCTAGGTTGAGAGTTTTTAATATTTGGGAAAGCATGATATTGTATAATATTAGGAAATGGAGTGAGGGTAGAAACCTATGCAACACCAAGAAAGAGTATCCCTAATAATGGTCCTATAGGGGATTTGGATGAAGCCACCCAACAATTGAGGGAACTCATAGGCATTATGCCCCTCTGTCATGCATCTTGTCACACCAAACTTGTTTAATCTAAAATTTGAGTATTTCCAGTGCTTGTAATTTCTTTGTAAGGATGAAAATGTAATTCTATACCTATGAAAATTATGGACTTGTTGGTCGTGCATCATCCCTAGCACTTCCATGGTAAGTAGCCATGGATTCAATATTTATGAATTTCTCTGACCTATCTCTTGGTTTGTCAATCTTATGTTGCATAAATGGGATTCTAGTAAATGGAATAAATCCCTAAATAAACCATTATTTGTGATGAGTATTATGAATAGTAAAAGAAATTCTAATAACTAGGTCCCTAAACATCTGTGCATACTCCCAACCTAATTCATTTTCAAGTGGTGAAATATCCTTTATTTTTTCAATACCTTGTTATTCGTACTTAGGCAAATGAAATTCTACAAAAAAAATGTGCTTCACCCCTTACAAGGTGAAGGGTGCACCTACTCGAGGTTTTTCTACAAATTTTATATAACATTGTAAATATTGACCCCGTACAATTAGCTAATAATTCCACTAAATTAGAGACATCTTAATTTTTTTTACCTCGAGATGGATTCACTCAAACACCAATGTTGTTTTGCATATTATTCAAATCCCATCCCCATATTTCTAGGCACCTCATGAAGGATACACCATGGATTCTCTCTCTCTCTCTCTCTCTCTCTCTCTCTCTCTCTCTCTCTCTCTCTCTCTCTCTCTCTCTCTCGCACCTACTCGAGGTTTTTCTACAAATTTTATATAACATTGTAAATATTGACCCCTTATAATTATCTAATAATTCCACTAAATTAGAGACATCTTAATTTTTTTTACCTCGAGATGGATTCACTCAAACACCAATTTTTTGCATATTATTCAAATCCCATCCCCATATTTCTAGGTACCTCATGAAGGATACACCATGGATTCTCTCTCTCTCTCTCTCTCTCTCTCTCTCTCTCCCCCCCCTCTCTCCCCCTCTCTCTCTCCCTCCCTCTCCCTCTCTCTCCCTCTCCCTCTCCTTCTCCCTCTCCCTTGCTCTCCCTCTCCCTCTCTCTCCCTCTCCCTCTCCTTCTCCCTCTCCCTTGCTCTCCCTCTCCCTCTCTCTCCCTCTCCCTCTCCTTCTCCCTCTCCCTTGCTCTCCCTCTCCCTCTCTCTCCCTCTCCCTCTCCTTCTCCCTCTCCCTTGCTCTCCCTCTCCCTCTCTCTCCCTCTCCCTCTCCTTCTCCCTCTCCCTTGCTCTCCCTCTCCCTCTCTCTCCCTCTCCCTCTCCTTCTCCCTCTCCCTTGCTCTCCCTCTCCCTCTCTCTCCCTCTCCCTCTCCTTCTCCCTCTCCCTTGCTCTCCCTCTCCCTCTCTCTCCCTCTCCCTCTCCTTCTCCCTCTCCCTTGCTCTCCCTCTCCCTCTCTCTCCCTCTCCCTCTCCTTCTCCCTCTCCCTTGCTCTCCCTCTCCCTCTCTCTCCCTCTCCCTCTCCTTCTCCCTCTCCCTTGCTCTCCCTCTCCCTCTCTCTCCCTCTCCCTCTCCTTCTCCCTCTCCCTTGCTCTCCCTCTCCCTCTCTCTCCCTCTCCCTCTCCTTCTCCCTCTCCCTTGCTCTCCCTCTCCCTCTCTCTCCCTCTCCCTCTCCTTCTCCCTCTCCCTTGCTCTCCCTCTCCCTCTCTCTCCCTCTCCCTCTCCTTCTCCCTCTCCCTTGCTCTCCCTCTCCCTCTCTCTCCCTCTCCCTCTCCTTCTCCCTCTCCCTTGCTCTCCCTCTCCCTCTCTCTCCCTCTCCCTCTCCTTCTCCCTCTCCCTTGCTCTCCCTCTCCCTCTCTCTCCCTCTCCCTCTCCTTCTCCCTCTCCCTTGCTCTCCCTCTCCCTCTCTCTCCCTCTCCCTCTCCTTCTCCCTCTCCCTTGCTCTCCCTCTCCCTCTCTCTCCCTCTCCCTCTCCTTCTCCCTCTCCCTTGCTCTCCCTCTCCCTCTCTCTCCCTCTCCCTCTCCTTCTCCCTCTCCCTTGCTCTCCCTCTCCCTCTCTCTCCCTCTCCCTCTCCTTCTCCCTCTCCCTTGCTCTCCCTCTCCCTCTCTCTCCCTCTCCCTCTCTCTCTCGCTCGCTCTCCCTCTCCCTCTCGCTCGCTCTCACTCTCCCTCTCCCTCTCGCGCTCTCTCTCTCTCTCTCTCTCTCTCCCTCCCACTCCCTCCCGCTCTCTCTCTCTCCCTCTCCCTCTCCCTCTCCCTCTCCCTCTCCCTCTCCCTCTCTCAACCTAAATTCAAATGTATCAGCCATCACCCTCTCTCTCTCTTAACCATGCATTTAGTGGTTATTAATGGTCCATAATTGTCCCACTACATTATGAAATGTAGTAGCTACATGATTTAAGCCAAAGAGAATGACTAGAAATGCTTCCATCGTTGCAACAATCCCTTGAGTGGGGTGTTTAGTAGCCTCTTTGTTTTCTTTGTTGAGGAGTTTGTTCTTTATGCACATACACACTATTCTAATCTTCATCTTCACTAGACCCCTAAGAAATACAAGAGTACTTTGTTTGATGTGTCCCAATTCAAAGGTCCCTTAATGTACCTTTCACTTTCCTCCTTGAACCTTTTCAAATGCTTGTAATGAAATATATTGATGGATTGTACATCTATCCTCAATTCAACCTTATGTTTCTTTACCTTGTCAGGTGGTCTACCCTGTGCGGGACCTTTCAATCTTTGCACAAGAGACCAAAAATTGTAGAACCATATCTGAATATTTATTATAGATATTCTACAGAGAGTCAATTAATATAATATATGGTTTGATACATCGCTTGCAGCCCAATGGATCTTCTACAACATATAATGCTTCATAATTGTGCCAAGAGGTGCTCTACAGCCCAGTATGGGGGAGATCTTGTAATGTTACATAACGTTATGTAACGTTATTTTTATTAATAAAAAAAAACAATTATAGGCCAAAATAAATGTCAGCTCGAAAAATAACCTAATTTGGGGGAGATGTTGTAATCTTCCTACCTAACAAAACAATAAAAAAGTAAAAATTTAATTATCTATAAAAAAAATGTGGGTCGCTAAAAAAACACAATATGGGGGAGATGTTGTAATCTTCCTACCTAACAAAATAATTAAAAATAAAAATTGAATTATGCTCAAAAAAAATGTTGACCTTGCACATGGTTTCAAAACCATGTGCAAGGCCTTCTAAATAATCCATGGTTTTATTGTACATGGTTTAGGAGGGCCACCATGTGCATGGCCTCATAAACAACCCATGGTTTTATTGTACATGGTTTAGGAGGGCCTTGCAAATGGTTTTAAGACCATTTGCAAGGCCTCCTAAACAACCCATGGTTGTAGGATGGCCTTGCATATGGTTTTAAAACCATGTATGAGGTAAAAAATTATAATAAATATTATATGTCGGCCATAAATAATATTAAATACTAATCATAAAAATATTTATGTGGACCTTAAATAAAAAGATGTGTCTTTTGGTTTGAATCAAATCAATGGATATATATAGGACACACCAAAGTTGATAGTTCATTGAGGGAAATACCTAAGAAGAGGTTTTCACCTCGACAAATTTGATCCCTCTCGGTGCTTGATATAGCCTAGGAGTTGGATCTATGTTGGTATTATAAAAAATGATATAGAAATGCAATCATATCAAAATTATGGAATATTATTTTCCACCACCACTACAATTACAATAGATACTACCGTAAAATGTATGAAAAAACTCATTCAATGAATATGGATGCTTCACTCATCAATCAACAAGTGAGGGGCTCATCACCCTCGTGCATTTCATTGAGTAGCATATGAAACACATTTAATTTTGAATGATAAACAAGCTAAAACTTGATATTTATCCTTGATGCTCCTTTTACTATTTGATAATACTCCAATACCATGGGTGAGTGAACCAAAAATATCAACCATGCATGTAGTGGTTATTAATGGCCCATAATTGTCCCACTACATCCATAAGTGCACCCTTTAACCTCCTTTAACATTTCCATCCTTTTTTGAATCACTTTTACCCTTTCTTTCACCTAATTACACTTAACTTCCTTGTTTTAAGGAAATGGGCTAAGTGACCATCTTGGAATTTCCCCCAAATTTATCCCATCTCAAGGAATGAGCATAACCACCTCTCCTAGGTGCCATTATGAATTTTTCAAGCATTAATTACCACCTTCTTCCCATCCTAACAACCTCTCAAGAACTTCTATGGACATTAGTCCAACATTTAATAAGCACCATGAGCAATTAGTTACTAGGCAATTATTACTCGCCCAAAATCCTTCACTAATGTTCTTGAATTACAATGAACCTTTCCACACCTTGTATAAGATTCCTATTATTCTATTTCGACCTCCTCAACCTTGCCTAGGATTCTTTAGTTGACTAACATTAATTTGTATTTAATAATTTATTTCCATATGACGCCAAGCAAACGTAGGGAAATCCTTAATTTTCAAATTATTAATGATTTTCACTAGGTCCCATGAGAATATAATGGGATAGTTGCTTGAAAAAGGTAATAATAATGGGATGGGTACATTAAATTCCTTGCATCGCAATATTTATTATCCTCAATCAATTTCATCCCTTGCTACTGCAAAAAAAATCTATTGCTAAACTTGTACTCCCTTCAAGGATATCTCTCCATGAAGAAAATCTCCTCCTTGTGCTAAAAATAAAATAAAAATGATGAATCATAGAGGAATTCCTTCCATTATTTACATTCGGTGTAGTGGGTATGCATGATGCTCTTATCCATGTCTTAATTCATACTCTTTGATATCTCCCCATGGAAGCCTCGCTCCTCTCCTCCCACAAGTCTTCAAGAATTCATAATGATCCTCTAAGGGTGAGACAATTGTATCCTTCCCAAGCCTCCTCTTTAAGGATGATGTATGCATCAAGTAGGTTTGGCCAATGTGAAAAATAATGTTCTTAAAATATATGATCTGATATTCATGCTTCCACCTTCCTTCATGGTACTCCTCATCAAAGACATGGGCTTGGACATTGCCCCCTTTTTCGTGTTGTGTGTTATGGGACTATCCCATTACTAAGAAGTGAATAAAAACTTTGTTATCAAATTTAATCACCCATTTTCTCTCCTTTGAAACTTATTTGAACCATGCTATGTCATGCATGATTGTTTTCATGAGTTCATGCTTCTCATATGGTTGCAACCTTCTTTTTTAAAGGGATTGTAATGCCCAATCTTCATCAAATTCGATATCGTGTCATCTTTTGAAACCACCCATTGTAGGTCAAATTGGTGAGTGTAACTTGGTAGTGCAAGTATGAGGTAACCATACCTCACTTCAATAATCCCTTGAATCATCCTTTTAGCCTTTCCTAACCAACAAGAAACTCCCTCCCTTATGCTTACTTGTGAGAATTTAAAGAAGCCTCTTGTATTTCTTTTTAAACTTGGTCCACAATGAGTGTCTTGAATAATGTCATCATGCAAGTTGGTACTAGATTTCACAACCATATTATTTGGATTCATGATATAAATCTCTCCCTTCTCAATATTAGATCCATTTTCATGGTAAGATATATCTGCCATAAGGTTTAGCACAATATTCAAGCATTTTTCACAAATCTTATTGCAAACAAACATGTCATTAGAATAATTGGAAACATACTTACAAATTTGTTCACCCACCATGGTGTATATCCAAGGATGAAATGTAGTAGGTGCATGAGTTATGCCAAAGAGAATGACTAGAAATGCCTCCATCATTGAAGAAATCCCTTGAGTAGGGTGTTTAGCCTCCTTGTTTTTGTTGTTGAGGAATTTGTTCCTTATGCACATACACTCTATTCTAATCTTCATCTTCACTAGACCCATAAGAAATGCAAGAGGACTTGGTTTGATGTGTCCCAATTCAAAGGATCCCTTGATGTCCCTTTCCCTTTCATCCTTGAACCTTTTCAAATGCTTGTAATGAAAGATACTTATGGATTGTACATCCATCCTCAATTCAGCCTTATGTTTCTTCACCTTGTTAGGTGGTCTATTCGATGAGGTACCTTTCAATATTTGTTCATGCATTCATAGTAAATATCCAATGTCTCCATAATGATATGACATGTTCATGGATGTTCCTTGAATGGTCATGAGGCACTTGTCGGGTAAAATTATTGCTACTTAATTTACCTTCGATTTAATTATCAACCAGGACACGTAAACTTTGAGTCACTACACCATGTGTGTAGGGAAAAATGGTTTCAAGCTCATGCCCAGGGTAATTTTGATTTGCTCATGTACAAAGAAAAAGAAGGAAGTTCATGAACCTAACTACTCTATTGAACAACCAAGACCAAAAGTTGTTAAGTCTAATCTAAAGAAAAGAAATCAGCTTGTTGAGTACTATTTTACAGTCCAAAAGTTTACAGCAATTTCAAACTATACTAATTGTTAATCTATTTTCCCAAAAGAGCAACCAAGAAATCAAATGGTTCATTAAAGGAAATCCTACTTGTCCAGAGAGATCTTCAGCTCTCAAACCTGCCTACAAAAGGAATGTTATTTAATCAATCTTAGTGTCTTACACCATTCTAACAGAACCTCTAAGACTGCACTCATCATCCATAAAGAACTCTATACTAAGTACAATGGTTTTTATTCAAGAAATAACCCTAATTCATACCAACGCTATCATTCACAAATAATTACATAAATGAATTTTCCTTTTTACTAACAAAAGAAACAAATCCACTTGTATTCTATGCTCACAAAAGTAAATTGAAAATATTCAGACAAAACCATATTTCACTTCGGTTTGACTGACCTACGAGATTTATCATTAAGCTATGAACAATAGAAATCAATGTGTTCTAGCAAATACGCACTGCCAAATATTAATGAGCTGTAACTTCCTCTCTCTAATCTCATTCAACTTTCTCAAGATCTTGAAACAAGAAATACATAATCCTAATCTTCTATACAACTAGTTTGAAAATGCTAACCTATAAACCCTATGAACTCTATAAACTCTAAAACCTCTGTAAATTCTATAAACACTGCAAGTCCTTTAAACTCTTTAAAACTCTACAAATCTTTGAAACACTTTAAAGCTTTGTAAACTCTGTAAACTATAATAACTCTGGATAAGAAGTTTAACCATTCAATGCTCAGTACTACAATATTATCTAATTCTGGAAATGAAAGAAGAAGAAATCTAGATCTATCTACCCTCACTATTATTCAAATCTATATTCCACCAAATCGAACCTACAAACAGAATTGGAGGTAATTAAATATTCTATCTAAGTATGTTCAGTAACACAACCAAGCCTGTCCACATACATTCAATAACAAAACCCAATTCAATGTAAGCATATATATTTCCCAAATAATGAGTTGCTAAAACTACTGGCATACATATAGAAAAGATAATATCAGGAATAGATGATGAAAGTTTGCTTACAGCAATGAAAAAGAAAACAACACTACACACAGATAACAATAGTTGAAGGTGGGCCCGGCCTTCAACACCTCTGAATCTGAAACTGAAGCTTTAGGAAAGCAAATGCAGCTGTTGGTCAATTAATTAAAAGTCATATTTTTTACAGTGTCTTCTCTGTCCTCCCTTAGGGTTTCAAAAACATATTTATACTTGAACTACATCATGGGTCGACCACTGAAAAAGGTCGAACCCATCCCAACAGATCTACACTTATCCCGATCAATAATGCATAAAATAGATCAAGAGATTGGATTCAGATTTCCTAGAATCCACATATTGCTGAAGATTGAGGGTAACGATTTCTTAGGAAAATGAAAGCTACAAAATATCACTGGGTAGCTCATAGTCAACTTGGAAATGACTTGAGGCCAAACTAGACATTATCTTTGGCAACAAAATCCCCCAAATGTCTGAATCAGCCAACATGTGCTCATTAAGTGCCGAAACAAGTGTCGGATCGAGCAACCAAAAGAACCACTACGTGGGAAACAAAGGCTTGTCAATTGACCAGCATTTAATTAAAAACTAAAGTTTCATTTATGAATTGAAACCCAACAAAATGATAAATAAAATAATAAGAGATGTCAAAAATTCACCTGTTAAAGCACCTTGAAATGTTCCCCTTGAAAACGCATATTCAAGCACAAAACACAACAAGATAAAGTCGAATATACTTGATCTCATATAACTTTGAACTAGAAATAGAGTGCTAGACAAGCAAAAACAGGAGGTCATCAGCACTTTTAATCCTTTTCAATGTACGCAAACCTCACAAAATATCTCAAGTTAGAAAATTGATAGTTCATAGTAGGATCACCAATGGATAACATCCATTTATATCCAAACTATCTAGAAGATACACCCACCAAATTGGTGAATGGAAATACTTCATTGTTGGTTGATCCAACAATAATGCATTCATCTACCATCTTGATTTTCAAATCTGAATTATCTTCATGCATATTCCATGCATGTGGGTCTTCTTGTTCACTAAGTGGCTCTTTAATTGACATGCCAAATTTCCTTCTTCCAAAGTATGCATGTCTAGTGCACCCTTTCATCTCCATCTCCGCTATGTACTTAGATATCCAATCCTTGTACAAATAGGTGATTTTTCTTGTAGATATGAATGGTGTTTCTTCATTTTTCCTCAAGACAAGTGCTTGGTCCACAAAATATGTGTCATTCCTCTCCTCATGCATATGCAGATATCCATGATCCATTAAATAAAGTAGCTCCTTCTTCTCCTCATAAATGAATTTGGCCATGATTTCATGCTCATGACCCATGCAATATGGACAATGTGACATGATCAAATCCTCATGAAGTTTATATATATGCAAATTTGACTCTTGAATATCCTTTTGGGTGATGTCCAAAGAAACATACGCATCCGCCAATTCACTACCAAGCCTTTCTACTTCATCTTCCTCTCTTCTGAATGCTTGATTATATATTTTGGTCAACTCAAGAAGATGATTCCTATCTCAAAGAAAGTTCATATAAATTTCCTTCATATTTTCCACTACTTCTTTGAGAGTTTCGAAATATCCCAAGAAATATTATTTTTCCTGATCTACATCAGAAACTCTCCAACAACATCTTGACACAAAATCATTGGCATCAACAAATGTCTTCAATGATTCCATATACTTCTCTTGATTTTCCCTTAGTGAACCACTCATAAGATGCGATTCACAAGATAGATCCTCCACTAAACATACTTCACATAATGGATAACATACAAGGTAAACTTGTTTGAGTGGTACGATTGCATATGGTTCACATAGATAATCATCATTGGAAGAATTTGCACTATCACTTTCATGGTATGAAGTGGAAGGTACTACAAGGGGCTACAATTAAAAACGACTATTGCAAAAATAAAAAAATATCATCATTCCTTCGTGTTCACCGTCATTCTCTCCATGGAGTATATTTGTTCAAGCACAATCATTGCTTTCACTAGTGGATATTACATAGTCCTTCTCTCGGAATATTGCTTATTTTCTTCTTAGATGGAATATTGGTATTTTCCTCATTCTCTTGTGCATTTTCTTCTTCATCTTTTTTCAAGCATGACCATTGCTTTCACTAGTGGATATTACATATTCCTTCTCTTGGAATATTGCTTATTTTCTTCTTAGAAGGAATATTGGTATTTTCCTCATTCTCTTGTGCATTTGCTTCTTCATCTTCCACCAAGTGACTTGTGGCTTCTTCATTTTCATGGATGCTGCAATAGGCCAATTTTTTCTCTCTTCGATGATGGTAGATGGATGTGGATGCTCAACCATGTTCCAATTGGTTCCCTTAGGACAAATATCATTGGAACCTCTCTTTGAAGAATATCCAAAAAATCTCAACAAATGGGAAGCACACACATCCAATGAAGCTTCTCTTTTGGCCACTTCTTTACATGCATTATTGACAATATGTGCAACACATAATTTATATGTTTTTCAACAAGGATACACATTTGGAAACATCCTTTTAACCTTGATCATGTTGTAATCCTGCAAAGGTATGACTTCCCAGACCTCCTTCCTTAGTAATTAATATTCTTAGTGGAATTTACAAGGATCTATTCTTGAAGCTTTCCTCGATAGTACCATTTTCCATCAATACGGCTCAAAATTATTAGATTTGGAATTCTTTCTTCAATATGGTCAATGAATATTGGAATAGTGGGAAGATTGTGATACCAAGACATGTTTGCAAACTTGAAGTATTCGGGATTGCGCAATTACCTAGTTTCCAACTCCACAAAAACACATGTATAGGCTCACAAATTTTAAATATGAATGTAGTTTATGCTACAATTTTGTCTTATTAATTAAATATAGAAACTTGCATAATTTGATTTGGACACATAGAAGTCAATATATAGCATTTTTACCAAAACTAGTAAAAACTGAAGACACGTTGAGCATATGTAAATAACAATTTGCACGATAGACCAAAAATTGCAGAACTAGATCTGAAGATTTATTAGAGAGATTATGTAGAGAGTAAAATAATATATATATAGTTTGATACATCCCATATGGCCCAGTGGATCTTCTACAACATAGAATGCTTTATAATATTATAAAAAATGACAAAGAAATGCAATAATATCAAAATTATGGAATATGATTTTCCACCACCACTACAATTATAGTAGATACTACTGTAAACTATATGAAAAAACGCATTGAATGAATCTAGGTTCTTCACTCCTCAATCAACAAGTGAGGGGCACATCACCCTCACGGATTTACATGGGGCACATCTCCCATGCATTGAGTAGCATAAGCAACTCATGTAATTTTGAATGATAAACAAGATAAACCTTGATATTTATGATTGATGCTCCTTTTAATATTTGATAATCCTTCAATATCATGGAAAAATACCATGGGTGAGTGAAAAACATGCTCCTTAATCCACTTTGACCAAGTTTTCCCACTTAGCCAATACCAAGGGAAAATACCATGGAGAAAACCAAAACTATCAACCATGCATGTAGTGGTTATTAATGGCCCATAATTGACCCAATACATCCATAAGTGCACCCTATAACCTCCTTGACCATTTATCTCCTTTTTCAAACCACATTTACCCTTTCTTCACCTAATTACACTTAGCTTCCTTGTTTTAAGGAAATGGGATAACCACCATCTTGTAATCCAATTTCCACCAAATTTCTCCCATATCAAGGTGCGCATAATCACCTGTCCTAGGCACCATTGTGAATTTTTCAAGCATTAATTACCACCTTCTTCCCATTCTAACAACCTCCACCTTCTTCCCATTCTAACAACCTCCCAAGCGCTTCTATGGACATTGGTCCAACATTTTATGAGCATCATGAGCAATTAGTTACTAGGCATTTATTACTTGCCCAAAATCCTCCACTAATATTCTTGATTTACAATGAAACTTTCCATACCTTGGATAATATTCTTATGATAATTTTTGGTCCTCCCCAACCTTGATTAGGATTCTTTAGTTGACTAATATTAATTTGCATTTAATAATTTATTACCATTGGCGCCAAGCAAACTTAGGAAAAGCCTTAATTCCCAAATTATTGATGATTTTCACTAGGTCCCATGAGAATATAATGGGCTAGTGGCTTGACGAATGTGCTAATGGGATTGGGACATGATATTCCTCCAATACCAATATTTCTTGTCCATAATCAACTTCATCCCTTTCTTCTACAAAAAATTGCATTGCTAAACTTGTACTCCCTTCAAGGATGGCTCTCCATGAAGAAAATCTCCTCCTTGTGCCAAAAATAAACCAATAATGAAGCATAGAGGAATTCCTTCCATTATTTTCATTTGGTCTAGTAGACATGCCTGATGGAGTCATGCAAAGTATATAGTATTCACTTGCTACAAAACCCGATGGTAGAATTCTTACCATGCGAATAAATGTGTCGATGTCGAACATGGAAAGAAGTCATTGGATTACCGACCATTGATGAAAGTCATTAACCAATGCAAGTAAATATCACCATTGATGTCAATGAGTGCCAAGGAACCTAAGTACATCTTGTGAAGTGCGAATAAATGAGCTGATGTCAAGCCACTTGCAATATTAATGATGAAGGGACATTGATGTATTTCCATGATTGTGAGCGAGAGAAATTTCCATTAAGGCATGCAAGCCTCAAGGTACTAAAAATGAACTCTAGTCTCTATCCTAGATAATGTGCTGAGGTTGATGGGGCATTACTTGTTGAAAGGTGGGCCTTGAGGAATTGCACATCAGTCAACACGAGTTATACAAAATGAGCGGTAGGACTATAGATGAAAGGTCTCATGGTCAGATAGTTTTTATGATAGGGAGAACAAAGCAGTGTAGTCATCAAAATGAAACTGAATGGTTTTATTCAAAAGAAAAAATATAAACTTAAAATGAGGAAAAATGTGTGTGGCTTAGAAAGGTGGACATGCGGGAAGTTATGATGTATAAGGCGGAAAACGTAGACTCTTCATCATCTTTGATATCTTCCCATGGAAACCTTTCTCCTTTACTCCCACAAGTCTTCAAGTAGTCATAATAACCCTCTAAGGATGAGACAAAGGTATCCTTCCCAAACCTACTCTTCAAGGCTGATATATGCATCAAGTAAGTTTGTCCAAAGTGAAAAAGAATATTCTTAAAATATATGATCCGATATTCATGCTTCCACCCTCCTTCATGGTACTCCTCATAAAAAACATGGGCTTGGACATTTCCCCCTTCTTCTTTTTGTGTGTTATGGCAATATCCCATTACTAAGAAGTGCATCCAACCTTTGTTATCAAATTGAATCGCCCATTCACTCTCCTTTGAAATTGATTTTAACCATGCCATGACATGCATGACGGTTGTCATGAGGTCATGCTTCTCATATGGATGCAACCTTATTTTCTAAAATCATTTGAGTGCCCAATATTCATCAAATTTTCTATCATGTCTTCTTTCGAGACCATCCATTGTAGCTCAAATGTGTGAGTGGAACTTGGTAGTGTGGGTATGAGGTAACCATCCCTCACTTCAATCATCTCTTCCATCATCCTTTTTTCCTCTCCTAACCAACAAGAAACGTATTCCTTTATGCTTACTTGTGAGAAGTTAAAGAATCCTCTTGTATTGCTTCTTAAATGTGTTCCACCATGAGTAACCCGAATTATCTCATCGTGCCAGTTGGTACTACCTTGCACAACCATATGATTAAAATTCATGATATCAATATTTCCCTTATCTTACTTGGATCAATTTTCATGGTAAGATATATCTTCCATAAGGTTCAACACAATATCCAAGCATTTTTCCCAAATATTATTGCAAACAACATATCATTAGAATATTTGGAAACATACTTACAAATTTGTTCACCCACCATGGTGTACATGCAAGGATAAAATGTAGTAGGTGCATGAGTTAAGACAAATAGAATAAATATAAATTCCCCCATCATTGAAGCAATCCCTTGAGTGGGGTGTTTATCCTCCCTATTTTCTTTGTTGAGGACTTTGTTCCTTATGCACATACACTCTATTCTAATTTTCATCTTCACTAGACCCATAAGAAATGCAAGAGGACTTGGTTTGATGTGTCCCATTAAAAGGATCCCTTGATGGCCTTTCCTTTTCCTCCTTGAACCTTTTTAAATGCTTGTAATGAAAGATATTTATGTATTGTACATTCATCCTCAATTCTACCTTATGTTTCTTCACCTTTTCAACTGGTCTACCCAGTGAGGGACTTTTAAATCTTTGTTCATGCATTCATAGAAAATATCTAATGTCTCCAAAATGATAGGACATGTTCATGGATGTGCCTTGAATGGTCATGATGCACTTCCAGCCCTGTCAATGTACTCAATCCTCATAAAATATCTCAAGTTAGAAACTTGATAGTGCATAGTAGCATCCCCAATGGATAAGATTGATTGAACTCCAAAATTTCTACAAGATACACCCACCAAATTGGTGAATGTAAATACTTCATTGTTGGTTGATCCAACAATATTTCATTCATCTACGCTCTTCATTTGCAGATCTGATTTCTCTTCATTCATATTCCATCCATGTGGGTCTTCTTGTTCACTAAGTGGCTCTTTTATTGACATGCCAAATTTCCTTCTTCCAAAGTATGCACGTCTAGTGCACCCTTGCATCTCCATATCCGCTATGTAATTTGATATCCAATCCTTGTAAAAATGGGTGCTTTTGTTTTTGTATATGAATGGTATGTCCTCCTTTGGCCTCAAGACAAGTGATTTTTCCACAACCTCCATGTCATTCCTCTCCTCATGCATATGCAGATCTCCATGCTCAATTAACTCAAGTGCTCCTCCTTCTGCTTGGAAATGAAGTTGGCAATGATTTCATGCTTATGCCCCATGCAATATGGACAATGTGACATGCCCAGATCCTCATGAAGTTTATATATTTGCAACTTTGACTCTTGAATATCCTTTTGGGTGCTCTCCAAAGAAACATATGCATCCTCCAATTCACTACCAAGCCTTTCTACTTCATCTTCCTCTCTTTTGAGTGCATGATGATATATTTTGGTCAACTCAAGAAGATGATTGCTATTTGAGAGAGATTTCATATAACTTTCCTTCATATTTTCCACTACTTCTTTAAGAGTTTCGAAATATCCTAGGAAATTTTATTTTTCTTGATCTACATCACAAGTTGTCCAACAACATCTTAACACCAAAGAATTGGCATCAACAAAGGTATTCAATGCTTCCATGTACTTCTCTTGATTTTTATTTATTGAACCACTCATAAGATTTTATTCACAAGGGAGATATTCCATTAAATGTACTTCATATCATGGCTGACATACAAGGTCAACTTGCTTATGGATTGATACGATTGCATACGGTTCACACAGATCATCATCATTAGAAGCATTTGAAATATCACTTTAATGGTATGAAGTGGAAGGTACTAAAAGGGGCTGCAATGAAAAGACTATTGAAAAAATATGAAATATCATCATACCTTTTTGTTTCACCTTCATTCTCTCCATGGAGTAGATTTGTTCAAGCAAGCTCGTTGCATTCACTAGTGGAGATCACATAGTATTTTTCTCGGAATATTGCTTATTTTATTCTTTGATGACATATTGGTATTTTCCTCATTCTCTTACATGTTTTCTTCTTTATCTTCCACCAAGTGACTTGTGGCTTCTTCATTTTTATCTCTTCAATGATGGTAGATTGATTTGTATGCTCAACCATGTTCCCCTTGGTTCCCTTAGGATCAATATCTTTGGAACCTCTCTTTGAAGAAGATCCAAAAAATCTAAACAGATAGGAAGCACATGCATCCAATGAAGCTTCTATTTTGGCCAGTTCTTTGCATACATTGTTGATAATATGTGCAACACATAAGCTATAAGTGTTGCAAAAAGGATCCACATTTGGAAACATCCTTTGAACCTTGACCATGTTGTAACCCTGGAAAGGTATGATTTCTCGGATATCCTTCGTAAGTGATTGATATTCTTGGTGGAACTCATAAGGATCAGTTGCTGAATATTTCCTCCATCGTACAACTTTCCATTAGTAAGACTGAGCATTGGTGGATTTGGCCTTCTTTCTTCAATTTGATCAGTGAATATGGGCATAGTAGGTTGATTGTGATACCAAGACATGTTTACAAAATTGAATATGTATTCTATGATATTTCTTCAAATAAGATATTTATGGTCCAAATATGTAGAGGATCATGCTCTAATACCAATATGATGTACCAAATCCAGGAACAACAAGGGAATAAGCACACTAACCCAAAGGCACCAGAAAGAAACCATTGTAAGGATAGTAGACATGGGATACACTAATCCAAGAATCCTTTGCACAATATACTACGACCATTTATGTTTCAAAATCATCCATTCTGAATTACACTCCATTTTTCCTCGGCATACCAGCATATGCAAACTAGATCCTCCCACTAGCTTGAAGAGAAAGGCACTAGGAATTTTCTTCTTGACAAGTTGGATGCTACGTTACTCAGGGAAATATTCTGGAATAGGTATCTGGACTCTATTATGACATGTTTTACACTATAAATTTATGAAAAAAAACATCGTAGGTCTATTTGGTTGAACATCCTGGAGAAAGATTTCCCAATCCAGGACTACGTAGTTACCTAGTTTCCATATCCACAAAACATGTATAGGCTCACAAATTTTAGATATGGATCTATTTTATGCTATAATTTTGTCTTATCTAACTAAATCAACTTACATAATTCTATTTGGGAGAAAAAAAGTCAATAAATAGCATTTTTACCAAAACTAGTCAAAATTGAAAGAACATTGAGCGTAGGTAAATCAAAATTTGAAAAGGAGACAAAAATTTGAAGAAACATGTATGAATATATATTATAGAGATTATGTATAGAGCCAAATAATACCATATATAGTTTTATATAATGCTTCATAATATTATCAAAAAATGACATAGAAATACAATCATATCAAAATTTTGGAATATGATTTTCCACGGCCACTACAGTATAGTAGATACCACTGTAAATGTATGAAAAATCTCATTAAAGGAACTTATATTCTTCACTCCTCAATCAAAAAGTGAAGGGTCCATTACCCTCATGGATTTCCAAGGGGCACATCTCCCATGCATTGAGTAGCATAAGTAACTAATGTAATTTTGAATAATAAAAAAGAAAAACCTTGATATTTATCCTTGATTCTCTTTTTAAGATTTGATAATACTTCAATACCATGGAACAATACTGAGTGAAAAACATTCTCCTCAATCCACTTTGACCAAGTTTTTCCACTTAGCCAATACCAAGGAAAAATACAATGGGGAAAACCAATTATCCCACTACCTCCATAAGTACACCCTATAACATCCTTAACCATTTCCCTCCCTTTTCGAACCACTTTTATCCTTTCTTTCACCTAATTACATTTAACTTCCTTGTTTTAAGGAAATGGGATAGCCACCATCTTGGAATTTTCAATATCCACCAAATTTCTCCCATTTCAAGGAATGAGCATAACCACCACTCCTAGCTGCCATTGTGAATTTTTCAAGCATTAATTACCACCTTCTTCCCATACTAACATCCTCCCAAGTGATTCTATGGGAATTGGAATTGTTGGGAGGATTCTATGGGAATTGGAATTGGTCCAACATTTGATGAGCATCGTGAGCAATTAGTTACTAGGCAATTATTACTTGCCGAAAATCCTCCACTAATATTATTCATTTACAACGAACCTTTCCACAACTTGGATAATATTCCTATGATTCCATTTCGTTCTCCCAAACCTTGCTTTCTTTAGTTGATTAAGATTAATTTTTATTTAATAATTTATTTCCATATGGCGCCAAAAAAACTTAGGGAAAGCCTTAATTTCCAAATTATTAATTATTTTCACTATGTCCTATGAGAATCTAATGGGCTAGTGGTTTGACCATGGTGCTAATTGGATGTTGACATGAAATTCCTCTCATCCCAATATTACTTGTCCTCAATCAACTTCATCCCTTCCTGCTGCAAAAAAAAATCCCATTAGTAAATGTGTACTCCCTTCAAGTATGGCTCTCCATGAAGACAATCTCCTCCTTGTGCCAAAAATAAACCAATGATGAAGCATAAAGGAATTTCCTTCCATTGATTGGAAATGGTATGTGGACATCCATGACACTCTTATCCATGTATGAATTCATCCTCTTTGATATCTCCCCATGGAATCCTCTCTCTTATCCTCCCACAAGTCTTCAAGAAGTCATAATGAATGTCCCTCTAAGGGTGAGACAAAGGTAGACTTCCCAAACCTCCTCTTCAAGGCTGATATATGCATCAAGTAGGTTTGCCCAATTTAATTTTGCTTGTTAAACAAGCTAAACCTTGATATTTATTCTTGATTTTCCATTTACGATTTGATAATCCTCCAATACCATGGGTGAGTGAAAATCATGCTCCTTAATCCACTTTGACCAAGTTTTCCCACTTATCCAATACCGACAACAAATACCATGGAGAAAACCAAAACCATCAACCATGCATGTAGTGGTTATTAATGGCCCATAATTGTCCCACTACATCCATAAGTTCACCCTTTAACTTCATTGATGATTTCCCTCCTTTTTCGAAGCTTGAAGATATATGCATCAAGTAGGTTTGCCCAATTTAATTTTGCTTGTTAAACAAGCTAAACCTTGATATTTATTCTTGATTTTCCATTTACGATTTGATAATCCTCCAATAACATGGGTGAGTGAAAATCATGCTCCTTAATCCACTTTGACCAAGTTTTCCCACTTATCCAATACCGACAACAAATACCATGGAGAAAACCAAAACCATCAACCATGCATGTAGTGGTTATTAATGGCCCATAATTGTCCCACTACATCCATAAGTTCACCCTTTAACTTCATTGATGATTTCCCTCCTTTTTCGAACCACTTTTAACCTTTCTTTCACCTAATTACACTTAGCTTCCTTGTTTTAAGGGAATGGGATAACCACCATCTTGGAATTTCCATTTTTTACCAAATTTCTACCATCTCAAGGAATGAGCATAACCACCTACCCTAGGTTCCATTGTGAATTTTTCAAGCATTAATTACCACCTTCTTCCCATCCTAACAACCTCCACTAACGTTCTTGATTTACAATGAACCTTTCCACACCTTGGATAATATTCATATGATTCTATTTGGTTCTCCCCAACCTTGCTTAAGATTCTTTAGTTGAATAACATTAATTTTCATTTAATAATTTATTTCCATATGACTCTAAGCAAACTTAGGAAAAGCCTTATTTCCCAAATTATTGATGATTTTCACTAGGTCCCATGAGAATCTAATGGGCTAGTTGATTGACCAAGGTAATAATGGGATGGTTAGATGACATACCTTGCATCCCAATTTTTTTTTCCCTCAATCAACTTCATCCCTTGCTACTACAAAAGAAAAGATTTCTAAACTTGTACTCCCTTCAAGGATGGCTTTCCATCCCACAAGTCTTCAAGAAGTCATAATGACCCTCCAAGGGTGAGGCAAAGATATCCCTCCCAAACCTCCTCTTTAAGGCTGATATATGCATCAAGTAGGTTTGGCCAATGTGAAAAATAAGCTTCTTGAAACATATGATCTGATATTCATGCGTCCACCCTCCTTCATGGTACTCCTCATCAAAGACATGGGCTTGGACATTTACCCCTTCTTCTTGATGTGTGTTATGGGGATATCTGGTTACTAAGAAGTGCATCAACCTTTTTTATCAAATTTAATCATCCATTTTCTCTCATTTGAAACTGATTTGAACCATCCCATGTCATGCATTATGGTTTTCATGAGGTTGTGCTTCTCATATGGTTGCAACCTTCTTTTTTAAAAGCATTGTAGTGCCCAATCTTCATCAAATTTGCTATTATGTCTTCTTTTGAAACCACCCATTGTAGGTCAAATGGGTAAGTGAAAATTGGTAGTGAAGGTATGAGGTAACCATCCATCACTTCAATCATCTCTTGAATCATCCTTTTATACTCTCCTAACCAATAAGAAACTCCTTACTTTATGCTTACTTGTGAGAAGTTAAAGAAGCCTCTCGTATTGCTTCTTAAACTTGGTCCACCATGAGTGTCCCGAATTATCTCATCATGCAATTTGGTACTAGTTTGCACAACCATATGATTAACATTCACGATATCAATCTCTCCCTTCTCATACTTGTATCCATTTTCATGGTAAGATATGTCTGCCATAAGGTTTAGCACAATATCCAAGCATTTTTCCCAAATCTTATTGCAAACAAACATATCATTAGAAGATTTGGAAACATACTTACAAATTTTTTCACCCACCATGGTGTATATGCAAGAATGAAATGTTGTAGGTGCATGAGTTAAGCTAAAGAGAATTAATAGAAATTCCTCCATCGTTGAAGAAATCCCTTGAGTGGGGTGTTTAGCCTCCTTGTTTTCATTGTTAAGGAATTTGTTTCTTATGCACATACACTCTATTCTAATCTTCATCTTCACTAGACCCGTAAGAAATTCAAGAGGACTTGGTTTGATGTGTCCCAATTCAAAGGAGCCCTTGATGTCCCTTTCCCTTTCCTACTTGAACCTTTTCAAATGCTTGTAATGAAATATATTGATGGATTGTACATGCATGGTGAGGAATGTTTCAATATTTGCTCATGCATTCATATAAAATATCCAATGTCTCCAAAATTATATGACATGTTCATGGATGTGCCTTGAATGGTCATGAGGCACTTTTCATCTTTTTCAATGTACACAAGCCTCATAAAATATCTCAAGTTAGAAAATTGATAGTGCATAGTAGGATCACCAATGGATAGCATCCATTTATATCCAAACTTTCTACAAGATACACCCACCAAATTGGTGGATGGAAATACTTCATTGTTGGTTGATCCAACAATAATGCATTCATCTACCCTCTTCATTTGCAAATCTGAATTATCTTCATGCATATTCCATGCATATAGGTCTTCTTCTTCACTAAGTGGCTCTTTGATTGACATGCCAAATTTCCTTCTTCCAAAGTATGCGTGTATAGTGCACCCTTGGATATCCATCTCCGTTATGTACTTAATTATCCAATACTTCTACAAATAGGTTATTTTTCTGCTAGATATGAATCATTTTTTCTTCCTTTGGCTTCAAGACAATTGCTTGGTCCACAAACTCCATGTCATTCCTCTCCTCATGCATATGCATATCTCCATGCTCCATTAAATCAAGTAGCTCCACCTTCTCCTTAGAAGTGAATTTGGACATGATTTCATGCTCATGATCCATGCAATATGGACAATGTGACATTCCAAACTCCTCATGAATTTTTTGTATATGCAACTTTTACTCTTGAAGATCCTTTTGGGTACTCTCCAAAGAAACATACGCATCCTCCAATTCACTAGTAATCATTTCTACTTCATCTTCCTCTCTTCTAAGTGCATGATGATATATTTTGGTCAACTCAAGAAGATGATTCCTATCAGAGAGAAAGTTCATATAAATTTCCTTCATATTTTCCAGTACTTCTTTGAGAGTTTCTAAATCTTTCAATAAATCTGCTTTTTCCTCATCTACATCAAAAGCTCTCCAATGACATCTTGAACCCAAAGCGTTGGCATCAACAAAGGTCTTCAATGCTTCCATATACTTCTCTTGATTTTCCCTTAGTGAACCACTCATAATATGTGATTCACAAGGGATATCCTCCACTAAACTTACTTCATATAATGGCTAACATACAAGGTCAACTTGCTTATGGAGTGATACGATTTCATACGGTTCACATTGATCATCATCATTAGAATATTTTGCAATATCACTTTCATGGTATGAAGTCGAAGGTACTACAAGGGGATGCAATGAAAAGAGACTATTTCAAAAATAAAAAATATCATCATTCCTTTGTGTTTCACCGCCATTCTCTCCATGGAGTATATTTTTTCAACCATGATCATTGCTTTCATTAGTGGAGATCACATATTCCTTCTCTCGGAATATTTCTTCTTTTCTTCTTAGATGGAAGATTGGTATTTTCCTCATTCTCTTGTGCATTTGCTTATTTATCTTCCACCAAGTGACTTGTGGTTTCATCATTTTGATCTCTTCAATAATGGTAGATGGATTTGGATGCTCAACCATGTTCCTCTTGGTTCCATTAGGATCAATATATTTGGAACCTCTCTTTGAAGAAGATCCAAAAACTCTAAATAGATAGGAAGCACATGCATCCAATGAAGCTTCTCTTTTGGCTAGTTCTTTGCATACATTGTTGAAAATATGTGCAACACATAAGTTATATGTGTTGCAGCAAGGATCCATATTTGGAAATATCCTTTGAACCTTGACCATGTTGTAACCCCGGAAAGGTATGATTTCCTGGATATCCTTCCTCTGTGATTGATATTCTCGGTGGAATTCATAAGGATCAATTTATGAAGATTTCCTCGATTGTATAGTTTTCCATCAATAAGACTAAGCATTGGTGGATTTGGTATTCTTTCTTCAATTTGATCAGTGAATATGGGAATAGTAGGTCGATTGTGATACTAAGACATTTTTGCAAACTTGAATATGTATTCTATAATATTTCTTTAAATAAGAGATTTATGGTCCAAAGGTGTAGAGGATCATGCTCTAATACCACGGTGATGTACCAAATCTAGGAACAACATGGGAATAAGTACACGAACCCAAAGGCACCAGAAATATACCATTATAAGGATGGTAGACATAGGATACACAAGTTCGAGAATCCTTTTCAAAATGTACTAGGAATATTTATGTTTCAAAATCATCCATTCTGAAGTATACTCCATTTTTCTTTGGTATACCAACATATGCAAACTAGATCCTCCCACTAGCTTGAAGAGAAAGGCACTAACAATTGTCTTCTAGACAGGTTGGATGTAGGGATAATTTTAGGGGCGAATTTTAGCCTAGTGGGCTATTTTTCCATGTTTTTCTCCCAAAAAAGATTCTCCATTTTGCATTTTTTGAAGCCTTGTTTCACCCAATTTTGATGGGGTAAAATTTTTTCACCCTAAAAATCACCAAATTATTATATAAACGATATAAAATCTTTGGAAATTAAAATATTTTTTGAAAAATATCACCAATCATTTTATAGTTGGCATTTTAAGAATTGGTAACATTCGCAAACATTTATACACTTTTAAATAAGTATGGTTCCTTAAAATCATCCCTGCAAGTTATGTTATGGTATTCAGGGAAATATTCTAGAACATGTATCTGGTCTCTATTATGACATGTTTTGCACTATAAATTCCTGAAAAAAACTTCAGAGGTCTATTTGGTTGATTGAACATAAGGGAGCAATATTTCCCAATCCGGGACTGCGTAGTTACCTAGTTTCCAACTCCACAAATCACATGTATATGCTCACAAATTTTAGTTATTAATATATTTTATGCTACAATTTTGTCTTATCTAACTACATCAACTTGCATAATTCGATTTGGAAGCAAAAAAAAGTCAATATTTAGCATTTTTACCAAAACTAGTCAAAATTGAAGACACATTGAGCATAGGTAAATAACAATTTGCACCAGAGACCAAAAATTGAAGAAACAGAGATGAAGAGTTATTATAGATATTATTTAGAGAGTCATATAATATCAAATATGGTTTGATACATCCCTATTCCCATGTGTCCTAGTGTATTTTCTGCCACATAGAATGCTTCATAATATTATAAAAAATGACATATAAATGCAATCATATCAAAATTATGGAATATGATTTTCCACCTCCACTACAATTATAGTAGATACTAATGTAAAATGTATGAAAAAACTCATTGAATGAATATGGATTCTTCACGCCTAAATCAACAAGTGAGGGGCCCATTACCCTCATGGATTTACAAGGGCATTGTCTCCCATGCATTGAGTAGCATAAGCAACTAATGTAATTTTGAATGATAAAAAAGATAAACCTTAATATTTATCCTTGATGCTCCTTTTAAGATTTGATAATCCTCCAATACCATGGGTTAGTGAAAACCATTCTCCTTAATCCACTTTTAACAAGTTTTCCCACTTAGCCAATACCAAGGGAAAATACCATGGAGAAAACCAAAACTATCAACCATGCATGTAGTGGTTATTAATTGCCCATAATTGTCCCACTACCTCCATAAGTGAATTTCCAATATCCACCAAATTTCTCCCATCTCAAGGAATGAGCATAACCACAACTCCTAGGTGCCATTATGAATTTTTCAAGAATTAATTACCACCTTCTTCCCATCCTAACATCCTCCCAAGCACTTCTATGGACAATGGTCCAACATTTGATGAGCATCATGAGCAATTATTTACTAGGTGATTATTACTTGCCCAAAATCCTCCCCTAGTATTATTGAGCTATAATGAACCTTTCCACACCTTGGATAAGATTCCTATGATTCCATTTCCTCCTCCCAAACCTTGCTTAGGATTCTTTAGTTGACTAATATTAGTTTGAATTTAATAATTATTTTCCATATGGCACCAAACAAACTTAGGAAAAGGCTTAATTCCCAAATTATTGTTGATTTTCACTATGTCCATGAGAATCTAATGGGCTAGTGGCTTGACTAAGGTCATAATCGTATTTTGATATGAAATTCATCCCATCCCAATATTTCTTGTCCTCAATCAACTTCATCCCTTGCTGCTGCAAAAAAATGCCATTACTAAACTTTTACTCCCTTCAAGGATGGCTCTCCACAAAGACAATCTCCTCCTTGTGCAAAAAAAAAAACCAATGATGAAGCACAGAGGAATGCCTTCCATTAATTGCAATAGGTATAGTGGGCATGCATTATTCTCTTACCCATGTATTAATTCATCCTCTTTGATATCTCCCCTTGGAATCCTCTCTCCTCTCCTCCCACAAGTCTTCAAGAAGTCATAATGTCCCTTTAAGTATGAGACAAAGGTAGCCTTCCCAAACCTCCTCTTTAAGGCTTATATATGCATCAAGTAGTTTTTCCCAATTTTAAAAAGAATCATCTTGAAATATATGATCTGATATTCATGCTTCCACCCTCCTTCATGGTACTCCTCATCAAAGACATGGCCTTTAACATTGCCCCCTTCTTTGTGTTGTGTGTTATGAGGATATCCTATTACTAATAAGTTAATTCAACCTTTTTTATCAAATTTAATCACCCATTTTCTCTCCTTTAAAACTGATTTGAACCATTCCATGGCACGCATGATGGTTTTCATTAGGTCATCCATCTCATATGGTTGGAACCTTCTTTTTTAAAAGCATTGGAGTGCCAAATCTTCATTAAATTTCTATCATGTATTATTTTGAGACCACCTATTGTAGGTCAAATGGTTGAGTGGAACTTGGTAGTGTAGGTATGAGGTAACCATCCCTCACTTCAATCATCTCTTGAATCATCATTTTAGCCTCTTCTAGGCAGCAATAAACTTCTTCATTTATGCTTACTTGTGAGAAATTAAAGAAACCTCTTGCATTGCTTCTTAAAATTGGGCCACCATGGGTGTCCCAAATCATCTTATTGTGCAAGTTGGTACTATATTTCACAACCATATGATTGAGATTCATGAACTCATTATCTCCCTTCTCATACATGGATCCGTTTTCATGGAAAGATATATTTTCCATAAGGTTTAGCACAATATACAAGCATTTTTCCCACCCAGATCTTATTGCAAACAAACATATCATTAGAAAATTTGGAAACATACTTACAAATTTGTTCACCCACCATGGTGTACATGCAAGGATGAGTTGTAGTAGATGCATGACTTAAGCCAAATAGAATGACTATAAATGCCTCCATCATTACAGAAATCCCTTGAGTGGGGTGTTTAGCCTGCTTGTTTTCTTTTTTGAGGAATTTGTTCCTTATGCACATACTTTCTATTCTAATCTTCATCTTCATTAGACCCATAAGAAATGCAAGAGGACTTGGTTTGAAGTGTCCCAATTCAAAGGATCCCTTGATGCCCATTTTCCTTTACTCCTTGAACCTTTTCAAATGCTTGTATCTAAATACATTCATGGATTGTCCATACATCCTCAATATGACCTTATGTTTCTTCACCTTGTCAGGTGGTCTCCGATGAGGGACCTTTCAATCTATGTTCATTCATTCATATAAAATATTCAATGTCTCCAAAATGATATGAAATGTTCATGGATGTACATTGAATGGTCATGAGGCACTTTTAATCCCTATGAATGTAATAAAGCCTCATAAAATATCTCAAGTTAGAAACTTGATAGTGCATAGCACGATCCCCTATGAATATAATCCATTGAACTCCAAACTTTATGCAAGATAAAACCACCAAATTGGTGAATGGAAATATTTCATTGTTGGATGATCCAACAATCATGCATTCATATACCCTCTTCATTTGCATATTTGAATTATCTTCATGCATATTCCATGCTTGTGGTTCTTCTTGTTCACTAGGTGTCTCTTTGAGCGACATGCCAAATTTCCTTCTTCCAAAGTCTGCAAGTCTAGTGCACCCTTGGATATCCATCTCTATTATGTACTTAGATACCCAATAATTGTAAAAATAGGTTCTTTTACTTGTAGATATAAATGGTGTTTCCTCCTTTGGCCTCAAGAAAATTTCTTGGTCCACAACCTCCATATCATTACTCTCCTCACGCATATGTAGATTTCCATGCTCCATTAACTCAAGTAGATCCTTCTTCTCCTTAGAAATGCATCCAACCATTATTTCATGCTCATGCTCCGTGCAAGATGGAAAATGTGACATGCTCAACTCCTCATGAAGTTGATATATCTGAAACTTTGACTCTTTAATATCCTTTTGGGTGCTCTCCAATGAAACATATGTAGCCTCCAATTCACTACCAATCCTTTCTACTTCATCTTCCTCTCTTCTTAGTGCAATATGATATATTTTGGTCAACTCAAGAAGATGATTCATGTCTAAGAGAAAGTTCATATAAATTTCCTTCATATTTTCCACTACTTCTTTGAGAGTTTTGAAATCTCCCAAAAAATCTTCTTTTTCCTAATCTACATCAGAGGCTATTTAACAACACCTTGAAACCAAAGCATTGGCATCAACAAAGGTTTTCAATGCTTCCATGTACTTCTCTTGATTTTCCCTTATTGAACCACTCATAAGATGTTATTCACAAGGGAGATCCTTCACTAAATGTGCTTTATCTAATGGTTGACATACAAGGTAAACTTTCTTATGGCATGATACGATTGCACATGGTTCATACAGATCATCATCATTATAAGTATTTGCAATATCACTTTCATGGTATGAAGTGGAAGGTACTACAAGGGGTGCAATGAAAAGTGAATATAGAAAAAATCAGAAATATCATCATACCTTTGTGTTTCACCATCATTCTCTCCATGGAATAGATTTGTTTAAGTACACTCATTGCATTCACTAGTGGACATCACATAGACATTCTCTCGAAATATTGCTTATTTTCTTTTTTGATGGCAGATTGGTAGTTTCCTCATTATCTTGTGAATTTGCTCCTTAATATTCCTCCAAGTGACTTGTGGCTTCTTCATTTTCATGGTTGCTATAATAGGTTGATTTTTTATCTCTTCAATGATGGTAGATGGCTTTGGATGATCAACCATGTCCCCCTTGGTTCCCTTAGGATTAAGAACTTTGGAACCTCTCTTTGAAGAAGATACAAAAGCTCTCAACAGATAGGAAGCACATGCATCCAATGAAGCTTCTCTTTTGGCCACTTGTTTGCATACATTGTTGACAATATGTGCAACACATATTTTATATGTGCTACTGTAAGGATCCACATTTGGAAACATCCTTTGAACCTTGACCATGTTGTAATCTTGGAAAGGTATGATTTCTTAGATCTCCTTCCCTAGTGATTGATATTATCGATGGAATTCATAAGGATAAATTACTGAATATTTCCTCCATTGTACAATTTTCCATCAATAGGACTGAGCATTGGTGGATTTGGCATTCATTCTTCAATCTGATCAGCGAATATTGACATAGTGGGTCGATTGTGATACCAAGACCTGTTTTCAAACTTGAATATGTATTTCCTAATATTTATTCAACTAAGATATTTATTATCCATGGGTGTATGGGACCATGCTCTAATACCATTTTAATGTACGAAATCCATGAACAACAAGGGAATAAACACACTAACCCAAAGGCACAACGAAGATACCATTGTAAGGATGGTAGACAGGGGCTACACTAGTTCGAGAATCCTTTGCACAATGTACTAGGACCATTTATGTTTCCAAATAATACATTCTAAAGTATACTCCAAGTCTTCTTGCGTACACTATCATATTCAAAATATATCCTCCCACTAGCTTTAAAACAAAGGCACTAGGTATTTCTTCCGGAAATGTTGGATGTTATGGTACTTTGGGAAAGGTTATGGAACTGGTATCTTCTCTAATATGACATGTTTTTCATAATAAATTTCTGCAAAATAATTCATAGGTATATTTGGTTGATTGGACATCCGGGAGAAATATTTCCCAATCCAAGACTACGTAGTTACATAGTTTCCAACTCCACAAAAACAAAGGTATAGGACCAAATGTTTTATATATGAAGGTAATTTAGGGTCCAATTGTGTCTTATATAACTATAACTACTTAAATAATTCTATTTGTACACATATAATTCAATATATAACATTTTTACCAAAACTGGTCAAAATTGAGGACACATTGAGCATAGGTAAATAATAATTTGCACAAAGACCAAAAATTGCAGAATCGGATCTGAATATCTATTATAGAGATTATGTAGATATTAAAATAATATTATATATGGTTTTATAAATCCCATGTGGCCCAATGTATCTTCTACAACATATAATGCTTCATAATATTGTAAAATATGGCATAGAAATGCAATCATATCAAAGTTGTGGAATATGATTTTCCACCACCACTACAATTATAGTAGATACTACTGTCAAATGTCTGAAAAAATGCATTGAATGAATTTGGATGCTTCACTCCCCAATCAAAAAGTGAGGGGTCCATCACCCTCATGGATTTAAAAGGGGCATGAATCCCCTGCATTGAGCAGCATAAGCAACTCATGTAATTTTGAATGAACAACAAGCTAACCCTTGATGCTCATTTTAAGATTTTATAATGCTCCAATACCATGGAAAAATACCATGGATGAGTGAAAACCATGATTCTTAATCCACTTTGACCAAGTTTTCCCACTTAGCCAAGACCATGGGAAAATACAATGGAGCAAACCAAAACTATCAACCATGCATGTAGTGGTTATTAATGTCCCACTACATCCATAAGTTCACCTCATAACCTCCTTGACCATTTCTCTCCTTTTTGAACCACTTTCACCCTTTCTTTCCCCTAATTACGCGTAGCTTCATTGTTTTAAGGAAATGAGATAACCACAATATCGAAATCTCCAATTTCCACCGAATTTCTTCAATCTCATAGAATGAGCATAGCCACCTATCCTAGGTTCCATTGTGACTTTTTCAAACATTAATTAACACCTTCTTCCCATCCAAACAACCTCATAAGCACTTCTAAGGATATTGGTCCAACATTTGATGAGCATCATGAATAATTATTACTTGCCCAAAATCCTCCACTAATCTTCTTGATTTACAATAAACCTTCCCACAACTTAGATAATATTCCAATGATTCTATTTCGTCCTCTCCAACCTTTCTTAGTATTCTTTAGTTGACTAAGATTAATTTTCCTTTAATAATTTATTTCCATATGGCGCCAAGAAAATGTTGGAATATATTATATTCCTTGAAAGGTAATAATGTCTTTGTATTATGTCAGAAGTTGTCTACAATCTTATGTACAAGAGTAATACATTTAACCCATAGTTATATGGTGTATTTACTTGTTTAGAGTATTTGTCGATGATATTGTATTAAGTGTTGTTATTTTGGAGAATTATATTATCCCACATGCAATATGTGAGAGTAATCCCTCATCATCTCTTAGTATATAATAGGGTCAAGTGAGTCTCTACACATGATGTATTCTTGATGTAGTAGTGGTACTATTGTGACACTATTGTACATCATCTATGTTCTTTCAGGTATTTGTGTTTTTTTCTCTTGTAAGATTGGAGAAGACATTCTGGAGATAATAGAAGACTACCTTCCTATGGATGTAACCCATTAGGATGAACCACATATATTGGTGTTCTCTTGTCCTTTTATTTTCTTGTTCTGGATCCACCCACACGACCAGAACAGAAAACTGGCTATTTCTGGACTTCATTTTGGTAATAAAAAAGACAGTTATACAAAAGGGTCGTAAAGCGTCGTACATCATCTATGTTCTTTCAGGTATTTGTGTTTTTCTCTCTTGTAAGATTGGAGAAGACATTCTGGAGATAATAGAAGACTACCTTCCTATGGATGTAACCCATTAGGATGAACCACATATATTGGTGTTCTCTTGTCCTTTTATTTTCTTGTTCTGGATCCACCCACGCGACCAGAACAGAAAACTGGCTGTTTCTGGACTTCATTTTGGTAATAAAAAAGACAGTTATACAAAAGGGTCGTAACTTGGTCATTTATTACTGGGTTTTTTATTATAACCTATTTTTGGAATTGGAATAGCCATCATGGATCGACCCACGTGAACAGAACAGAAAACTGGGCATTTATTGGGCTTCCTTTTAGTAATAAAAATGACAGTTATAAAAAAGGGTCATAACTTGGTCATTTGTTGTCGTATTTTTTATTATAACCTACTTTTGGAATTGTAATAGCCATTCTAGATCCACTTACGCGACCAGAACAGAAGACTGGGCTTTTTTGGGCACAGTTTTCTTCACAGGGTTGTAAGTGAAAGTTTCTCCTCTTTTCTTTACTGTGTTTTTAATTGTGCTTTTGTAGATTCAGATAAGTAAAGTGTAACTTTTTTCAAGTTCTTCACTGTTTTTCTGTCATTTTTCAATATTAGGGTTTCTTATTTCTAGTCAAAATTTCACTCATTATGACTTCCGAAGAAGGTTTTGTTCCTGAATTAGTTGGTTCTAACTATCTTGCCTGGAAGAGAAAGATGATTGATGTTCTCAAGAGTAAGAATCTTTGGAGGCTAGTTAATGGTGAACATAAGACACCCATTGCTGCTGATGATTTGGCTATATGGGAAGCTAAAAGGAAGATCCTTTTTTCCCAAATTATTGATGATTTTCACTAGGTCCCATGAGACTCTAATGGGATAGTGGCTTGACCAACGTGCAAATGGGATGGGGACATGACAATCCTCCCCTACTAATATTGTATGTCCTAAAAAAACTTCATTCCTTGATGCTGCAAAAAATGGCATTTCCAAACCTGTACTCCCTTCAAGGATGCCCCTCCATGAAGAAAATCTCCTCCTTGTTCCGAAAATAAAACAATCATGAAGCATAGATGAATTCCTTCCCTTCTCTGCATTTGGTTTAGTGGACGTGCACAATGATACTCTCCATGTATTAATTCATCATATTTGGTATCTCCCCATGGAATTCTCTCTCCTCCCCTCCCATAAGTATTTAATAAGTCATAATGGCCCTCTAAGGGTGAAACAAAGGTATCCTTCCTAAACCTCCTCTTCAAGTATGATATATGCATTGAGTAGGTTCAGCCAATTTGAAAAAGAATATTCTTGAAAGATATGATCGGGAATTCCTACTCCCACCCTCCTTCATGTTACTCCTCATCAAAGACATGGGATTGAACATTTCCCCCTTCTTTTGGTTATGTGTTATGGATATATCCCATTACTAAGAAGTGCATCCAACCTTTGTTATTAGACTAAATCATCCATTTTCTCTCCTATGAAACTGATTTGAACCATGCCATGGCATGCATGATGTTGTCATGATGTCATGCTTCTCATATGGTTGCAACCTTATTTTTTTAAAAGCATTGGAGTTCCCAATCTTCATCAAATTTCTATCATGTCTTCTTTTGAGACCACCCATTGTACGTCAATTGGGTGAGTGAAACTTGGTAGTGTAGGTATGAGGTAACCATCCCTCACTTCAATCATCTCTTGAATCATCATTTTATCCTCTCCTAACCAGCAAGAAAATTCTCCCTTGCTGCTTACTTGTGAGAAGTTAAAGAAGCCTCTTGTATTGCTTCTTAAACTTGGTCCACCATGAATGTCCTGAATAATATAGTCATGCAAGTCAGTACTAACTTGCACAACCATATTATTAAGATAAATGATCTCAATATCTCCCTTCTCATACTTGGATCCATTTTCATGGTAATATATCTCTTCCATAAGGGTTGGCACAATATCCAATCATTTTTCCCAAATAAACGTATCATTAGAAAATTTGGAAACATACTTACAAATTTGTTCACCCACCATGATGTACATGTAAGGCTAAAATGTAGTAAGTGCATGAGTCAAGCCAAAGATAATTACTAGAAACTCCTCCTTTATTGCAACAATCCCTTGAGTGGGTTATTTAGCCTCTTTGTTTTTGTTTTTGAGGACTTTTTTCCTTATGCACATACACTCTATTCTAATATTCATCTTCACTAGAACCATAAGAAATGCAAGAGGACTTGGTTTAATGTTTCCCAATTCAAAATATCCCTTGATGTCCCTTTCCTTTTCCTCCTTGAACCTTTTCAAATGCTTTTAATGAAATATATTGATGGATTGTACATCCATCCTCAATTTGGCCTTATGCTTCTTCACCTTCAGGTGGTCTACCTGGTGTGGGACCTTTCAATATATATTCATGCACTTGTAGAAAATATCCAATGTCTCCAAAATTATATGGCATGTTCATGGATGTTCCTTGAATGGTCATGAGGCATTTTTAATCCCTATTAATGTACTCAAACCTCATAAAATATCTCAAGTTAGAAACTTGATAGTGCATAATAGGCTCCTCAATGGATAGAATCCATTGAAATCCAAACTTTCTACAAGAGACACCCACCAAATTAGCAAATGGAAATACTTCATTGTTAGTTGATCTAAAAAACATGCATGCATACACCCTCTTGATTTTAGATCTGAATTATCTTCATACATATTCCATGCATGTGGATCGTCTTATTCACTAGGTGGCTCTTTGAGTGACATGCCAAATTGCCTTCTTCCAAAGTATGCAAGTATAGTGCACCCTTGAATCTCCATCTCCTCTATGTACTTAGATATCCAATACTTGTACAAATAGGATCTTTTTCATGTATATATGAATGGTGTGTCCTCCTTTGGCCTCAATACAAGTGCTTGGTCCGCATCCTCCACATCACTCCTCTCCTCATGCATATGCAGATATCCATGCTCCATTAACTCAAGTAGCTCCTCCTTCTCCTTAGAAATGCATTCGGTCATGTTTTCATGCTCATCCTCCATGCAAGATGGAAAATGTGACATGCTCAAATACTCATGAATTTTATATATCTACAACTTTGACTCTTGAATATCCTTTTGGGTGCCCTCCAAAGAAACATATGCAGTCTCTAATTCACTACCAATCATTTCTACTTTATATTCATCTGATATGAGTGCATGATGATATATTTTTGTCAACTCAGTAATATGATTCCTATATGAGATAAAGTTCATATAACTTCCCTTCATCTTGTCCACTACTTCTTTAAGATTTTTGAAATCTCCCAGGAAATCTTCTTTTTCCTGGTCTACATTAGAATCTCTCCAATGACATATTGACACCGAAGAATTGGCATCGACAAAGGTCTTCAATGCTGTCATGTACTTCTCTTGATTTTCCCTTAGTGAACCACTCATAAGATGTGATTCACAAGGGAGATCATCCACTAAATGTACTTCATCTAATGTCTGGCATACAATGTCAGCTTGCTTATGGTGTGATACGATGACATACGATTCACACATATCATCATCATTAGAATCATTTGCAATATCACTTTCATGGTATGAAGTCGAAGGTACTATGAGGGGATGCAATGAAAATTTACTATTGCAAAAATCATAAATATCATCATACCCTTGTGTTTCACTGTCATTCTCTCCATGGAGTATATTTGTGCAAGCACGCTTTTTGCATTCACTAGTGGAGATCACATAGTCCTTCTCTCATAATATTGCTTATATTATTATTTTAGGGAAGATTTGGATTTTCCTTATTCTCTTGTGCATTTGCTTCTTCATATTCCTCCAAGTGACTTGTGGCTTCTTCATTTTCATGGCTGCTTCAATAGGCTGATTTTTTCTCTCTTCAATGATGGTAGATGGATTTGGATTCTTGACCATGACCCCCTTGTTTCCAATAGGATCAATATATTTGGAACCTTTATTTGAATAATGTCCAAAACCTCTCGATAGATATGAAGCACATGAATCCAATGAAGCTTTTGTTTTGGCTACTTCTTTGCATAAATTATTGACAATTTCTACAACACTTTTTTATATGTGTTGTATCAAGGATCCACATTTGGAAACATCCTTCGAACCTTGACCATGTTTACCATTATCTCCATGGAGTATTATTTCCTTTTTCTCCCTCCTCAGTGATTGATATTCTCAATGGAATTCATAAGGATCAATTTACTGAAGTTTTCCTCCATAGTACAATTTTCCATCAATAAGACTGAGCATTGGCAGATTTGTCCTTATTTCTTCAATATGATTAGCGAATATGGGCATAGTGTGGAGATTGTGATACCAAGACATTTTTGCAAACTTGAAGATGTATTCTGTAATATTTTTTGAACTAATATATTTATTGTCCACAACTGTAGAGGACCATGCTCTGATACCATTGTGTTGTACCAAAGTTAGGAACAACAAGGGAATAGGCACACTAACCCAAAGGCACAAGGAAGAAACTAGTTTAAGGATGGAAGACAAGGGATACACTAGTTTGAGAATCCTTTACACAATGTACTAGGAAATTTATGTTTCAAAATCAGACATGTTTAATTCTAATCTATGGATTCCTAGGTACACCAACATATGCAAACTAGATCCTCCCACTAGCTTGAATAAAAAGGCACTAGGAATCATATTCCACAGAGGTTGGATTCTATGGTACTTAGGTAAAGGTTACAAAATATGTATATGGTCTCTATTATGACAGGTTATGCATTAGAAATGTCTACAAAAAACTGCAGAGGTCAATTTGGTTGATTGGACATCCGAGAGCAAGATTTCCCAATATGGGACTACTTAGTTTCCAACTTGACCAAAAAAATAGTAGAGGCTCAAAATTTTTATATATTAAGGTAGGATAGGGTCCAATTTTTTCTTATATAACTGCATCAACTTACATAACCTGATTTGGACACATAGAATTCAAGATATAGCATTTTAGCAAAACTAGACAAAATTGAAGACACGTTCAGAATAAGTAAATAACAATTTGTATAAGAGACCAAAAATTGCAGAACCATATCTAAATATTTTTTATATAGGTGATTGAGAGAGTCTAATAATATCATATATATCCTGATACAACCCATGTTTCCCAATGGCTCTTCTACAACATAGAATGCTTCGTAATATTATAAAAAATGACATAGAATTGCAATCATATCAAAATTGTGGAATATGATTTTCCACCACCACTAAAACTATAGTAGATACTACTTTAAAATAAATGAAAAAAATCAGTGAATTAATTTTTATGCTGCACTCCTCAATCAATAAGTGAGGGTCCCATCACCCTCATGGATTTTCAAGGGGCACATCTCCCATGCATTGAGTATCATAAGAAACTCATGTAATTTTGAATGAAAAACAAGATAACCCTTGATATTGAGCCTTGATTCACCTTTTAATATTTTATAATCCTCTAATACCATGTAAGATATCCATGGGTGAGTGAAAACCATTATCCTTAATCCACTTTGACCATGTTTTCCCACTTAGCCAATACCATCGGAAAATACCATGGAGCAAACCAAAACCATCAACCATGCATGTAGTGGTTATTAATGGCACATAATTGTACCACTACCTCCACAAGTGAACTATCTAAACTCCTTGCATTTCCATCCTTTTTCCAACCACTTTGACCCTTTCTTTCCCCTAATTACACTCAGTTTCCTGTTTTAAGGAAATGGGATGACCACCATCTTGGAATTTCCAATTTCCACCAAATTTATCTCATTTCAAGGAATGAGCATAACCACCTCTCTTAGGTTCCATTGTGACTTTCAAAAACATTATTTACCACCTTCTTCTCATCCTAACAACCTCCCAAGTGCTTCTATGGACACTGGTCTAACATTTGATAAGCAAAATGAGCAATTAGTTACTATGTAATTATTACTTGCCCACAATACTCCACTAATCTTCTTT
Source organism: Pseudotsuga menziesii (assembly GCA_001517045.1). Taxonomy (NCBI): domain Eukaryota; kingdom Viridiplantae; phylum Streptophyta; class Pinopsida; order Pinales; family Pinaceae; genus Pseudotsuga; species Pseudotsuga menziesii. The sequence goes on along the minus strand of LPNX010222257.1, from coordinate 126,731 downwards.
ATTACAATGAACCTTTCCACACTTTGGATAAGATTCCTATAATTCTGTTTCATCCTCCCCAACCTTGCTTAGGATTCTTTAGTTGACTAAGATTAATTTTCCTTTAATAATTTATTTCCATATGGTGCCAAGCAAACTTAGGAAAATCCTTCATTCCCAAATTATTGATGATTTTCACAAGGATCTGTGAGAATCTAATTGGCTAGTGGCTTGATCGAGGTTCTAATGGGATGGGGATATGACATGAAGCCACCTCCAACCAAAGGAGTAGAATGTTGATAAATATATTCCTTTAGTCTATATTAATTTCCCTAGTTTTTTTCAAATATTTGAAAAAGTACTTATGTACCAACCATCCATGTGTTTTATGTGACATCTATATTCACTATTCACACAATTGTTTAAAACTCCCTACATTTAGAACAAAACTTGTGGAGATATCTTAGCAATCAATTATTTGTGCATAAATGCTTTCACAGGGTTCTGTCATTGGGTGTAAGCTTATGGATTTGCATTGTGTATAAATTCAGAAGTGATCGACACATTTCGGGTGGACCCTCCACCCATAATCAGGATCATTCAAAGTTATGGAATAATAGAAAAGAAGAGGGTAGTAGAGTATATATAGAAAATTAAAAACTCATCGTTAATTATAAAAACTAACCGTTATTTATAAAAAATTAAAAAAATAGAATCAAACAATAATCATAATAGAACATGATATTTACATGGGAACCTCGTTGTGTTAGGTAAAACTATGCGGTAATGAAAACTTCTATCTTTTATTATTACTCGGCAAAAAACTTGAAATGATTTCTTATATTTTGATACAATTCACTCTCCTTTTATACAATGCATGTGAGGGTTCTAGAAAGAACCAAAATACACTATACGGGTCTATAATTTTTTTCCTCGAGAGATTTTCCTGTACACCCTCAAATAGGGGAAAAATTGGAAGCCCCCCCAATTTGTTTGACGCATATGAACTGTGCAAAGTTATAGTCGTGTACCACTATATAGATAAATTTTAGATATTTGGATATTGAATTCACCTCTTAACATTCTCCCACTTTAAATATATATACATAAATTCCTTTCCTATGTTTTGATGCTCACATGCCATTGCTCAATATTTCCTTCATCACATTTTAGCAAGCCCAAAGGAGTTTTACACCATCCATTTTTTTTTGTTCTGAGGAACTTTGTAAGCATATATGTAGTATTCTCATTAGTATCAATTTTCTACAATAGTATCCTACCTTCTTTCGCTACTTTCCTTATGAAATGGTACTTAATATCAATATTCTTCATACGATCATGAAGTGATAAATTATTTATTAAGTGAATAGAACTTTGATTATCACAATACAACATGATCTTCCCTTGTGTCATCATGAATTCATCCATCAATCACTCTAGCCATATTACATAGTTAATGGACTCAATTGTTGCCACATATTATACTTTAGTGGTTTATAAGGTCACCATTGGATGTGACTTAGATGTCCAACTTATATATCCACCATTAAGAGTAAAAGTATATTTTATTATAGACTTTCATCCATTTCTATTTCCACTAAAATCAAAATGTGCAAAACCCTTAATTTAAAAATGTTTCAATCTATAGAAAATAGTACCATTTGAAGTTCCCCTTAAATATCTGAGTATACACTTCATAGCATTCCCTCCTTACTAGGATTCACCATGAACTAGCTAACAACTCCCACCACTTGGGGAAATATTTGGTATGGTGCTCACCATTATGAACATGAGGATTCCTATTGTTGATAACATGGTTCATGATACATGCTTAGCTTCTCTACTTTTTTCCAAGGACATTGTTCAAATCACAACCTGAAATGTGCAAGGAGTGGGGTTCTGATTGGTTTTGCATTTTCCATATTGAATCATTTTAGAATATTTTCTATGTATGACTTTTGACTTAACTATATATTCCTACATAGTGTATCCATATATATCTTGATCCCTTGACTTTGGTTCGTTTCCCCTAAATCCTTCATTTTAAATGACTCTTCCAATTGAGCCTTAATATCAATGATTTATCCATGTTGGGGATTGAAACCATCATATCATAAAAAATATAATAAAATTGCCATCATCAAACCTCTTATAATATGCACAATAGTCAACTTCACTTCTACTGAAACCTTGGCTCTTCATGAAGGTGTCAATTTTTTTGCAGCACATCTTTCGTTCCCATTTTAATCCATACATATATTTCTTGAGTCTAGAAACCAAATTTTATTTTCCTCTTTCTTTATGTCCCTCGGTATGATCCATATAAAAAATTCATTAAGATCACCATGCTGGAAAGCAGGTTTTACATCTAGTTGATCCAACTCTAAGTCTTTTGCTACTACAAATGAAAATAAAACCCTTACAGTAGTTAGCTTCACAACTGGAGAGAATAATTTATAAAATTATATACCTAACTTCTACACATAACCTTTTTTCCACCAAGTGGGATTTATAGCATTCCAGCAACCAGACATCGTTCTTCTTAACTTTATACACCCACTTGTTTCCAACAACATTTCTTCATTATGGGAAATCCACAAGTTTCAATGTTTCATTCTTGTGTAGTGATTTCATTTAATCGTTTATGGATTTCCTTCATTTATTTGCATTATGAGATTCTTTAACTTCCTAAAATGAACTAGGTTCACTATAATCATTTAACAAAGAAAGAGAAGATAGAAAACCAATAGAATATATTTCTAAATGTCTATATGTATGTGTATATATTTTGTATGTATTCTAAGTTTTGGTCTATAAGCTTGTTCTTCTTCATGCTGGTCAAAAGCTTCATTTTCATATTCACTCATTTCTACTTTAAGTGTACAATATCAGGTGTATGTTGTACCTCTTTTATTTGCATGGATTTTTTTAGTAAAAATAAAAGCCTAGCTAACAATCACCTTATGGTCAATAGGATCCCATAGTCTATACCCATTTACTATATTATCATAACTGATAAAAACACATATCCTTGACTGTGGGTCAATCTTGGACCTCTTTTCTTTAGGCACATGGATAAAGGCATCACATCCAAATATACACAAATGATAATAATAAAATGGATTACCACTCCAAAGATCCTATGGAATCTGTCCATCCGACACAGTTGTAGGTGATTTTTTTATAATATATGATATTGTATCAATAGCCTCTATCTAGAATCCATTATCCAAGTCAAATGTACCAAGCATGGTGCTAGTGCATTCCACGATTTTGCAATTCATCCACTTATCCACACCAATTTTCTATCAAGCGTATAGATCAGCCTTATGGTTATTAATTCCTTCATGCATACAAAATTTATCAAATCCCTTGTATTAATACTCTCCTCTATTATCTAACTAATACATGAAACAAACTCTCCCAAATTTTTCCCTACTCATTCCTTGAACTCTTTAAATTTCTCAAAGGACTTCGACTTAATTTTCAAAAAATACACCCACACTCTTTTAGAGTAATAATCTATACAAGTTAGAAAATATCTAGCACCATTTACAAATTTCTCTCTCTCCCATCATCCATATTGATACTAATATCCCCTCTTCCACAATTTCTATAAGATGATCATCGCCCATCTAGACCATCCCGCCACTATAGGTTGGTATTTCACAAACTAGTCTCTATGTGGAGACATGTGGAAATATGGACCTAAGTCCAAAATCTAGGAATATAAAAGAGATATTATATTACTGATAAAAAATCCTCAGATGCTATTTATTTTGAATTTGGTGTTCTAGCCTTATTTGATCATTGATTTGTATTTGTATTTTATTAGATCAACCTCTCACGAATAGGACTTCAATTTTAGAGGGCTCCAAAGATGATTTTAAACCTCAACTCTTATCCCAACAAAGAAACTACCACATCATCAAAATTTATAGTTCCTAGTGATGAGTTGGTGATGGTCATCATCAATTGATCCAAGTATCTAGGAGGGAACATAGTAAAATTATTGATCTATCCTCATCCTCCACCTTAACACTGACAAAAACTAGTTTAGTGATTATGGTATTTAACTCATTCATAGGATATTTGTAAGTAGGAATATTTCACCTTCTGCGGACAGAAGTTGTTCCTCTGGTCTGAATGGTTCAGATCCAGAACAAATGAGTGAATGACAAAGGATGAAGACCCTCCTTGGATGTCGTAGACATCTGGAATGCTGCTTCGATAGTGAACCTATGTACCTGCAATCATATCAAACATGCAAACACATCAAAGCTACTAGAACATAATCTATTTATCCATGTCAGTGACTAAGGAATCCAACAACATTTACATGTGAAATCAAAACAACAGTAATGTGGGATGGAAATCAGCTTTGCATTAAGATGAATGGAGAAGTTTACAACCAATTAAACCTTAGTGTTGACATGCATATCCATGAAACCAACACTTTCATCCCCATAAGATCCAACTTTGCTCTCTATGCTCTCAAATGGCTTGGGCCAAGTGGTCAATCCAACAGCATAACAATACCTCTAAAGTTCCCCCCCTCAACCATGTACATGAGCTTGTGTTTATAAGGCTCAATGGATAGGAATGGTTGAGATATTTGTGGGTGAGGTGGCCTCTAAGATCCTATGATGGGGGATCTAGAGCTCAACTGACCCACTATGATAGGGATAAGGGAGGACATGAGGCTCATGATCTAGAAGCCTCGAGAAACTTCTCTTTTTCCCATTTTACCCAGGGTATCACTTTTCTCCTCTTATGATAGAGCAGTTTAGGTTATAACTGCTTATGGGCCAAAGGCCATAGGTGGTGACGCCGCTTATGGAAAACAAGATACAGGCGGTGCAAGCAAGGTACCGCTCATGGTTAATGGGGAAAATGCAGTGCTGAGTATTTTATGTAAGATTAACAAACAACATGGGTTTCCACTCCAAATACTGGGATTAAGGTAAAATATGTAAGTCAAGGGTCTTATCACATGATGGTGACAGGATTTGAGTATAACAAGATGCCCCCCAAAGCATGAGTCTTAGAGGGATACAATAAACGAGAGCTTTGAGAGAACAAGTTGTCAGTTCGAGGTGAAAATGTCAGCTCGAACGGAGCATGTATTCAAGTAGGCATCTGTAGTACATCAATATTTTTGACTCATAGACACAAGTAACCAAATCATGGCTACATACCAATACAAGTTAGATCCATGGGAGGAATAAAAAAGCATGGCTACTAGAATACAATGTAGATCCATGTGATAGAGGAATCAAACTTGGACATATCTACCAGACATACAACATAGATCTATGTCATATAGACACAAATTTGAGGATAGCCATGACCATACAAATGTGGATCCATGCTATATATACAAAAACTCCATCGCAACCTGGGGAAAAGCAATGAGCGCTTTAAACAAATACCCAAGTTCTTCATCTCGTCTTCCACAAAGTACAATTCTATCCATGTGATTACAATGATCTGAAGTCGAACATGGTAGAAACCACTTGATTATAGATCAATGATGTGAACCGTTAACAAGTGCGAGGGAGATCACCATTGATGTCAATGATTCCCAAGGTAACCTAGTACAATCTACTGAGTGTGAATAGATGTCCTGATGTCGAACACCCAGTCAATTCTATCGATCAAAGGTAAATTATGTGAACCTATGTCGAGAGAAAGAGAATCTGTCATTAAGGCATACAGATATCAAGGTACTAAGTTTTTTGTTTCTAAGACTAGTTCCCGGATGATGAGCTGATGTCGACGGGAATAGTCTCAGTAAAGGAGGGCCGTGATGAGTCCCACATCGATGACACGAAACTATGAACATAGTTCTGGAATGATGTGAATGTAGTAACCATAATACTGACTCAAAAGTATTGACATAGAGACTATTTTGACTGCAAAGGTAAACTTCTTCAACTTCCCTTTGAACATCGAGTGGCACGACAAAAGACTTGGTAGCATGACTGAATGGGACAAACTCATGATGCGACAGTGGACAATGCATTCTTTTGAAAGAATCAAAGGAGTGACATGACTCATGAAAGTGGATCATCATGAAGATCAATTGAATACCCAATTGACTGAAATGATATGCAGACAAGTGCCATGTTCAAAGGTAATGACAAACTACTGCCATTTATCTGCAAAATGATTCCCTTCCCATTTCCCCCATCATGATCGATGAGTGCCTCTTTTTTGGTTTTACGAGTTCAAAGAGGGTAACAAACACTCGGTATAGCTTATCTGAAGACAAGTCCAAACTCATATCTTTTACAAACCTAAGAGAGGAGGGGTTCGTTCCCAAACATAGGTCTCTCAATGTTTAATTTAATGAGTCCAATGAAAGAAAACTCGCATCTTTCATGTTTAGAGAGTTTGAACGCTTACAGAAGAAGACTCCAAAAAGGGTCCTTTTTCGTATGATTTAGTCCCTAAGGCCTGAAAAAGTGTAAAATCATACCTTAGAGAACTCTTCCAGTCATGATTGGCTGGAGTGTTCCTTTTTCATAAATAGTCTATCCAGACTGAAAAAGAGATAACCTACCGTCAGAAAGACGACTCTTAGAATGCTTTAACGAGCACGAAGAAGACAATATCACTCGACAATCTTTTTGTATTTAGTGATCTTGAAAAGAGTTTAAAGAGGAATCCATGAGGTTTCTTTACACAATGTCAGTTTTTACGAGTCTGGAAAGAATCGAAAATGGACTCGACGATATTTTCATGTTTAAGGAGCCTGAAAAGAGGTGAAAGAACACTCCATGAAGTTTCTTTACACAATGTCAATTTTTTACAAGCCTAGAAAGAGTCAGAAATGGACTCATACCTTTGATACTAGGTTTCAAGAGTGTGACCAAAGTGTTGTAACAAACGCTCATCGACTTTTTTTGTTTTATGGAAGTACGAAAAAGTCATAAACGAACTTCCAAAGCTTTATTGTTGTGGTTCTTCTATCCTGCGATCGACGCAAAAGAAAGTGTTAAATGTGCTCATGACTTAACATTAAGGGATTATGACTCATAAGTTTCGAATAAAAGGCGATTTTAAATCAAAACTATAGCATGTCAGACCCAAAAACACATATAAAAGTCATATAAATAGTGAAAAATCAAATCATTTTACTATTTACCCATAGTGGAGAGCATTTGGAGCACTTTCCCAGTCAAATATTCAATTGTTGATATCGGGAGTTTCCACTGTCGAATTTGAGCATCGTCAGTTCCAGGTAAAAGTTAAAACCCTACTCTTCCTTTTCATAGTCTCAATTTTTTATTTTGATGGGGTTTTGGGCTTGTATGGTAAGCCCTAAAACCATGGGAACGGGCACCATGCTTATGCCTAGTGGGATACACGGTACCTCACTAGAACCATGCCCAAAACAAGGCTCACAGGTAGTGCCACCACCTGTCTCCAATGTTGCACAGGTGGTGCCAGCCGTGGAGATTTAAAAATGATAGCACAAGCAAAAATAAGTCATTCTTTTGAATTTAAATGATTAAGGATGATTCTAATATGTGCTATGACTGTTTTTGGTAGGTTTTTGCTGATCAATCATGGTGATATGGAAAGAAAGACAACATGACAATGATGATGCTTTCATTGAAAGGAATGCGGGTTGTATAGATGCATTACGAGACTGTGGGATAATGAAATTATTCTGGACCCCTAGCATGGTATCACATGAGCGGTTGCTAGAAAACATACTTCGGATGTGGAATCCGGAGCAGCAACACTTTGAGGTTGGGGCTCATATTCTGACAGTAGAGGTAGAGAACATCTACTTCTTGACTGGACTCTTGAGACATGGTGCCCCCATCTCGCTGATAGGTTTCTGAGAAGGGGATATTACCACATGAGAGTTGATAGATTGTCACTGTGTCCTAGGGACAAGGAAATCGGGGAATAAAATCCCCATCAGGACAGTGATAGACGGGCCTCTACGGACTGTCCTATTTACTATGTAGAGAGTGGCCGGGAGTCAGGGTGTGCACCAGGCTTCTAGGGCACACATGTTATATGCCATAGAGTCCATGGCACATACAGTATTCAACTGGGCAGAAACCCTGCTTTCGATATTCAAAGATCAACTAACTAAGTGTTAGCAGGGAGAACTAAAGCAGTTTGTCTTTGGTTCCATTCTAACCTGCTTCTTCTTCTAGCAAGTACCATAGATGAGACCTCAGGTGGTCTTCATAGAGCTGAGAGCATGGGACCCCCATATCCTGAGGTGAGTCCAGATTATGGCTCGCACTGGAGTGGGCAGGGGGAAGGTAAAGTTCAGTGACCCGTTCTTCAGATGGCTCTGAGATCAGATCCTCATGGTGGAGGATTATGCTTATGCAGGTACAGACTTTAGTGGAGACCCTAACCTACCGCTCCCACCTGGAAAACAGTGGGGTGACATTGGTAAGAAGCAAGAAACCATAAAATGGATACAATGTTTTTATATTTTTTGATGTTTTATATTTTTTATGTTAAGTAACGAGACCTAGATATTTTCATGTAGACGTTGGAGCATCACGACCTGGGGGAGATTCCCCATTGGATAGATGAGATGGAGCCCGCTTTGTACCATGGGGCAATGATATCACTAGGTAGTTAGAGGAAAACCTGGAGAGGTTGACCTTAGATATCCCCAACGCCTCCATTTATGACCTCCCTCTGAGGTATCAGAGACCTACATCAGGAGTACTAGGTCGATTTAGTAGGCTGCTACGTAGAGTAGCCCAGGCACTGATGTGCTACCATGAGCATCACTAAACATTGTGTGTATGAGATATCTACTGAAAGCTGACAGCTTCAGGATTTTGTATGGTGATTTTTGCTAAAATCCTATGTGCTTGAGATGAGGTCTCATGACCTATTTTTTGTAAACTTGTTCATATATATGTATATATATATATATATATATAGACTTTTACCTGGTGTTTATATGTCTCAAATGGAAAATATATTTTACATGAGTTTTATGTGTATTTTAATTGTTTATTTACAATGGACCATGTTTGATTTTAAGTCACGAATGGGAAATATGTCAATCTAGGATGTAATTAGCTAATGATTCAGCAACTACATTATATTCCCTAGGGATATGCCTATAAGTGATGGTTTCAAATGATCTTTCTAACAAGCGTACCCTCCGGAAGAGGTAGAGAAGCATAGGATTTCTAATTGTATAAACATGGTTAAGATGACAAACCATGAGTTGTGAGTCCATCAAGACTACCAGATTATGAACATCATGGGAGACAACTTTAGTCAGAAGACCTATGACTGTTCGATACTCAGCGATGTTATTGGTAGCGCGACCAATACAAATCGCTCCGTAACTGATCAAATATTCAACCGGGGAATAAAGGACCCAAGCAACTGAGGTGAAATTTAAGGTGTGGCAGCAAACACCATCAGCAAATATGTAGAAAGCCATATGCTCTGCATGACCAAAACATGGTATAAACAGATGTGGACACTAAACTTAAAACCATATTGAAAATACTAAAATCACACTGAAAGTCAAGCAATATACATATATACAAGATACTATACAAGAAAGACCTAGGCATAGTACCTTTTTAGGTACAACCCATTGTGAGGTTTCCCTAAAGGGATTCCATCGTAGTCAACGCGATCGTAGGCCCCTTTCTTTAAAACTTTAGAAACAACGAAGGGACCGTACCACATGGACTCGAACTTACCCTTCCCTAGTTTGTCATATCTCCGGTCGTAAGTCAAAACTAGGTCACCCTCGTTAAAGGCACGAGGTTGGATGGGTTTATCATACTACGCCTTGACGCGTTTCTTATATGCCTCATTAGCCAAGGAAACATCTCTCCGAGTCTCATCAAGTTTATTCAATTACCAAAATCTTTCTTCCTCTGCAGAAGTGTCTGGGAGAAGTTCGATGGCAAGTTGTAAAGATGGAATCTGACATTGAATCAGTAAGACATCTTTGAGTCCATAGACAAGATGGAATGGTGTGAAACTATTGGTTGTTTTCATTGAAGTTCTATAATCCCAAAGAGCAGAGAAAATAATGTGGTTCCAGTTGGATTTATGATCTCCAACCATCCGACGAAGCATATTTTTCAAAACTTTGTTAATGGCCTCTACCTGACCATTAGCTTGTGGATAATATGGCGTAGAGTTTTCATGGTGAAAACCTATCTTGGCACTCAGTTCCTGCATCATTTGATTACGGAAATGTGATCCGTGATCAGTAACGATGGACTGCGGGACTCCAAATCTAGCTATGATATGATTGAACAAGAAGAGAGTGGTAGTCTTACCATCTTCTGCATATGTAGGCATGGCCTTAGCCTAGTTTGTGAAATAGTCCATGGCTACGATGATGTAACCATGCCCCCCAGACGAGGTAGACTTACAATGCAAAAATTCAATCCCCCACTTGGAAAATGGGCCAATGGTAATGACGGGGTGTAGTGGAGCGAGATGGGTGCGCATTTTTGGGATAAAAATGTTGACAAGGTGGGAATTTCTTAATAGCCTCATGACAGTCTTTAAATATGGAAGGCTAGAAATAGCCAGCGCAAAGGATTTTCTGCGCTATAGCCATCCTAGATAAATGACCGCCACATGCTCTAGAGTGGCAATCATTCAACACATGTTCAATCTCCTCATGGGTGAGGCATCGCCAGAGAATAGAATCAATCCCATGTCTATACAAGGTATCATTTAGGATGAGGTAGTATTTTGCGTGGTGACGGATACGGCAATGATCGTCGCAGGATAAATGTAGATGAAATCGTTGTGTTTGGAGATATATAATCAAATATCCATACCATGGATCGGTAGTGCTGATCAGGAATAGAAATTCATCAGGAAATGAATCATTGGGCTCAGATTCCATTGCAGCACAGGGAAGATCACACATGAGCTTGGCAAAGACCAAGGATTTCTTTGATGTGGCTTTGGAAAATTCCAGATCAAATTTCTATAGTATGACTATCCATCAGGAGTACTTTCCCCTGAGTACCTGACGAGTCAGGATGTAATACATAGGGTTTTGTTCTACCAATACAGTGGTTGTGCGAAGAAAAATGTAGTGATGAAATTTTTGTTCAGCAACGACCGTGGCCAATGCTAACTTCTCCATGCGTGAATATCGGGTTTCAAAATCCATAAGATTCTTACTCACGTAGTAAATCACATGCTCCTGACCCTTGGGATTTTCTTGTGCTAAGACCATAGCGATGGTAGTAGCGGAGGCAGCAATATACAAGAGAAATTCCTTTGAATAATCTGAGGGGTGTATCATGGGTGAATGAGTTAGAGCGTGTTTGAGATTATCAAAGGAGCATTGGTCTTGGTCATCCCAAAAGAACGGAGTGTCCTTTTTAAGGAGACGCATATAATCGTGTGTTTTCTCTACGAAATTGCACACGAAACGACAAAAAAAGTTTTCCTTCCCTTGCAAACTTTGGAGTTCAAGGAGATTAGTTGGGTCTGGTAGAGCCAAAATGGTGGCAATTTTCAAAGGGTCTATCCAAATGCCATCTTTGGAGACCACAAAACCTAGCAGATGTCCCATCTCAATGCAAAAAACACATTTATGTGGATTGAGCCGTATATTATAATGATGGCATCTCAGGAATATGTCTCTAAGATGACCAGGGTGGTCCTCCCATCGCTGTGGATGAGCAGGGAGGTCGTCAAGATACAGTTCTGTTAGGTAAATAAATCCCGATTCATATCTCTTCCATTGCTAATGCATACATTTATACATTTAATGTGGTGGTTGAGAACCATCCTTTTCACCTTCCTATGCAACTATTCATATTCCTATTATGTACACTAATGTATAATCCTGACGGATTATATTCCAACAATCCCCCCCTTAATCTGAAGGGGTGTTAGTAAGTCTGAGCATGTTTCTGAATCTTTCAAACTTTTCTCATCCAAGTGCTTTGGTGAAGATGTCTGAAACTTGATCATTTGTGGAACAATGTCGAAGATGGACTGTCTTGGCCTCTACATGATGTCGAATCAAATGATACTTTGTGTTGATGTGTTTGGTTCGATCATGGAATCTGGGATTCTTAGCCAGCTTGATTGCATAATTATTGTCGATCAATAATGGAGTGGAGTTCTCTTGTCCAACGTCTTGAGTCCCCTTCAAGTATCTTAGAACTCTTTTTGCAGCTGACCAGTGTCCTTCACAAGGTTTATGCATGAACCTTGAAAGTATTCCAACAACATAAGAAATATCTGGTCTAGTTGTTGTAAGGTAGACAAGACTTCCTACAAGTTGTCGATACTTGGTCGCATCCTCAAATTCTTTTCCTTCACTTGATGTGAGCTTCATTTTATGTTCCATTGGAGTAGAGATAGGGTTACATTCTGTCATCC
>LPNX010222257.1:79734-114085 GCA_001517045.1 Pseudotsuga menziesii | reverse complement strand
ATTCTGCATAGCTTCTTTCCACTCAACTCGAGTAGAAGCTTCTTCAAAGGAATTTGGTTCAAAGTTAGCAGATAAATTAAATTCACAATCAAATGATACTTCCATGTCATCACCTGAATTGTCTGCTTCTCCTCCATCTTCATGTCTTTTTGAACTTCTCGTTCCCGTATTTCCAACTTCATCCAGATGGACACTTTCAAGTGTCTTTGTGGCCCATTTAGTAATATTCCGTGATGGTACTGGTTGATAAGATGGTGGTGCTTTATCATTGATTGAGAGTCTTCCAATTCTCTCAATCACATCATCCAATTGAACCTCTTGTTCAGGTGAAGTAGCAGGAACTTCTTCATGTGGGGGAGTTGGTGCTTCATATGGAAATTCCAAAGGTTGATCCAGAATAGGAATCCCCCCTTCAAGGTTTGGAATTTCATATTCATTTTCAGAATATTTCTTTGGATGAGGATATTTTTCCAAATGATCAAGTTGTCTCTCAATGGACTGGTCATTTTTATTAGTTTCAAGAAAAATGACATCTCTGGAAATAAAAAACTTCTTGTTTACCTCATCATATAGACAGTATGCCTTGGAGTATTCTTCGTACCCCAGGAAAATTCATTTTCTACTTCGAGCACCAAGCTTGTTTCTTTGCTCCTTTGGAATCAAGGAATAACAGGTGGAACCAAAAACTCTGAGATGCCTGACTGAAGGGAGATGGCCAAACCACATTTCATGTGGATTCTTGTTATCAAGAGCATTTGATGGACTTTTGTTTCTCAAATAGGCTGCACATTTCACTGCATCACCCCAAAACATTAGTTTTACATTCTCAAAAAACATCATTGAGCAAACCATATTCATTATGGTTCTGTTCATTCTTTCTGCTACACTGTTTTGTTGAGGATTGTAGGGAACTGTAGTCTGATGTGCAATTCCATGTTGGTGAAGATAATCTTCAAAATCATTTGAAGTGTATTCTTTCCCATTGTCAGTAGGAAGTGTACCAATTTTAGATTGTGCTTGTTTTTCTATCAATGCATGAAAGTCTTTGAATGTTTGAAATGCTTCTGATTTTGTCTTTAAACAGTAAATCCAACACATTCTTGAGTATTCATCAACAAAGGTCATAAAATACTTATTTCCATTGGCAGAAGGAGTTGGCATTGGGCCACATAAATCAGAATGCACTAATTCTAATTTCCTACTTGCTCTGAAATTAGATTCATGGAATGGCAGCTTACTGTGTTTCCCTAATATACATGCATCACATTTTCTCTTCTCTTTGGGAATGGTGGGCAGACCAAATACACCATTCTTTCTCAACAAACAAAGACTGTTATAATTCAAATGACCAAATCTTGCATGCCACAAGAAACTTGATGACAAATTACCTTCTCCATGCTGAGAGAGGTAGGCATAGTTCTGAACTCTTGCAGATGAACCCTTTAGCTTCAACAGCTTCCCATCTTCGTATACAGTCATGATGACTTGGTTGTCAGAGGACTTTCTTATTTCTATGATTCCATCAAACATGTGGATGGAATGGCCTTGCTGTCGAATCTCCACCAAGGACAATAGGATTCTGTGCAACTATGGAAGATAAAGAACATTCTTCAACAAGAAATCAGGGAATCCAGGCATCTTCAGTCGAATGGTGCCCATTCCCTTTGGTTTAAGACTTGACTTATCTGCAAAGTACACTATGCCATTTATTGTTTCATTAAGTTCTTCAAAACAGTCTTTTCTAAAAGTCATGTGTGATGCTGCACCAGTATCAAGCAGCCCACAATCTTTGTAGGATGAAAGTGAAGTCATTTCATTAATTCCAAGATTACAATGTGCAACAATACAATGAGCAGAATCAGACGATTTACTAGCATCTTGGTTTTTATTGTCATCTTTCTTCTGGTTATGTCTGTCTTTGATGGCGTCCCATGAAGCCCAACACTGATCTGATGTGTGTCCAGTCTTTCCACAATGCTTGCACTACAAATCTAATATTTTGCTGGAGTTGTTTCTGCCTCCTCTACCTCTGAAGTTTCTTCTTCCTCTCCCTCTCTTGCTGCTTTCTCCTTTGGGATGATATTTGGATTGGTCTTTGCCAGCAAGGGCAGCACCAATAATAGATGCCAAAGAGTGCATCTCTAATCTGGAAACTGTAACTTACAGAATACTTGGAAAAATATATGGGATGCAAGTTTAGATTCCTGCTCCTTTACAAATTACAATATGATTTTGCAGCCTATACAAATAATTTTGCAGCTTATCAAAATAATCCAATAGCTCTATATCATTTGTTTTAGAATGATATATTAATACAATTTATTGTAGCAGAGTGGGTTCTCAACACTTTTACACTCTTCAAATCACATCATTCACAACTCATTATAAAGGTCATGGCTCACACTCATCCTCCGTAGGTTCATACATAAGACACATGCTCAACAATTAATACTCTCGGGCTCATAAAATATCCATATTATGCATATGAAAAATATTTGTAGACAAACTCTATAAGTTTGGACAGAAGTTAGGGTTTGTGCAACCCAATGGTCACAAAATATTTTACCTCCACTCAAAGGTGTGAATCTTCACCTACGGTCCAGTCATCAGGATTCAAAGGATTCACTCTTCAGGCAAATGAAAAAACATGAGTCTTCAATCTTCAACAAATTCTGAACACTGAGATCTGCAGAATACGAGCAGCTCCATGCACATGAGAAATTTTCCTTGAGGCTCACGGTATTGCAGCGATCAAGGATATGGAGATGGAAGCTATGACTCCTCTGAGCGTGGATGTTGTGATAGCGAGCACTCTAGTGTGCTTGAGAAAGGGCGTGAATCTCCAAGTACAATTCTCAGTCACCGGTTTTCAAACAAATTGCAGCAGAATGAAAGAAAATTGAAACTCATCAATTCAATTCAATGCACCAGTAGAGAGAGATACCAGTTCAATGCATATAGATTCAAACTCATAGCTCCAATACATAGCACATATACTCAATGCAGCATATATAAACTCATAGCTCCAATACACAACTTTCCACAGTGCAACAGCATCCTAGCAGCCACACCAAGGGAGATTGCAGTCACTCCATGCACAGGAATTAGGTCAAAAAATTAGGGTTTATGCGTTTACGTCCATGTTGTATTCTGAAGGTGTGAATCTTCACACAGCTGACTGAGGGCATGAAAATACGAGCTGAACGACCAACACTTCACGCAGTTGAAGAGAACAGTATCTCTTCACTAATGATCTTCAATCTCCATGCACAGAGTCTTCAATCTTCAACAAATTCTGAATACTGAGATCTCACCATGGAAAAAAAACTTTGGTTGCAGCTCATGTTCATGGGTAGGAATAACTGAGGTTGCAGCTCACACAACAATATGACTTGAATCTCCAATGCACCAGTACCAACAATGTAATCAACTGCTAGCTTTTAGTTTCAGACAATGGCGAAGAGGTTGATTCCTCTGTTTGATCAGGTTCTAGTGAAAAAGATAGCGCAAAAAGATGTCTCAAACGGAGGAATATTGCTCCCAGAATCCGCTTCAGCATTCAAGTTAAACTCGGTGAAAGTTATTGGAGTTGGTCCAGGCAAGGTCTCAAAAGATGACAATGTGGATGTTTGCAGCAATCTCCACAAAGTAAAAGCCTGAACAACAATATGCAAGAGGAGGAGGGCGACTCATTCAGCTCAAGAAATTAGGGTTAGGTATCACAACGTCTAAGTTTTTACAGCAGAAGGCAGTCGAGAGTGTCTAGCTAATTGAGGGAGTAATTAACCAACGGACTATTTCATACATCATTCCTCAATGCAGGTCTAGAAGAGAATAATGCATACAATGAATGTGCACAGGCTGGCAAAGAGAATGCATGTGACTGGCAGACTGACGGAGCAGGCAGCCTGAAACAAATTTGGCAGAACGAAGGTCTGGTAGGCAGAATGCCAGGATTGAAACACAGGCAGGAGTTATGGCAGGTGGTGCTCTGATACCATTGTTAGGTAAATAAATCCCAATTCATATCTCTTCCATTGCTAATGCATACATTTATACATTTAATGTGGTGGTTGAGAACCAACCTTTTCACCTTCCTATGCAACTATTCATATTCCTATTATGTACACTAACATATAATCCTGACGGATTATATTCCAACAGGTTCAAAAATATGTTTAATATTGTGAAACGCATAGGACATCGCATGCTGGAATGTGGCTCCAAAATTTTTCAAGCCAAAAGGTAACTTATTATATGCAAAGGTTCCCCATGGGAAAATGAATGCCGTGTTGTGCTAATCGATGGGTAATATCTCAATCTGATTATAGCCAGAGAAGCCATCCATAAATGAGAAGATGACACTTCTAGCACAGTTGTCGATAATCTGATCGATGTGCAGAGTAGGAAAGTTGTCCTTGGGACAAGATTTATTCAAATCCCTAAAATCGATACAGACTCTAATGGTGCCCTACTTTTTATTGACAGGGAAAACGTTCGATACCCATTCAATTAGGGGTACTAGATAAATAAACCCACCCTTGAGAAGTTTCTCAATTTCAGCTTTAATCGCTGCAGCCTTCCGTGGATGGACTTGCCTTAGTTTTTTCCTGACAGGCTTGGCCAAGGGATAGGTTTTAATCTTGTGGACCATAATGGATGGGTCAATCCCCAGCATCTCTTTATAGGACTAGGAAAAATATCATGGAATTATTTGAAAAGTGCTCTATATGCTTCAAATTCATCTGCCGAGCAGTTCTACCCAACATGAACATGCTCGATGGTACCAGGATTAGCTGATATGTCAATCGGATTCATGTGAGTAATGTTGCAAATTTTTCCTTCAGAATCTATGTCTTGCAACAATATGGGACTTGGGGGTACATTGACAATATCAGTAGGAAACAAAGATGCATAATCATGGTTAACCAAACTGGTGTTGGGGAGGAACATGGATCTATGATGGTGATTCTACAAAATGGACTCATCTGTACTCATGATCTCCATAATGGACTCGTCGGAAGGAAAAGTCTCAGAGAGATAATCTAGAATAGGAAGAGATGGCTCTAACCATAAGGTAAATGGTAAGGATCTGAAGCCACTAGATGAAGGTCATCAGTGTGATCATCAGAAAGGGTTTGAATGGTGTCATACATTGCTTCATGTGAACTCAACGAGGTGGACTCAACAACCTATTTTCCCTTAGGATCACAATCAATGAGGCAATCATATGGAATGTCACGGAATCCGTGTTAGGAGGAGTGGATGGAGAAATCCCCATTAGGGATGAATTCTTCAACATGCCTACCCCAATCGACTGGTGAGGAGGAGGGGATTGGCCTAACATGGGTATGTTATTAGCCATAGCGGTAGTAACATCTAACATACAGAAATCAAGCTGGTCAATAGTAACAATTCTCCCTAGATGTAGAAATTAGACTATTCAAAATACTATTGAAGCGACAGCAGTCATGGCATAAAACCAATTTCTTCCTACAAGGAGGTTGTAATCTAATGGGGCATCTACCACTTCTACTTGAATGGAAATGATTTTTCCCCCAAGCTCGACTACGAGGGCTCATATGAGACCATGGGGCTGGAAAACTCGTCCATCAAAGTCCTTCAGATTTGTAGGTGATGTTACGAGCTCAGGAGAGCCGAGAGCTTTCCAACAAGATAGAGACAACACCGAGGTCAAAGCTCCTTCATCTAGTACCATTCTAAAAAAATTCTTTCCCACTACTTTCATAATGATATAAAAAACAAGTTCATGAGGTAGCCTAGACTTACAGTTTTCAATATTGAAGTGAATCAAATTAGTATTATCCGGGTCTAAAGCTCCTAATGTTGTTAACAAGTTTTTGTGCTGTGTAGGACAACTTTGGAGTACTTATAAGGTAGACATTGCACAAGGTGCCTGAGTGAGATCTTCATCTACATTATAAAATTGAGTAGCTCAAGCATTAGTATTGAATATAGCCTTCCAAAGAGTACTCTTGGGTGGATGCAAAATCATGTCGAAAGTAGTCTTATCGATGGATAGGGGGACAGTAGACGAGGATTCAGGAGAACTAGTAGAGGGAGCTTTCCCTGAATAAGAATGGTCTTCTTTCTTGTCTACGGGTTTTACATAATTCTGACTTCGATTTTGTAGATTAATGGTATCCAAATACATCATACAAATTTCCTCTGACGAACTAGAGTTACCCTGATTAGACATGTGGTCTATCAGTTGTTGTTGAGAGGGAAAAGGATCCATAAGTACTGTAGGTACGGGATTTGATTTCAGAAATTGGGAGATTTCATCACGACGGGGAAACTCTTTTGTGAAATGGTCACCTCCACATAGAAGGCATGGATATTTTGCTTTTCTGTTCCCTTTATCGTTATCATTGTTGGTTGGTCTTGGATTCTCCCATTGGTTTCCAGGTTTTTTATTCTTACTTTTACCCTTATTTTTATTATTGCTTGAGGTTTGAGTACTTTGAATAGAATTAACCTCGATGGAAACATTAGGAGTTGAAGGAGTAGAGGTGGTAGTCTAGGGTTGCTTGGCAGGTTTTTCTGCTGACGAGGACTGGATTGAACCAACAATCCCATCAACATGTACTTCTGCTGATGGTTTGGCGGGATTGGTGCTTGGGCAAGGAGCTTGAGGAATCAAGTCATAAAGAGTTCCATACTAGGAATATACCAAGTCTAGATACTAAGCTCAATTAATATCCTTCTCTTCAGTAACGGCACCACCCATAGCCACATCTTTGGAAATTGGAGGCAAAAAAGATTTGGTAAACCAATAAGCTAATAACTGATCCGGAATAGGGGCCTTAATAAGCCTTCTCCACCTTCTCCACTCATGGATATGATCGGATATGTGGGTGGAGGTGTTCTGTCGTGGAGAGGTTAAGAGATTATTACCCATTTCATAATGGATAGGGAGCTAAAAGTGTGTAAGAAACACAGTTTCCAAGGAGCCAAAATCCACAAACGAATGTTGTGGAAGTTCAATGTACCACTTCGCTGCTGTACCAGTCAAAGTTTGCTGAAAGAGTCGTAATCGAACTGAATCATCCATGAGGGATTTTGAAGAACACCACAAATGGAATGTCATAACATGGTTTTTCAAATCGTCTCCCTACTTCCCATAGAACTTTGGGATGTCCGATGGTAACTTTATGGGAATGGGAGGCCATGAGGGATTGTGTCGAATGGGGTCATTAATCAACTTGGACAAGTCAGGCAAGTCCAAAGTTGCTAGGAAAGGTAACTGTCAGTTAGGTTGCACATACTGGTAATATTGATATGGAATATAATTACTAATAGGACAGTAAGCAGACTGATAGACAGGTTGTGGTGACGAAGAACTAACGGAAAATCCACCTGCAGGGGGTTGATTTATGGGATCAGGACCATTAGGACCACTAGGGACTCTAGGATGAGGACCTCCAGGACCACCGAGACCACCAGGAGGCGGACCACCAGACCCTCTAGGGCCACTAGGAGGAAAACCTCTAGAGCCTCCAGAACCACTAAGAGGAGGGCCACCAGACCCTCCAGGGCCATTAGGGGGAAAGCCACCAGCCCCCCCAGGACCACTAGGACCATTAGGACCATAAGGAGTAAATCCACTAGGCCCTCCAGGACCATTAGGCCCCCCAAGGGGAGGACCACCATGAGGCGGTCCCCCGGCACCTCCCGCAGTATGAATGGGTATCCCCCTCATAGCTAGCATGTAAGACCAGTTAGGGTGCCCCCATGGAATGAAAGTATTACTAGGGTATGGAATTCCAGCATAAGGTATTCCTATAGGATTGGATGGACAATTAATATTTCCTACAGGTATTTGATAACCATAACCTCTAGCAGATTGAATGGTTATAGGTTGTGCCCCCAAGGATTGACCTGAACTGGATGGGGGATTAGCCATATTAGTATGGGTGGGAGGGACATAAACTATATATTTTTCTATATTAGAGGTCTTTCCTTGATTAGGTACAATTCTGGTGCCGGATAACGTAGGTCGTGCCAGGGGTTTCCCCTCAGCACTAGAAGGTAATGACGAAACAAGAATTGAAGGTTGGGCCCCAGGTGCAGAAGACTTGGGAGGATTGGGAATAGAAATAACATAGGAGGTGGTGGGTTTGTTAGTTTGACCTACATTGTGTGTTGTTACTGTGTGATCTATAATCGATTCAATGGGTCTCATAGAATCGGCCAGTGAACGGTATCCCACAGGAACAGCTGTGGAACGTGATGGTGGTGTGCCCAATATGTCATCTAATTTTCTTTCAATCTCCTGAGCATGAAGAATGGCTTCCTGGTATTGTCTACGTTCTTCCTCATCTAGAGAAATCTCTTCATAAAAGTTTAAACAGGTGCCAAATGAGGCAATGGCCTGTCCTATAGAGGTATCCCAAAATGGAGCATTGGGACCATAATCTTGATGGGTAGTATCGGCAACATGACCTTCTATGGGAGAATGGAATGAGGTATTTTCCTAAGAATATTGTTGGACCAAGGGATGCAAGTGTGAAGAATATGGTTCTCCACTTTCTGCAACCACATTATCTCCCACTTGGGAGGTGGTAGCAGCTCCTTAGTCGATAGCTTCCATTGGATTTTCTCCTGAACCAAGAATAAAATCAGGTGGCAAGCCCTGTACTCTTTTGGAATATCTTAAATCAACCAGTTTGTACAGTTCCTATCTAACCTAGGGTTTGAAAAACTAGGAAACACACCAAAAAATTTCCCTACACAAGCTATAGGTCAAACAAGCACACTTAAAATGACAGGAGGAGTTCAAATAGTCAGGTCTCTCACCAGGATTGTCAAGAAGGTGCCACTTGCGATATACCTCTAGGGTACGTGCGTAGTAATCTCCCTGAATGTTTTTTTCAGTGTATGGCTCCAAGCAAGATGGCCAAAGGGATTTTCTTAGATAGATAAGGTATCCTAGTGGGGTCTCCCGATATACTCAAGGTACATGGGAGCTCGAATCGGTAGTAGTGTTGTCTAATGCATAACCGTACACAAGGGGCTTTTCGATATATAATCGAGTACATGAAGTACCTTTCTATATACCTCAAGGGTACGTGAAAGGCCATTTGATATACCGATGGTACGTGGAAGAATCGCGTGAGTCTCGGGATGTAATGCAGACAAATAACAACAACTCCTATGCTTAACGACACCCAAACATGTCTCTAGCCTATCACTCAAATTGTTGTGTAAATTTTAACCTCTAACTACCATTAATTTTAAAGTGGACGGTTAGGTGAGTGCATGGTGTTTTGACAGAAAAAGTAAAACCATGCAATATGCATATGCGAATATTTCACTTTACCATTCAGTATGCCTACCTACGGGAGGGAAAGAGAGTATTTTCTTTTGTTTCAAAACCAAAAATATTTCCAAACAACAATCTTGGACACAAAATCAAATACAAACAACACTTTCCAAACCGATTTCTATTTTCTGAAAGCAATAAGAAGGGGAAGAATCTCTTTTCCTAAAATAAAAACAAGAAGCACTCTACATGCATATGCACTCTATTTTTTCAATTTTTCTTAAAACATAGATAAATCTAACTTAAAACTACCATATTTTTATTTTGATGAGATAGTACTAAATGCATAAGAGACAGAAGAACATAAAGAGCCTGAAAGCTTGTAAGGCCAATCAGAGATCCAATGTCTAATGCTCAATGATGATAACCTAATCTCAGTCAAAAATTTTCTATTTTAAAGGAAGAAAAAGAAGTTCTCTATGAAAACAAAAAATGAAACTAAGTTTCTAATCAAATGTTTTTCTTTCAATCTATGTAACAGAAATGAAAAGAGATCTTACTAACACCCTAAGCTTTTCAAAAAACAAGAAGTCCTTTCACAATCACAACCAACAAGCACAGAAGTAAATGAACAATCAATAAGCCTAACCTAGCTTTTGAATTTTCCAATCAAACCAATCTTTAACCATAAAATTTCAAACCACAAGCATCAAATTCTAATACACAAGCTTCACAGTGCAGGGCTGAAAGCAAATCAACTCAAAGTTTTTTCAAAGAATGAGAAAAAAGAGGTCTTAGAATGATGCCTACTTGGCACCGCGCTACAGGGGTCTTGACAGAGCGGTTCTAGACCAGCACCGCTTCTCACCAACAGGACTCAGGCAGTGGCACCGCATGCTACTAACTAGGTTCAAGCGGTGGCACTGCTTCTCGCCAACTGCATAAGCATGGTTCCCTATATAAATCCAAAACACAAAGGAGAACGATAGATCAAGTCAGAAAAAGACCAAATCAAGGTAAAAACTGATAGATTGAGAATAAAAGAGAGCATAAAAGGTCGAAATAATTTCAGATCTAGACAGATCTGAAAGTTTCAAACCAAAATCCACTGAGTCAAATAGAAGATCTAACTGAAGAGAGTTGGAGAAGGATCCTAGATTTGGACAAGAGTTGAAGAACTGAGAAAGATCAGATCAAATGATACATATATCTATTCCCCATCAGATTCACCATATTTGTAAGCAGGAATATTTCACCTTCTGCGGACAAAAGTTGTTCCTCTGGTCTGAATGGTTCAAATCCATAACAAATGAGTGAACAACAAAGGATGAAGACCCTCCATGGATGTTGTAGACACCTGGAATGCTACTTCGATAGTGAATCTGTGTACTTGCAATCAGATCAAACACACAAACACATCAAAGCTACTAGAACATAATCTATTTATCCATGTTAGTGATTAAGGAATCCAACAACATTTACATGCGAAATCAAAACAACAGTAATGTTGGACGAAAATCAACTTTTCATTAAGATGAATGGAGAATTTTACAACCAATTAAGCCTTAGTACATACATCTCCATGAAACCAACACTTGCATCCCCATAAGCTCCAACTTTTCTCTCTATGCTCTCAAATGGCTTGGTCCAAGTGGTCAATCCAACAGCATAACAATACCTCTAAATTTCACCCCCCTCAACCATGGACATGAGCTTGTATTTATAAGGCTCAATGGATAGGAATGGTTGAGATATTTGTGGGTGAGGTGGCCTCTAAGATCCTATGATGGGGGATCTCGAGCTCAACTGACCCACTATGATAGGGATAAGGGAGGACACAAGGCTCATGATCTAGAAGCCTCGAGAAACTTCTCTTTTTTTCATTTTACCCAAGGCACCGGTTTTCTCCTCTTATGACAGAGCGGTTCAGGTTAGAACCGCTTATGGGCCAAAGGCCATAGGCGGAGGGACCACTTATGGAAAACAAGATACAAGCGATGCGAGCAAGGTACTGCTCATGGTTAACGGGGAAAACGCAGTGCTGAGTATTTTTATGTAAGATTGAAAAACAACATGGGTTTCCACTCCAGATGCTGGGATTAAGGGAAAATATGTAAGTCAAGGGTCTTATCACATGGTGGTGATAGGATTTGAGTATAACAATATTCCACAATTGATTCCTCTATCATCTTCAAATTATTAAATTGGTTTTTTCAAGAAAAAACATTTATCCAATTTAGTCTCATGCAACTTCCAAATTTTCTCCAAAATGGATTTTGTAGTATTTTCTTTGGAAACATTAAACAAGATAGATATTTTTAGAAAAATATGAATTGTATAAACTATCTTATTATCCTTATTTGTCCACTCCTCATCTATCATGCATTTCAGTTTTTTCGCAACCCCTTTCAAGTATAGGTTTTTTTTTGTAACTAGCAACTCCTCCACTTTCATCTTCCATAAGAATAAATTCTTTCCATCAAACTTTTCAATCTCAAACTTTGTTAAACCTCCCATCATTAATGCAGTCCCCACTCACATAAAACCATATTCCTATGAGTCTTCCAAGCTTTGATACCATATGTTATAAAATATTAAAATCAAAAGAAAACAATAATATCAATAAAAAAATGAGATTTATGTGGAAACCCTATTTTGCATAGGTAAGACCATAAGGAATTGCACAATTCTATCTTTTATTATAACTCGACAAAAAATTTGAATTCTTTATACTCTTGTGATACAATGTCAGGGATCACTCCCATTTTATAGAATACATATGAGGGTTCTAATTACACCAAAAGGGTCTAGAAATTTTCACCTTGGTGGATCCACTCTTTCATTTCCATATAATAGGGTCCTAGAAGACCCCCTTGTGACCCCCCATCGGCACAATGCATACCAATCACATGAGTGTATAGTTCTATACTACTAAACAAGAAAATTTCGAAGATATGGATATTTAATTCACCTTATATTAATAGTTATATTAAAACTAACAATGGTAGAATATGTGTTACCCTCCAATGACCCAAGTGAGGGTATAGTATCCATCTACTACATTTTCTCTGTAGTTAGATCATTGTATTTTAATCATTCCTTGTGTTCATGTGACATATATACGAGTTGTGAATTGTTCACATCAACGCCTTTCTACTTATAACATGAGCTATGGTTCCACCTCAACCTTATCGTCATCCTTAGGAAAATTCCTAATTAAATGATTCATATTTTCCACTCCCCTAGACTCATTATGGCTTCTGGTCCAAAATATGAATCATATTATTCAACAATTGTGATAATGGTATTGAACACTCTTGCTTCTTGAAATCCAAGTTTTAACTCCAATGAAGAAATTTTAAGAGATTTGAACTTATCTAACTACCCACGGGATGATATGCATGAATATACTTACTCTCTCCCTTAGTATGAATTCGACTCCAAGAAGTATTTTGATCAATTCTCCATCAAATATAAGGATTTCATAACACAGAGACATGTAAATTGGTTCAAAAGCACAAATCCTATTGTGAAATCCTTTTAGGAAGGAAATATTGCCAACATCTCCCCACTATTAAAGTGGATATCTTGGTTAAAATTAGTGGTATTATACACATTTTCTTTGGGACTTCCTGTTTCCCCAAAGAGAAGGCAACTTACAAACTCATATTCTAAGAGTTTTGTGATTCTTTTGCTTAATATTATTCTAAAATTTTGGAACTCAACCCTACTATTGTAGAACATTGCATTGATACATGGAATAACAAATCTTCAATTCAAAAAAAGAAAAGGATTATTCATCCTTCCGAGGCTTTGAACATTAAATTTGAAATCAAAAAGAACAATAAATTTATTTTCATTTATCTGATCATTTATACTACTTGAGTCAAATCCAATCCTCGTCAATAAGAAGTATTATCTATGTTAGTACTAATTTATAGGATCTCAATAAATCTTATCCCAAATACAATTACCATGTGCCTTTTTTTGACCAAGTTATTGATGTGTGTGGGGGATATGAGAGTCTATGCTTCATGGATGGGTTCTTGAGTTATAATCATATCTATATTCATCCATAGGACAAACATAATAAAACTTTCACTAGTCCTTGGGGGACATTCTTGGCAGCATAAAACTTAGACCCTGGGTTCTAAATCAGTAACCAATAATGCCCCTATGAGAATCGACATTTTCATTACCCAAACAGGACTTAGTCTCACCCTAGACTCTTATAGGGCTTATTGAGACTAAAAAAAGGCTAAGGTTTGATAAGCATTCAACAATAATATAATCTCCATTATTTATAAATAACATAGTGAAACTACATAAATAACATCATATTCATTTGCAATCTACCATCATATACCATTGAGCCAAAAAAGATAACAATTCATTCATATTGTATACTCAAAACATCAGTCATACCAAGGAAGGAACCCAAAACAATCCCATCCTTTCAGTATTTATACAAAACATCAGACAATTATCATATTGAATGAAGAGGAGCTGCGTTCTAAATATTGGAGATCTCGACGTTTCGACCCCTACTCTGGGATTTCCTGATGATGATCCTAGAGTAGGGCTCGAAACGTTGAGAACTCCAATCTTTTGAACGCGGCTCCTCTTCATTCATTTGCTACTGTGTAAATGATTGTCTTCAAATAGTTATCATATTCCCAACCATCTTTTAACTAATACTGACAAATTATACTTTTATCTTAACGTATCCTTATCTTAAAATTCTACTGCGCAAGTCGTTATAAAAAATATTGTGCAAGCTATTACAAAATATTGTGCAACTTATTACAAAGTATATCTTTCATTCACAAATATTAGAAAAATACAACTAACATAGTTCCAACAAGCCCCCAACATTATGTTTGGATTTACCTTGAGCCAATATTTATTCTTAAAAGATAACATGTTGAACTGAAGGAAAAACTTGCTTGATTTGCTCTGTAAACTTGGACAAATTTGTATCCAAATGCTCCATGGATTATAATAATAACTCAAAATCATTCAGAAAGTTAACAGTTTGTTCCAAAATATAAAAATGTGGTTGTGGCTGCATAGCATTTCCCAACTCAATAGTTTTCTTTGATTTATTATGAACCTTAGTGATGTTCAAAAACTATTTCTCAACTTTTTCCTAAAATTGCATGACTTGACTCGTAATTTGTTGTTGCTTTGCGTGAGTTGAAATCATCTTCTTAGTGAAAGATGTAATCGTTGTCATGGCTTCCATCTGATCATACATTGGAAAATTTGTTAATGATTTCTTTTTACTCTTCACTTTCTCTTCCTACATCTTTATTTGATTATCTTTCTCACAAACGTCTGGGGCTTCTTGTAGATGATTTCATACCAAAAAAATGGTATCTACCAATTTCGATGGATCTTGCACTTGATTTTTAGCTTTCTCAAATATCTCTTCTCCTTGAATTATATGATTCTTCAACTAAATTTTCTATGGAGTTTCTATTTTATCCAATTGATCCTTCAATAGCATGTTATGTCCTTGCAATGCTTGAACCACTGTATTTATTTCATCGCATTGTGCTTCAGTTAAAATATGTGCAGCAACTTCTATCTAGTCCTATCACATTTCCACATATACACCTTCCATGATATTTATTTCATCACATTGTGCTTCAGCTGAAATTTGTGCAACAATATAGTCCTATCACATTTCCACATATACACCTTCCACAACGATTTCCAATGAACTATGTTTAGCAACCTCGTTTACATACTTTTGTTGTATATCACTATAGTATCTACTCAGATCGATATGTCTTCCTCCCATTTTTTGTTTCACTACTACAACATACTACCACAACTACTAAAAAGAAACTTGTGATAGGTCCACTTATAATATGAAACAGTTAATGCTAAGGATGAAGAACCCTTTATTTCCTTATACACCATTGCACAAGGATCTACGTTAATAAACCTCCTTTTAATAATTTGTTTATTGTGCTTTTCTATACTCATCCTTTAATCCCATGCAATGTTATTGATATCCATCTCTGAACTCTGTTAACTTGAACCTCCTAATTGCAATTTAGATTTCAACTTTGATAGTTGTTGAGCATAGCCCAATTGAAGAACCTGTTGTGAGTCAATGTTAGCTTCAAATGTATTGATGATATTATGTAGTTTTGTTTCCTCTGTTGATTATCCTTTATTCTATGAAAACAACTCTATTACCCCTCTGGCCTCTTTGTGATGATGTGTTGTCCTATGACCCAAAATTTTCTCCTTCTTGTTTCTCCTATTTTTCTTTTTCCGATGTAGAAGACAACAATATTGATGTACGCTTCTTCTTTTTCAACTTAGACACTTCTTTATGTTGTTACTACACCTTCTTTTCCTTTTCACTTACCCTTGTATATGTGTGTATTATCGATCTTGTATAACCTTTAACTTCTAGCTTCTTATTCATTTTTTCTTTCATAATGTTTAAAATTTCGACATCTGAATCTGGTTGTACTTGAAATTTTGCAAGCCAATATTCCATGGCTTATTTGATGTTTTCCTCCTCAATACAAATTGGAAAAACTTCGCTTTTATTTGCAATATATACGCGTGGTGAAATAAACACATTATGAGAATCCATAGAAAAATACAAAATAGCGTTATACTTATATACAAGGATGGTGGAACATGATATGACTCAATTGTTCCCTTAATCATTTTTTGTACCAATACTAGAACACCAAATTAGTACTTTGTTGTAATTCCTTATCTGCACTGTGTTTCCAAACATTTAATTTTGGTGTTGAAAATATCTTGTTTACCTTAGTGTCATATTCACTCCCCTAAGGCTCTTTCCATTCTATCATTTCTATCAACAACAACACCCATCTCAATTGAAACTCCCTTCCTAAATTCTGAGTGTTGGGAAAATATTGAATAAACTCCTCTAATAAATATTTTTTCCATCTTGTCTTAATACCTTGAGTACATATTTTAGCTGCAAACAGCATCCCCATAGCGATATCATCTTTCTAACACTTACGAACCACCTTACCTACCAAAATCTGGGTAACAAATCGCACTTCTCGATTATAGATGTCATAAATGAATGCTCCTTTCATTCTTATGTGTGTCCTGTATTTTTTGTAAAATTCCTCATCTTTTAGATCATGTGTTTCTATGGTCACTACATTATATTCACCTTTGTATATCAAACTAGATACCTTATGGATTACATCAACATCCACGGGATACGGTTTGTCCAACCATAAGAAACCTCCCTACATTCTACTCAAAATAAAATGAATAAAGAACATAATACCTGGTCCATGCCCAAAATGTGGTAATTATAATAAAGACATGACACCTTATTTAAATTATTTATGTGTCCAAACCTCAAGAATAACTCGCTCAACACAATCAAATCCCTCAATTAACTCAGTATAATTTGAAAACTATAATCTTGGAAAACTATCAGTATGTTGTAAATTAAAATCCAAAAAAATCATAGAAGGTACATTTTCCAAAAAATTGATCTTTGATGTCCATCCTACTATTGATTTCCATAACTGGCATATCAACTTCTTTAACTGCTTTGGCTTTGGGGCATGCTTTATGTACTGCAGACATCGACATCGTAGCTCATCTCTCTGCAACCTTTCAACTCTTTGTAACTACAAGTCTAATCTCTTCTATCTCACCTCACTCACTTCTACAACACTCTTTAATCAGAAGCAACTCACTTACATCTACACTTCACTTGTTTTAAACAACATCTCTTAGTCAATTATTCCTTACCAATCTCATCAATGTGCATTTCTTTTTTCATAACTCTGGATGCATCTCTTGCAATCTTCTTGATCTCGTTTTCAGCACATAACCTTTGTTTCCAATTTAAAAATCATTACTTGAACTATCTACATTCTAATCTTCAACCATGATTATGATTCCTTCCATAAATGTGACAATCCACTACAAACTATACAAGTTACTTTATTCAAAATTCAAATTTATCTAGTTTCATGTGCATTTTAACTAATCGACATTATCAGTCATAAATAGAAAAAACACTTGTGCTTTCCACTACTTATTATTATGATCTACTCAATCTACTATGTAGATCATTACCAATCATGCTTAGTTGTCACTCCTTTGAACCATGTGGGCCATAATATGCTTTAAGTCCATTTCCATTTACTATACCTTTTAACATATCTCCTCATATCGTATGTAACTTTAATGTGCCTTCTTCAGTGATGTATGTAATCTGAAATGGTCCCATTCATATCACGTGCAACTTACCAGGATTATTAATGTACCTATTGTCATAAAACAATACTAGAAATCCAGGTTCCAATTCCCTCTTTCTGATGTTTTTATCATGCCAATCCTTCTTCAAGCTTCTCCACCTATTGAATGAACCCTGCAAGTATTCTATCCTTATCTAATTCCAACACTTCATTCAAATTGTTATGGAGTGATTCATCATTAGTCATATTTAATTTGTATCTAATGTGCAATCTAGGTACAATAAACTCAATGGGAATCATTGTTTCTTTATTATATACCAAACAAAAAGGTGTGAAATTGGTCAATATTTTATAATTGGTATGGTAATCCCACAATATTTTTGGTATCCTTTGATCCCAATCATCCCTCTATACATTGTAGACCTTTGTCAATACATGCTCTAATGCTTTGTTGAAGGATTCCAATGTTCCATTTGCTTGAGGATGATATGGTGTACTTTTTTTGGTAATATATCATGAATTCCTGCATTAATTCCCTAATAGTTTCAATCAGAAAGTGAGATCCTTAATCATGCATTATTACCTTGGGACAACCAAATCTGTTAACTATATTCTCAAAAATCAATCATGCAACACTCTATTTTGTAGTCCTTCATCGATGTTTCTTCTTCACAACTTGTTAAATACTCAGTCGCTATGATTATATATTGGGAGCTTGTCCTATTTGTTGGTCGATTAATGGGACCTACAAAATCAATCACCCACTTTTCAAATGATTTCAGAGCAGTAACTAAAAATAATAGAAATCCATCCCTAGTTTATGGCTTCCCTATGCACTAGCATACATCACAATGCTTGCAATATTCCTTTGCCTCTTAAAATAACAATGGACACCATAACCTTGTGTGCAACACTTTTCTTGTTGCTTCCCTTAATGCATTATGTCCACCTACTATTCCTTCATGTGCTTCATATAACACGGTGTCGTGCTCATGCTCCATGACACACCCACGCATTATCGTGTAAGTTCCCAATTTATACAACTAACTAACAATCAATTGAGTATGTGATCCTTGTTACTTGTTGTCTTTGTTGAGCCATTGTATAATCCTTTGGTGCTTTACCTGTTATTAAAAATGGTGTGATCTCCTTTAATTGATCTA
Source organism: Pseudotsuga menziesii (assembly GCA_001517045.1). NCBI lineage: Eukaryota > Viridiplantae > Streptophyta > Pinopsida > Pinales > Pinaceae > Pseudotsuga > Pseudotsuga menziesii. The sequence continues at coordinate 95,408 of LPNX010222257.1, read as the reverse complement.
TTACTACGTCCACTAAGACAATTGTGCCTCATGTATTAATTAATCATCAATACTACCCTCAACTTCTCCAGATTTCACTCTTGAGAAGTGATCTAGTCCCACATTGTGATTCCCTAGATTAACTACCACTTTCAAATCAGATTCTTGAAATATTAATAACCAATGAAAAATTCATCTTCCCAACATTGGCGTATTGACCAAGTATTTAAAAGAAAAATGATCATTAAGGAGTTAAAAAAAATCCTAACAAGTAATGTCTGAATTTTTGCAGCGCATACACCATTGTTGGGCCTTCTCATTCTTTAGTAGTATAATTCCTCTTTGAATCTAAAAACGTCCTTCTTGCAAATGAGATGGGGTGATCAAAACTTCCCTCGCTTTATTGTGCAAGTACAATTCCCGGCATTGTAGAAGAAGCATGTACATGCACATGAAAAATATTCAACCAATCTAGAAAAATAAGAATTGGAGATTTAACCAATTTGTCTTTCAACATATCAAAGGTATCATGACATTCATACTTACTTTCCTTCTTTAGTAACTTCTATAGTGGCACAATAATCTTTTCATAATTCCTTATGAATTTTATGTAGTATCCTATATGCCCTAGTGGTGTGTGCAGTGTCTTTACTAATGTGGGAATCGGAAGATTTACTATGACAAGAATATTAGTTGGATCAACCAATAATCTCTCCTTACATACTACATGGCCTAACATGATTCTCATAGATCTACAAAAAACACAATTTTTTAAATTTAAGGAAATTTGCAGTTGCCTACACCTGTTCAACATTAACTTCAATACCCAAACATGAATTTTAGTAGGATGAATATTGTCCAATCATTAAGATATACATCCAAAAACGTGTGGCATGAATTCCTTGAATATTGTAACTAAAATTATGGGAAAACATTGAAGTAGCATTCTTCAACCAAAAAGGAATCAAGATGTATGCAAAGGACCCCAATCTGTTGCAAACATGGTTTTTGTTCTATATTTTCTTTCTCTATTTACATGATGATATACTATGAATCCATTTGTGAAGGAATATGCAACTCGTCCGCCCACATTTTCTAAAACTTCATATTTGAATGGAGAAGGGAATGGATCATGTATACATGATGCATCCAAATCCATTAAATCTACACAAATAATTATTCCTCTTGTCTTCTTATATTGAACCACCATGGGACTAACCATATCAGATTATTCCACTATTACAATAATCCTTGCTTGCATCATTCTGTCCAATTATTTCCCAACCTTTTCTTTATACTTTGGGTTCAATCTATATGGTATCTTTATCTCAAGATTTGTGTTAGATTTTAACTGAATTTTCATCTCCCCTAATGAGACTTCAATTCCCTTCATATAAAAGAATCTTCTAAAAAATAAATCTTCATATTGTAGAGTTGGTTGAGAATCCACAGTGTTGATAGTTGAAATCTAGTAATGGAGATGTTGTGGTAGTTATTATAAGCATGTCAGTATTTAGATCCATTTCTTGGCTCATATTCAAGACAAATGTGATACCAAGAAATATCCCTCTCTTTCCACATTATAAATATATAACAGCAAAGGAATTTCCAAGAATGTGCAACTAACTATAGCATGAGTAAGTATGTTATTGAACATATGTAAATGCAAGTATAATATGTTATGATCAGGCTTGGATATAGCAGTGCACACACTTCTTATCTGGTCTTTAATCAACATACAACTCATTTTTAGGAAAATTCTATCATTTTCATTACTTCTTAGCGCATGATTGATTATGATGAATTTTGGAATAGTTTGGCTATTTCGACATCTTTTTAGAAAGAAGATATGGATAAATTCTTGATTTTGGGAATTCGTAGTTTTTCAAAGCACCTGAGTTTTCTCAAAATAGTTTCTCCAAACTGAGATAAAATAGAGTTGGTTGAGAATCCCCAGTGTTGATAGTCTGAATTTAGTAATGAATATGTTGTGGTAGCTATTAGAAGCATGTCAATGTTTTCAGCCATTGTTTGGCTAATCTTCAAGACAAATGTGATTCCAAGAAATCTCCCTATATTTCCACATTATAAATTTATAACATCCAAGGACTTTCCAAGTGTGTGCATCTAACTATAGCATGAGTAGGTATGTTATTTGAAGCATGTCAATGTTTCGAGCCATTTCATGGTTCAAAAAATGTCAAAGCAGTCAAACTATTCCAAAATTATCCAGAATCAATCATGTACTAAGAAGTAACCAAAATGATAGAGTTTTCCTAAAAACTGATTTGTATGCTGATCAAAGACCAAATAAGAAGTGTGCAAGTTGCTATAGCCAATATTGATTGTAACCTAGTAGACTTGTGTTTATGTCTGTCCAATAACATACCTACTTATGTCATAGACTGCTACACACTCTTATAAAGACCTTGGTTGTTATATATTTATAATGTGGAAAGAGAGGGATGTTCCTTGGAATCACATTTGTCCTAAATATGAGCCAAGCAATGGATCAAAACATTGGCATGCTTATAATACCTACCACAACATCTTTGTTTCTAGATGCTAACTATCAACACTATGGATTCTCATCCAACTCTATTTTATCCTAGTTTGGAGCAGGTATTATGAGGAAATGTAGGTGCTTTGAAAAGATACATATTTCCAAAAGCAAAAATTCATCCCATCTCTCCTTTGTAAAAATATGCCAAAACATCCAAACTATTCCAAAATTCACCAGAATCAATTATGTACTAAGATGTAACCAAAATTATAGTGTTTTCCTGAAAATGAGTAGTATGTTGATAAAAGACCATATAAGAAGTGTGCGCACCGTTGTAGCCAATATTGATCATAACCTATTAGACTTGTATTTACATCTGTCCAATAACATACCTACCCATGCTATAGTCAGTTGCACACTCTTGGAAAGTCCTTGGTTGTTATATATTTATAATGTGGAAAGAGTGGGATATTTCTTGGCATCACATTTGTCCTAAAGATCATCCAAGCAATGGCTCGAAACGTTGACATGCTTCTAATATCTATCGTAGAATCTTCGTTACTAGATGCAAACTATCAACACTGTGGATTCTCAATCAACTCTATTTTAGCCCAGCTTGGGGCTAGTATTCTAAGAAAAAATATTAATTATGTCACAACAATCTTGGGACAAAGTATAAACTCACAAGTGATTCAAGACAAATTAGACATGAAATGAAGTAACGGTACTGCAATAGGAGGTTGCAGCTTTGTATAATCAATGAATGAATGAATAATACAATACAATGTCATGTAGAATGCATGAATTCCAAGACAATTTGAATTCACTAGGTGGTCATTCGAATTGCATGGATGGGTGTAGCTTAACTGACTATTAGCCAACACTAGACACACTTAGTTAACCACTAAACTAACCATAATTGACTGTCACCGAGTCCTAACTAAATCAGAGTGAAATAGATGACTAATTCTAACTGTATGTAACTCAAACACATGTCACTGCATGTCAATCAGTAGGTGGTAGCACATCATTAACTCCAATTAGCTCCGATGAAGTTAATTGAAGTCATGCTGCTCATCAGAAGTGGTTGGGGGTGCATTAACTCACTCCAGTTCATCCTAATCATCCCAAAATATACAATTTCATGATGGAGGTGCCTTTACAACTCAACTTAACTAATTGTTAGGTGAAACAACAATCAGTTGGCAATTAGGTGCACTTATGACACTTAGATCACCCCAGAATTGCTCCCTGTTTGAAGGAGAAAGCCCAGTTAGCCTCCTTGATTAAAGGAGAAGGCTTAGTTGGCCTCCTTGATTGAAGGAAGGCGTGGGTGTGCTCATGTTGATGTCATTTTGTTCTCATTTGATGCTAATTAAGTCAATTAAACTTAGGATAGTGGGCAATTAGGCCAAAATTCACCAAATAAAGTTGTAAGTTGGATAATGACTCCAACACCCCCCCTTAAGCTATACTCCAGAGGAGCAAAAATAAAATGCATGAAATTATAGGGCCCCGAAAATAAAGGCCATAGATCACCCTATACAAAAATGTAACTCTAACAATGCTAAAAAATAAAAGCTAAGTGAGGAAAGATGGAAAACCCAATAGGAAAAACCCCCCCTCAAGCTGAACACTAAAGAAGTAATATGATCACCTTGATGAACTCATCCCCAATAGTGAATGGAGGCAAGTGAAATTTTTCTCTGTAAATATCTTGGTCAAGATATCTGTAATCTGCTCATCTATAGGGAAGTATTGCAGAAGAATGGTCATGTCATGCACTAACTCCCAGATGTAGTGCATGTGTATCTCAACATGTTTGGTCCTCTGTCTAGTAACTGGATCTGTGGAGATATTAATAGCACTTTGATTGTCACAAAATATGAATGTGTACAAAGTACTACCAATCTCAAACTCTGAAAGAATGGCTTGGAACCAAACAGCTTGGATGCAAGCATTCATTGCTCCCATGTACTCGGCCTCTACTGAAGATAATGCAATGGCAGTCTTCTTTTTGCTAGACCAGAAAATGGGGCCACCACCAAACATAAAGAAATATCCAGAATTGGACTTCCAATCTATGGAATCCCCTGCCCAATCTGAATCTGTATAACCAACCAACTCTAGCTCAAAATCTACAGCATAGTGAATGTCGTAGGATCTTGTGCCCTGAATGTACTGAAGGATCCTCTTGGATTCCTTCTAATGAAGGTGATGAGGTTGTTGCATGTATCTTGATACAGAGTTCACATCATAACAAATATCAGGATGTGAATGTGTCAAGCAAAGAAAGCTTCCAATCAGCTGGCGATAGATAGTGCAATCCATGGGTGGAGTGTTTTTTCCCTCTTCAAGGTTGATCCCTAAGAGGAAAGGGAATGGGGAAGCCTTGAATTCAGCCATGTTAAAATTAATTAACAGGTATGAAATGTATTTATACTAAGTTATCATTATCCCATCAAATCCTTGGGATATTTCAAGCCCCAGAAATTGCTTCAAGAGCCCCAAATCGCTCATCTCAAATGCATCATGAAGAGCAGTTTTTATGAAAGTAATGGAAGCAAGTGTGCTTCCTGTAATCAAAATATCATCAACATATTAAAAAATTATAATTAAATTACCATCATACTTTTGTAGATACAAATTCGGATCAGATTTACACCTTTGGAAGTTTTGTGAAAGTAGAAAGGCATCCATCTTGGCATACCATGATCTTGGGGCCTGTTTCAACCCATTTAATCATATTTCTGCAATTTGCAAACCAAAGAAGGATCTGATGTGTACCCCTCGGATTGCTTCATGCATATCTCATCATGAATCTCTCCATGTAGAAAGGAACTCTTGACATCCATATGATGCACCTCCATGTGCTTGGATGCCGCCACGATGCCGCAAAGGCCAAAAATAGGAGGATGGAGTCCATCTTTGCCACCGATACAAAAGTCTCATGATAATCCACACCTTGGACCTGGGAGAACACTTTTGCAACCAAAATTGCCTTATATTTTCAGTTTTTTCCTTCAGCAGCAACATTTTTCTGAAACACCCACTTGCATTGAACTAATTTCCTCCCAGGTGGAAGAGAAACTAGCTCCCAAGTAGCATTTTTCCAAAGAGAATTAAACTCTTCATCCATAGCAGCTTTCCATCTCGGATATTTCTGAGCACGGTAGTAGGAATTAGGATCTGACCCAATCATTAAATAACAGGTCTCAGACAGCAATGAATCATGACAAGAGAGAGAAATACCTACTCTTTGAAAATCAGACCGGGTTCTTCTTGGATCAGCAGGATTTCCAATGTTTTCCTCGGTGGAAGAGAGTGTCTTCTTGTCCCAAGTTCGGAGATGTGTTTGCACTTCAGAATATGATTCTGAACCTGATATTTGTAGCTGACTGATATCATACATCATATCATAAAAATCATATCCATCACTCCCAATTTCATCATCCAAATAATGAGCAGAACAGGAGGGAATTTCAGCAGTTTTCTCCTTGACTAGTTCTACCTCTTGGAGAGGCTCTTCAAATCGGACACTTCTTTCAATGAAATTTTTTTTTGTTCTGATATTAATCAGCTTGAATCCTTTATATTCTTCTGGATATCCATGAACAAACATTAAACACTTTGCGGTTGCAAATCCTTCCTCTTGTCATGCGAAATTCGGGCCCATGCAATGGACCCAAACACCCTGAAATTTTACACATCCGGCTTGTGACCAAAATAGGATTCTAAAGGTGTCTTGCCTTTCACGGAGGAGTGAGGTACTCTGTTATAAATGTATGTAGCAACATTCATGTCCTCAGCCCATAAATTTTCAGCCAATCCTTTTTATTCCAGCATGCATGTGGTCATCTCCTTTAAAGAGTAGTTTTTCCTTTCCGCTACACCATTTTGCTGAGGGGTGTAGGGAATGGAATGTTAGATATTGATCCCACTGTCTAAACATATTTGAAGCAATTCATTACTGATATATTCCCCTCCATTATCATATCTCAAATATTTAATCTTTCTCCCAGAGGCGTTCTCAACCAGTGCTTTCAACTCAACAAATTTCTCCAAAACTTTAGATTTTTTCTTGATGACGAAAACCCAAGTGTATCTAGAAAAATCATCTATGAAGGTGAGTACATACCAATATCCATTCATGGATGTGGTGGGAATCATTCCGCTGATATCAGAATGAATCAGCCCCAATATACTTGATGCATGGCTTGCCTTTCCCCGATCAAACTTGTGCTCGGGGTGTTTGTCAACAATACAACCTTTGCAAACTCCAGTGGTAGCTTTAATGGCTAGGAGGCCTTCAACCATGGAATTTTTTTGAAGTTTCTGCAAGTAATTAAAATTTAAATGACCAAATCTCTCATGCCATAGTCTACTGACCTCATTTCCATGAGTCAGAAGAGTGGTGGGCTTTGCATCCGCCAAAAAATGGGAAAACTCATAGGCTTTAGCATGATGGTTTGCTAAGCCTTTTGCAACAAGTTTACCAGATGCAATATTAGTGATTTCTACATCATTGGGGCTGAAGGTTACTCTCTTGGGCACTCCAATATGATTCATTTGATATACACTCAGAGGGTTGGAGACCAAGGAGGGTACATACATAACATTGATAAAACTTCCATGTTCATGATTTATTGTACCTTGTCCTTTTGAAATGATGGTAGAATCATCTCCCATGTGGATGGGAATGCTTTTGTTGGTGTCCATAGAAAATAAGGAATCTCTTATTTCCATCATGTGATTCGAAGTTCTAGAGTCTATGAGAAGATATTTGGGCTTCAAGGTGCTTTCCATGAGAGCATGTCCTCTTTCTTGCTGGGTATCCTGATCTTGGTTATCTCTTTTCTGAACACTCTCTGGAATATTGATATTTTTTCTCTCAAGGAGAGAATTCATGTCACGTCCCCATGCCTCCGACTTGAAAAGGAGATGCAACCCAAGCTTTGACCACCCGGGCTAACCGCCCATGAACATGTACATGCTTAAAAATTGCTGAAACAGAATGCTTAAATGAGACTTTGAACTAGAATATGCACACACAAATATTTATCATGCACAGATGCAATTATTCAACATTCACTGCTACAATTATATGTCTTGCAAAGCGGAATTAATGTGCATTCCTTCAAGCATTCATTTAACATGTTCGTAATTTTCATTAACAGAAAATATAGTTGCAGAAGTAAAAATGGACAAGATCACTTATCTTATGATGAACTCATTCTGCAACCAGCTACGTCGCTGCAACGTTCCACCCAACCATAGGCCAGCGTGCTCCTTAATCTCTCAGTAACGCTACCACCCCCGAGCTGGGCATGATTCTCCAAGGAATAAGGGAACTAGCAGGCTTACACATAGCCAAGGATATACAAACACACAGCCAAGCCAACAAGGTTGGGTTTATCAGGCCATCAAGGAGTTGAGAAAGGCTCAATGCTAAGCTGGTGAGCTCATTACAGAGCTAGGAACACCTACACCAGAACTAGCTTGACCTCTAAGACATCCACACACACCCAACACAAGGAATCATTCCCTTCTCTGCTACACAGTCCCTCAGGCCCTGCATTCCCTTCCAGTGCTATTCAGGGGTGATGGAGAAGAAGGCCAGCCCTCTAGCTCTGTCTATGTGGGTTCCAGCCACCAGGTTTATCAAGAAAACGAATCCCCCATCCCTTCTCCCAACACAGTCCGAAGACCAACCATTTCACTAAGGAAATCGATCAGCTGTTTACAGCTTAAGACAGGGAAGACATTTTCTGAGTCATTCTTGGCCCTATCGTGGCCAAAATGACTCTCAGGCGAAATTACAACAGTCCCAAAAATGTAAGGAAGACCACGGCAACAAAGCCAACAACGTGGGAAAATAACAGTCCCAAAATGTATCAATGAGCACAGCTCACAACAAACGTAGGGGACACATCCCATCCTAGGAAACGGAATCACTGAGAAAACACATAAATACCACGCAGAGGAAGAGAGAAATACCGACTCTCAATCTATGCGTGAGATGAGCAGCAACACAAAAGACGCGAAATCGGAAGTGCGTGAATGAAAACCACAATGCAGGACCCACAAATCAGTCCATGGGAAAAGGATACGGCCACAACATCCACGACTCTGCCGGGAAAAGATTGACGTGGGAAAACCCTAAAATTCCTGTGCGTGAGAGAATGATGAACAGGACAATGGTTCATGCGTGAAGATGAACAGCTCTGCTTGTGCGCGAATGAATAGATAATGGAGGGCTGCGAGTTGGAGTGCGTGAGTGTTTTTCATAGGTGCATGGGAAAGAATGTCTGTGTGAGTGAAGAGAATGCCTCCTAGCCATTATTTTCCCCCAACATGAGGTTCAATCCGCTGCTGGAGTGTGGGTGTGGGCATGGACTGGCAGTCCTGCCACACTCCACTCCCAGCCATAACTGCCTCAACTAATAGCAGCAATTATTAATGAAAGTGGTTGCAATAAAAACAAGGGAAGAAGACACATGGGTATTTTCCCTCATTGACCCAAGGTTTGACAATTCCCCCACATCCTTATCCTTGTGAAAATCATTCCCCTTTCGATTTAGTTTCCACGACCGTAGCTGGTTGTGTTCATTTTAATTAATTATATACGCATATTTACATGATGATAACCATAATATATGCCGCATGCCCCGATATACCATCGGTGACAAGTTTAAATCCAAAACATAGCTTAACTGATCAATGGTGGGGCCTTGGACTTTAGCTCCCCACCATGATCACTTACAATATATACATCATATACTTCTAATGCAACGGGGTCAAAACCGGGGTGTTACAATTCATCTCATCAATATTCTTCTTCATGTAGGCATGTTCAAGGTGGAATCCCTTCCCGCAATATGAACACTTGACTTTCTATTTTCCTTGGTTTCCTTTGTTCTTGTGTTTCTTTGAGCCGGAAGGATATTCATGCTGTTGGTTCTTTTCATTAGGATTTGGTGCATCAAATTTACTCTTTTGATTCTTCCTCCCTTTTCCCTTTGGACCTTTGGGCCCCAAAGCAAATAGGGCTTGATCTTTTGAGGATCGAATGATCCCCATCTGAACAAGCTTGTCATGCTCGTTTGTTAGGGACTCGATGAAGGCATTGAGAGATGGAATCTTCCATCTATGGGTTGCAAGATTCCTGGAATGAAAAGTGAAAAAAATACAGAGTAGTCTGCACCAAGTTTGGATAGAATGTAGAGGATGAGCTGATCATCCTCCTTATTCAACTCACACTGCTTCAACCGTAGGACTAGATACTTGAATTTTGTGAAGAAGTCATTGAGAGTTTTGAAATTGCTAGGTTGAAGAGAAATAAGCTCATTCTCAAGCTAATAAATCCTCAAATCATCCTTTTTGTCATACAGGGAGGCAATTTGGTCCCAAATTGCTTTCAGAGTCTTCAATCCCGAGAGATGGAATAGAATATCCTTAGAGATAGAGAGACACAGAAATCCAAAATATTCATCCATTTTGATAAAGAATCTAGCCTTGTACACAACATGGTTAGGCTATTCCTCTGTGTTCATAGTGACTCTGTAGAGTCCTTTATAATGAAGCTAAATCTCCATATCTCCTTTCCATTGGTGGTAATTTAAAGGAGTTAGAAGCTCTATGGAAGAAGCCATTCTTCTGTTGTAGCAAATGCAGTGATCCTATAAAAAATCCTACAATCAACACAAAAAAGTCACTGTAAGATCGAACAACCTGCACATTTTAGGTTTCCATCACACCCAACATAATTGATCAAGCAAGCTTGATCAACAATTCCTTAACTTGGGGTATTAAGTGGTAAACCTTCTACTTCTGGTGTAGTGCTAGAATTTGACATTTTGCTCAATTTTGCATGCAAGATCCGTCAAAAATCATGTTTTTGAAGAATAGAGCTTCGTCTCGTCGTGGCTCTGATACCATATTAATTATTTCATAGCAATCTTTGGACAAAGTATAAACTCACAAGAAATTCAAGACAAATTAGACATGAAATGATGTAACGGTACTGCAATAGGAGGTTGCATCTCTGTATTATCAATGAATGAATGAATAATATAATACAATGTCATGAAGAATGCATGAATTCCAAGACAATTCAAATTCACTAGGTGTTCATTCAAATTGCATGGATGGGTTTATCTTAACTTGCTATTAGACAACACTAGACACACTTAGTTAACCACTAAACTAACCATAACTAACTCTCACTAAGTCCTAACTAAATCATAGTGCAATAAATGACTGAGTCTAACTGAATGTAACTCATACACATGTCACTGCATGTTAATCAATAGGTGGTAGCGCATCATTAACTCCAATTAGCTTTGATGAAGTTAACTGGAGTGATACTGCGCATCAGAAGTGGTTGAGGGTGCATTCACTCACTCCAGTTCATCCCAATCAGCCCAAAATAGACAACTGCATGATGGAGATGCCTTTACAACTCAACTTAACTGATTTTTAGGTGAAACAATAATCAAATAGTAATTAGGTGCACTTATGACACTCAGATCACCCTAGAATTGCTCCCTGTTTAAAGGAGGAAGCCCAATTAGCCTCCCTGATTGAAGGAGAAGGATTAGTTGGCCTCCTTGATTGAAGGAAGGTGTGGGTGCTCATGTTGATGTCATGGTGTGCTCATCAGATTCCAATTAAGTTAATTAAAATTAGGGTAGTGGGTAATTAGGCCAAAATTTACCAAATAAAGTGTGTAAGTTGGATAATGAATCCAACAAAAATTAGCTTCCTTAAAAAGCTACGGATTTCCAAAAGCAAGAATTTATCCCATATATCCTCTCTAAAAAGATGTCGAAACATCCAATCTATTCCAAAATTCACCATAATCAATCATGTACTAAGAAGTAACCAAATTGATAGAGTTTTCCTGAAAATGAGTTGTATGTTTATCAAAGACCAGATAAGAAGGGGGTGCACTGATGTGTCCAAGCTTGATCATAACCTATTAGACTTGCATTTTAGTCTATCCAACAACATACCTAATCATTCCATAGTCTATTGTACACACTTGGAAATTACTTGGTTGTTATATATTTATAATGCGTAAAGAGAGGGATATTTATTAGCATCACATTTGTCCTGAAGATGAGAAAGAAATGCCTCGAAACATTGAAATGCTTCTAATAGATATTGTAGAATATTCATATTCATTCAATAGATCCACCAACTATGTTACTGTCTCCTGATCTCAGTAATTTCCAATCACAACCATATTTAGGTGTTCTTCTATGCCAATATTATACTTCTTTATTTTGAGTGGTTGCAAATACTCAGGTGCAATCTAACTTGTACTTGTAACATGTATTGTGCATTCCCCTTCAGTTTTCTAAATGTTTATCTTCTTATGATATTCATCTTCTCCATATCCTTCTTCAACAATATGCCAATAGTGAATTGGTTGGTTCAACTGTACCATTTTTTGTGTGTTGCGCAAACTAATTTCTATGAAATGTCAGTAGATTTTTCTAGGAAAAAAAATAATGATAATAATAATAATAATAAAATAATAATAAATTTTTAATCCTATGCAATATATCCTTCAATCCTGTGTTACTTGATGAAAAACTGAAAGTATCACAAAATTGGTCTCATGTCTCTTTCCAAGCAATTGCATGCCTCCTTCTTTCTCCCCACACATACCAACTTCTTGGTAATGTATTCATTGTATGATTGAACCAATGAACCCACTTCTCTGTGGGAGCAATTCTCTCCATGCACATCTTCTCATAGAACAACAAATGTTCTCTTGAATCACAATTTCCTTTGAAATGGTTTCACAATTATTTTTTAATCACTGGCTAAAATATGATATAAATGTTCTTTGTTGTTTCCCCCCAATTATCCAACTTTTTCTTATGAGCATCATACCAATGCACATACGTTCATTTAAACACTACATCCATCTCTTAAATCCTAATTGTTTTAGGCAATTTTTCTTCAATTTTTAGGGATCACATAGCTATGTTCCTATATACCGCATAGACTCAACAACCCTTGCAAATATTCAACATGAGACTTCATACAATATGTTCTTCCATCCCCCCATGGATTCTTCTGAATCTATATCAAACAAATAGATATTGCACCAGTTGATATCGCCATCACTTGTCAGATTTACATAATCATCCTTCCTCCCTATAATATTATAAATTTTTTCTATTTCTCCATCCTCCATAACATCCCTTACTAGATTTGAGTATCTTTCTATCTCATATGGATTCAGGGGAGCAATCACATGCATTTCTTCTTATTCAAAGGACATAGTCCTTTTCCTTAAATTCAAAATCATATTATTTTTAAATTCTCGGTCAATACTCAACAATATTGGGTAAGGATATCACATGTCTAATATTTCAATCACTTCAAAGTATACTCTAGTTCTGATTCCATCAATGTCAACTTCAGTATCTTCTAACTTTCCTACTGGATATACTCTGTATTTATTAGCCAACCTTAATTGTATAGGGGACCACACCAACTTAGGTTTCCCTATCACTTTGATCCATATTTATGTGAGAAGGAAATGAAAGAACATATAGAGAATCATAAACACATACATATTTCAATTAAAATAGATATATTGTAAACACATATTCTATAAAATGGCGGAAATAAAATAAACTCTAAATACAACAGCTAGAATGGTGGTAGCTATCTCTAAGAAGAGATGTGGCAGATATGCTAATTTGTGCCAAACTAAATACAAAATGAGGGAGAAAGGGCCTATTTATAATAAGCATGAGGGAGATAACCATAAACATCCAAAACATTACCTTAGAAGATGAACTGTCATAAAGTTTGTGGCCCCAAGGTGGTTAGTTGAATAGTCAACTTCCCGAGGTCATAATTTTTGCATACGATCTCTGATTTGGGCTCTTGATAGCCCATTGAAAAGGTATATCTGAGTTTTACATATTTTAATTGGGAACAAATGCATGGAATTGGAAATCATTTGGCCCCTTGAATCACCAAAAAACAACGTTTAGGGTCTCAAAACAACCTCAGAATTTTGGGACCCAAAACAATATAGAAAAATAACTAGAAACTGCCAAAATGGACATTTGTTTTGAGCCAGTGAAATAGATGGGTGGCCACCGATGTCCATTTGGATCACAGTTCCCAATATTTTTTATAAATATGTTCACATTATATCCTATATCTAATATGACATCTTACATATCATACCCCCCCATTCTAATTTCATCTTAAATTCCATTCTTGTTCTTCTTCTTTTCCCAACACATTGCATTTTCCTCTTCGGCAGTGGCACAACATTAGGAATATATTCTTATTTCACGGACATTATCTTTTTCAACATCTATGTTAGTTTCTTAATTAAAAAACAACTCTAATAAACTTAACATGTTAGCTAAGGAATTCACTAACTCTACTCTCTTACTCATTCTTTGCATTAACATGATACTGCAATTCTTCTATATGCCTTTGAGATCCTTCCATTGTTTCTTTTCCCTCACACAAAAATTGTCTATGTTGCACAACATCAATCTTGGGAAATGATTTTGTTTCTTTCTTTATCTTGTATTCTTTCATTTTATCACCATATCCTTTCTTACCATGATCTTATCTCTTTCTTGTGCCCCATCTAGTCACAACTTGTACATTTATAAGTTCCATCAAATTTTGATTGTTGCATTATTATGTTCTTTACCATATTATAGCATTGTATTTTTTCTTCCCATTTGGATATCAAATATATACAGTCTTATATAGTATGTTTTGCACTGCAACAATATCCACATAAAGATCTAGGATTTGTACACATTTGTGCTACATGCCCAGGTTCCTTGTAGTTAAATAAAATGCTTTATCTTCCACCTCCTCCAAATCCTCGTCCTCTACCTCGAAAACCTCCTTGAAAGCCACCACCTCTACTTTCTCTAGCATTTTATTTAGTCCCTTGCACTCTATAAGCATCGAACGAATGTTCTTTCATCCATTGTAATGTAGGAAATCCATTGGAATCATGCCCACTCAATTTACATAAATTGTAGAATGGGGTATTAGTTGTGGTTTTATACTTCTGGAACATTGTACACCAGGGAGGTGCATGACCCCATTTCTTACAGATTTCAAAACGATCCAATTGAAGTCCCCTGGGGAATAGATTTGAAGCACTAGTAGCTACATAATTTCCCATCATGGGACACTCATTCTGGTGGTTCATTGCATGCAACAAAGCATAAACCAAACACTTTAATTTATCAATTTCCCCTTTACTATCTCCTGCAACTATTATGTTAGTGTATCAAGTTGATATTGAACCTACTCCATACTAGCTAAAAATTCTCCACTTAGGGTAGACTCCAACTCCATCGCAATTTCGAATGCATCAGAATGTGTGCAAAATTTTTTCTATGTGAACAAAACCCATATCTGTGACAAAAATCCTCTAATAAACCACTCCCAATGTTGCACATCTTGAATTTCAAATGACATCCTATCCAAAAAAAAAAAAATCTTTGATCTTAATCCCAAACTGTTTCTCTACGTTGTTGTTTTGTCTCCTTTATTTTTGTCATACACTGAGAATCTAATTTTAGTTTATGAAACTCTTTTAGGAATTCCTGCTTAATTGCATCCATATATCAAACAATCCCCTACACATGTGTACTCTTATATTGTAGAAATTCAGACCTGCAGTAGATTAATTTCACTCACAGCAATTAACAATTGATCATGCAAATTATCAACAATGGAGACTGAATATGGAGCTGTAACACAAAATTATATTAACTGAGTGTATAATAGCCAACCCTGTAATAACATAGGCTGCTGAATATATAGAATACATGAGCAAATCGAATGCAAAGGGAAGCATCCAAATCTAGCATAAAGCAGGCTTACCCAAAATAGGCAAATCCCCCATAGGTGTAAAACGCTGATCCCAAATCTATCAAGGACCCCACAAATTAGCAAGGGCGCATTGGCAAGCTAAAGAGTGGTCAAATGGAAGCTCATACATGCTTTTTCATGGAGGAAAGAGTGGAGGAGGAAGAGGCAACAAAGCTGATTCACCTCACCTAGTATTGCTTTCCTATGTGCCTTAAAACACTGAAAAAGCAGGCAATAAAGCAGAAAAAGCAGAAGGGCGCCTAGGAGTCCAGGAATAAAGCAGATTTGATTCCCAAGGCTTTAC
>LPNX010222257.1:17385-78010 GCA_001517045.1 Pseudotsuga menziesii | reverse complement strand
ATACTGAGACATAGGAGGCCATAGGCCTCATCTCTCCGATTGTGCCATTTGATCTTCTCTGCAGCAGCATTGGGATCTGCTTCTATAGCCATAGTCACCCTATAGATGCCTTTCTCTCTCAACAATATCTCCATCTCTGCTTTCCATTCAAAATAGTTGAAGGGAGTGAGGATAGTTTTCTGTGAATCCATAGCTTTAGAAAATCTGTCCCGGCTGTCAGTAGAAGGCTCCCAGTCTTGATGTCGAACCTGCAAAACAATTTTTGAAGGAGAGTAACAACCTACAATGGCTCTGATACCATTTAGNTCCTCTTCTCTGTCGGGATTCTAGCCCATGCCTTTGAGCCAAAAATCCTGAAATGGGTCACATATGGCTTGTGCCCACTCCATGCTTAGAAAGGAGTCATTCCATCCAAATTTTTGTGAGGCACCCTATTCTGAATATAGGCTGCTCGGAGGAAAGAGTGGAGGAGGAAGAGGCAACAAAGCTGATTCACCTCACCTAGTCTTGCTTTCCTATGTGCCTTAAAACACTGAAAAAGCAGGCAATAAAGCAGAAAAAGCAGAAGGGCACCTAGGAGGCCAGGAATAAAGCAGATTTGATTCCCAAGGCTTTCCCAAGTGCTCCATGAGTCAATAATGGCAATTTTGACCTCTATGGATAGGCAATTGACAACTTGCACATGGTGGGACTCATGGACTAGGAAAATAAGACAAAATAAATGAAATAATGTCTAAGTGGGTAAATACTATGGGTTGATTATTCTAACATATATTTCATATACCAAGTTAGCACATGATATCTCAATGGAATTTCCATTTGTGTTATCTTTCCTTTATCGTCGGTTACATGCTTCATAGCCTACAATGCATCATATGTGAACCAATATTGTTTTTCATCATCCCTTCCAGCCCCATGAAATATCGGAAGTCTCAAAATAAAGTTGGTTGTAACTCCTGACATGTTGATGTTAATGCTTTGAGCAATAAAGGATATTCTTGAACATTAAAACTTTTATCAATTATGTGTTGAGGACCTATAACAAATTAACAATTCAATCACACACAATAATTCATCCACAACACAAGATGTACCTTGGGGAAAATCCTCATAATAGAGAGGATGAAAACTCCTAGCAATTCTTTAGAGGATAATAGATAGATTGCAGAGAATGACTGTTACAACATAAGCAGATTTCCCAATAAGAGAGAATACATAGCAATAGAGAATATATATCCACTTTTACAATTGTTATGAACTTATCATATGTCTAGCATATTAATAACAAGTCATAATGACTTCCATGCAAACCCTAGAGATGGTTCCATGATAATTATCCACTCATATATTACAATTTTGAATTGCATTTATGGAATAATTAATACATGCATTGAATATTCATCATGCACAACTAATGTTCCATACCTTCAATCATGGATATTAACTAATAGTTAACTGGCATTGGAATGAACTCAACCTCTCACTGAATACTGATCACTTAGTTAACAAGCTAACATAAGTGTCATTGTGAAATAACTCAAGTTTCGCATGCAACACACTTTCTTAACTAAAGTGTCATCCTTTGATTAACTTAAGTGTCTTCTGTTAGTCTAACTAAAGTGTAAACATTTTAGTTAACTATTCCAACTTTATTTAATTATGTAGTCAATCATTATTAACTGAATCTTGTTGATTAATGAACACTAATATCTTCTTTACTTAACTAAATGTTGATCATTAATAGTTCAATTAAAGCTTTTACTAAAGCATCGATTGAGGCATTCATATTTAATTGAAGCTTTATCAATTTAGTTCAGTTTGAATTCTCTTTCTCTCATAATCTCTTTATCTTATTGCATGGTCTATGTTTAATCATCTATTATATCATATTATACTCATAAGAATTGTTCCTTACCTATGATCATATGTATTACCTCGGGTCATATAGTCATATGCTAAAGGATACTTATAGAACCTAGTGACCATGACTAGCCATGCATCACATAGTGTATCCTCATGACTTGATACAACACACATCATATGGCCTTGATACAACAAAAGACCGGTATTGATACAACACAAGGCTCATGAACTTAATACAACATAAATTTTGGACTTGATACAACACAAGTCTGTGACCTTAATACAACACAAGGTCATGATATTAATAAACATAAGATCTTGATCTTAATAAAACATAAGATCATAGTATAGGCATCTCTCATGACCTCAACATCCTAGCTTAATACAACATAGGCTCTTAACTTAATACAACATAAGTTGATGAACTTAATACAACACAAGTTCTGAACTTGATACAACACAAATCTCATGGAGAATGACTCATGATGTTTTACATTTCACACTCCCTCTCGGTGAAGGAGGCATTCTCTTCTTTACAAGTAATTTACTACCATACCAAGCTTATCTCCGAAGTATCGCAACTTCGTCATTGATAGCGGATTTCCACAAATTTGCAATCTTCTCATCAGTAGCTATGTATTGAAATTTAATTTTACATGACCATGACTCCGATGAAGTAAAACTTCATCTCAATGTGTTTTATCATAACACACATAGGGTTTTTTAGAAAGATTGACTATTAACACCTAATTAGTAATAACTATAGGCTCAAGTATTTCACTCTAGTAGGTAGCTTCCCAAGCTACACTATTGCTCAACATGTAGTACTATCTACAAAACACATTTGCTTACGTAGTACTCTCTGACATACATCTTGCTTCTGTAGTACTAGCTGCAATACACCTAGATTTTGTAGTACTAACAACAATGTATATCACTTATCTCAAGCTAAAACAATGGCTGGATAGAATGATCATATAATAGGTATACCATGTATCAGAATACAATAAAGAGAATATTCTAATGTACCTTAAAGGTACTCAAACATATGCTTAGTAGTAAGCATAAAATAGAATAGGTCTTCTCAGAGACCAACTAGCTACTTACACATAGTGGCATCATTTGGATCCGATCCAGATTATAGTTTCTCAAAAATTGAAAACATGGATTTGAAACCTGTGACTAACCAAATGCATATCAACTCACTTGATATCCTCCAAATATGAAATAAGAATCATAAAATTTCAGGTTTATCTTCATATGTGTGGCCATGGATTTATAGTCCATCATCCTAAAACTCTTTAGGATATTTTATTGCACATTTTCCTTAACTAAGGAAAATCTTTATCTGGTGACCGCCACACCATTAATCATAACAATCATAACAATATTCTTGAATACAGTTCTTAGCTTCCTTATGAATATGAGCATTATGCAGGTCTCCTTTTAACATAAGATACATCAACCAGTTTTACTGGTCTTCGAGAGCTAGTGAATATAGCTACTCACTCTCACCATCAGGATGTGAGAATCATAATCTGGGTACTCCATCATGGAGACTTCATGCTCATCAATGTATGAAGCTCTTATTGACATAGGAATGTAAATAAGATCATTTAATTATCTTCAAGAGTATTTACATCTCTCATAATAGGACTAGGGATTTCATTCTGACTTCTTCCTTATACATAGGCACATCTCAATCTACTACCAGAAGCTTCTTGCTTCACATTGTCCCACCCTCTTTTCGGATCATCCATCATAATTACTCTTCGTTCAATACATGTCATTTTTACTTGTAGTTTAGAGAATATAGTTTTTCCCTACAAATCCAATCAAGTTATTAGCAACCTTTCATAATCCAGTCATTTCAATAAAATGGCAAACAACACACACTAACATGCAAAACATTTTAACCAATGTTTCAGTATAACCATATCTCATAAATTGTAATCACATGAATACTTCAGTGTATTTGCAGTGGTTCATATAGTTATGTACACATTAAATCAATGTTTCAACATAACCTTATTCATATTTCATGTAATGTTTTTCAATTATATATCAGTCTTATATTTAGATCTCATGAAGATTTATGCAACCCCTTATTTTCTTAATTTAAACATAACATGAATTTTTATATTTACCAATCAATAGAAAGATTGTAACATATGTTTTTAATCATGTTTATACCATAACATCATTCCTAATCATAGGAACACAGATTTTAATAAAACAAAATCTAATTTTATAAAAGCATATGATAATCAAATAATCATGCAACCCAACATTCATATCACATGAATCAATCATGCAACCCAACATTCATATCTCATGAATAATCATGCATCTCTATATTCATATCTTTATGAACAATCATGCAACCCAACATTCATATCTCATGAATCAATCATGCAGCACTATATTCATATCTTATGAAACAATCATGCATGATTTATATTCATAGTTTATAAAACAATCATGCATAATTTACATTCATATTTTATGAATCAATCATGCAGCACTAAACTCATATTTTATAAAATGACCATTTATGCTTTATATTCATATCTTATGAATTTCGTTATTTGCCAATAAGTAAAGACAATCAACATGTATGCTCACAATTTATAATCCCACGAATACGAATCTCTATATGATTTTAATGAAAACATTCAAAAGCATATAGACCTAAATAGCATATAATAAAAAATTCAAGTACTTATCTTTTATTGGTTTGTGCATTCCCTCTTGATCTTTTCTTCCTTGTGGAGATTACTGGAGTCCCTCGGTATTGATCTCTTTGAAAATTTGAATACATGCAGGAGGTAGCAAATCTCTGCATGGAGAAACTGGATCCCATGCAACCCAAAGTGAATGCTCTTCTTCAAGGAAAAACTTATTTCGACGATCATCATCCTCTTATCCATGTGAGTTATAAACTCTATGAGGCTCTCATTATACAAAATTTCCATTGAATAATGATAATATCCAAACCACAAATCTTGGGGTTGTTCAATCAATTCATCCACTTTGGGAGAACAAACATAACATGAATTTTGTGAAATTCATATACAAATACCTGATCGTATCTCTCAAACAGTTGTACATTTTTTAAATTTGCTTTTGATTAAGGAAAATCAACCCATTTGGGAAGTGGGTTTTCAATGGTTTTGTTTGATTCCTCATGTATTGATCAGAAATTCTCCATCAAATTTGTCTCCTGAAAAGTTATGGGAATGGTGCATATTGACTTTCTCTTGAATTCGTCCTGCATTTGATAAAGGCTCCTCACTCACTGAGGTCATGTAGGAATCTAGGTCATGCTACTCAATAATGGTTAACACATTTTCCTTCCATGTGTTGAAGTTGGAAGTACCTTCAAGTCAGTCTTCCGCTTGGACAGATATCAATGCCATGGCTCCAATATTTTGCTCAACTCCTCAAGATAATGTAGGCTTTAGTTTGCGTGGGAAAAACTAATCTCCTTCATGCCCTTGCTCTGATACCATGTTAATTTTTTGAGCAATAATGGATATTCCTAAACTTTAAAACTTTTATCAATGATGTGCTAAGGACCTATAACAATTAACAATTCAATCACACACAATAATTCATTCACAACGCAAGATATACCCTGGGGAAAATACTCATAATAGAGAGGATGAAAAACACCAGAAATTCTTAAGAGTATAATAGATAGATTGCAGAGAATGACTTTTACAACATAAGCAGATTTCTTGGTAAGAGAGAATACGGAGCAATAGAGAAAAGAGATCCATTGTTGCAACTGTTATGAGATTTCCATATGCCTAGCATATTAGTAAAAAGTCACAATGACTTCCATTCAAACCCAGTGATGGTGGCATGATAATTAACCACTCATACATTACAATTTTTAATTGCCTTTATGGAATAATCAATCCATGCATTGAATCTTAATCATGCACAACTAATGCGCCATACCCTCAATCATGGATATTAACTGATAGTTAACTGACAATGGAGTGAACTCAATCTCTAACTGAATACCGATCACTTAGTTAACCGGCTAACATAAGTGTCATAGTGAAATAACTCAAGTGTCGCATGCAACACACTTTCTTAACTAAAGTGTCGCCCTTTGATTAACTTAAGTGTCTTTTGTTAGTCTAACTAAAGTGTAAACACTTTAGTTAACTATTCAATCTTTCTTTAATCATGTAGTTAATCAATATTAATTGAATCTTGTTGATTGATGAACATTGAGCTCTTCTTTTCTTAAGTGAATGTTGATCATTAATAGTTCAATTGAAGTTTTAACTAAATCATTGATCGATGCATTCATATTTAATTGAATCTTTATAACTTTAGTTCACTTCGAATTCTCTCTCTCATAATCTCTTTATTGCTTATCTCTTTATCTTACTACATTGTCTATGTTTAATCATCTATTATATCATTCTATACTCAGAAGAATTGTTCCTTACCTATGATCATATGTATTACCTCGGTTCATATATTCATATGCTAAATTAAATCACTCTAGGGTATCCAATCCCTAAAGGAGACTTATAGCACCTTGTGACTATGACTAGCCATACATCATGTAGTATATCCTCATGAATTGATACAACACAAGTCATGATACAACACAAGACTCGTGAACTTAATACAACATAAGTTCTGGACTTGATACAACACAAGTATCTGACCTTGATACAACACAAGTTCTTGATCTTAATACAACATAAGATCCTTATCTTAATACAACATAAGATCGTAATATAGGAATATCTCATGACCTCAACATCCCATATTGACACCACACAATATCTTAACTTAATACAACATAAGTTGATGAATTTAATACAACATAGGCTCCAGACTTGATACAACACAAGTCTCATGGAGAGGTTTTTGAACTTAATACAACATAAGTTTCGGACTTGATACAACACAATTCTCATGGAGAATGACTCCTAATGTTGTACATTTAATAGTTCAAACTTCTTACCACTCTTCCACTTCTACTCGAATTATGTACTCCTTCTAACCTCTCTTGTAGAATATTTTTAACTTTTGCTTCAATTAAATTGTTTACTTCTCTTTGAAAAACACACAGGGGGGTGGTTCAAGAGGGGGTTTATGCAACTCCATTGTGTCATACTCTTCTCTATTAGATCTATATGAATCCTTAAGTCTCAACTTATTAAATGCTTCTACCATTCCAAAATATCCTCATCATTTGTTGATTCTTCTACATAAGGACTCTCCATAAGCTCACTATGTTGATATTCTCTATCACTTTTCTTTTATTCATCTACCTCATAGCTTCTCCACCAGGTTTCATCATCACTAACCCTTTCTTCTTCCATGTATTCCTATAATGTATTTTCTTCTATGTTGATCCTCTTCATTGGCCTATCTCCTCCTTTCTCCATCACCTCTATTCCTTCCTCTTACTCTCTACACTCTTAATCATGCCCCTTTATCTTGTCCCTCTTCCAATTTGTTTTTATAACCCCTTATTCAACATCTTCTCTATCATTCCCTATATTATCCATACTAACCTTCTATAGATATTCTTTCAACATTTTCCTTCTCTTGTGGATCGCTCTTCTCTTCTTCTCCTTTGTTCATCGAGGTCCAAACCTACTTCTTTCTTAGTTCCTACTTCATGTCGTCTCCCCTTTTCTCTCCCTCACCTCCCCCAACATAGTGGGTTTTACTCTTCCATCCTATCTGGCTCCTTGTGCATAATCATGTTTTCAACAAACAATAATTTTATCCAAGTAGGGATTTCTACTAAGAATCTCTTTCCAAATTTCGTCTCAAATCTCTCCTTTGCACAGTAAAAGGCTTTGTTATACTTAATAGAAAACTATATTATGTAACCTTATTTAATTATTCCAAACCAAAAGTATATTATAAACCCCATCCACTTATTATCCAAACTCTTCAACCTATCTTTGGTTTCTTGATCCCATACAATCACTTCTTGACTCCTCCACACCATAATAAGTTATACTTGTCTTTTTATCCATTCATAAAATAAACAGAGAAATTCGGCAAAGAAAATTCCTTACTTGTTTGAATGTATGTACCTTTACATCCATCATTGAGGATCAATGTTTAGGTTTTGAGTCTCCTTCTATGCAAATTCCTCTTCTTTATTAGTCAACCATTTTTGCAGCTCCACCCTGTTAGGTGTCCAACTCATGCTTAATCAAATTCTAGCATTTTCTTGTCTTGGTAACAAAACCAATTGTTGGCATAAAACTTAGAACTTAGGTTCTAAATCTAAAACCAAAAATACCCCTATGAGAATAATCATTTTCATTACCCAAATATGGAAAAGTCTCACATCAAACTCTCGCAGGGATTAATGAGGCTGAAATAAGGCTAAGGTTTGATAAGCATTCAAGAATAGTAATAATATTCTTAGTTATCTACATATAATTTAACAAAACAAAATAAACAACATCATTTTCATGTGCATTCTAACATCATATACCATTGAGCCAAAACAAATAACCATTCATTCACATTGTATACTCAAAACATCATTCATACCAAGGAAGGAACCCAAAACAATCACATCCTTTCAGTGTTTATACAAAATGTCAGACAATTATCAGATTCTCAACTATCTTTTAACTAATACTAACAACTTATACTTTTATCTTAACTTATCCTTATCTTAAACTTATATTGTGCAAGTCGTTATACAAAATACTATGCAAGATATTACAAAATATTATGCAACCTATTACAAAATATATCTTTCATTCACAAATCCTAGAACAATACAACTAACATAGTGCCAACAATTTGCCTATAAGATATTTCCCTTTAATCCCTTTAATTAGAAGAAAGTTGGAGCCACTTAAATATAGGCTATGTTATGATGTTTCCATTATTTGATTTAAATAATTATTCCATATTGATTATCACATTGCTGACTCAAACAAACCATCACAACATTTTTGGACCATATTTGCAATTTTTTTCCTTCAATGTTGCAAGTACGATATTTGCTTCAACCCTCTTAAATGCATATTTTTGTTATACTATTGGTTCGTCATATTTAAGTAGATTATCACTTCAACCCACTAAAAATTCAATACATTCTTGATTTACCACCATCGAAGACTTCACGTCAATTATAGAGCCTGCAAGATAAGGAAAATTTATTTTTCCATATTAATAGAACTTCCTCAATTTTCTTTCACTCTGGGAAACTTCATATGACCTATATTTGACACGTCATATGCACCTATGTATTCTTTATTCCATTATCTTCCACTTGACATTAATAACTTCGACTTCGAAGTTATGTTAGCTTCACCAAAAAAACTTATTTTCCAATATCTTTTCTAGTATGCATATCCCGTGAGGTTTTTGATCACCTGACACAGTTGATCTGACCTCATCTAATCAGGAATGATGAAATAAGTCTGCTATGATCAGACTTAATTGTTGCATGGATTTTGATTTCTTTTCTGCTGAAAAGTTTTTTTGGTGATCATTATGATCTTATGATGATATATTGTATGTAATAATTCAACTTTGCAGTTGGATCAGTTTTGGATATGGATTGTGGATTTTGTACTCCTTCTGAGGCAATTTTTTGTAAATTACAACTTTTTAGTTGTATTTTGTATAATGGACTATGAGGGCCATCTGCTGAATGTGAATAAAATATTTACGATTTTTTTCTTTGGAAAAAAAAAATATCTCGTGAGGTTTGAATATCTTTTCTTGTTCCGCATTTTATTATCAATATCTTTTCTACAAATAGTATGAATTCATTTTTTTTTATAGTATTCGCACGATCGATTTTATTTTCAAACATACATTTACGTTGTGGTATTGTTTCCAAGTGTGCATATATTTACTTTAGAGAACCAACATGTTCCAGAATTTTATTATCAAGCTCATTGCTTCAAATACAAGAACACTTATTCAAACTAGCATATAGGTAACCTATCCTCTCAAATACATTGCATTTTCCTTGTCATGCATTCATTTTTCATGGCATTTGTATCATTGATTTTCTCATACATTTACATTGTGGTATTGTTTCCAAGTGTGCATGTATTTTTTTTCACAAAAAAAGAGATAGCTTATATTTATAAAACTGTGTCATAAGATCGACACTGCAAAACATACATAGGCCAAAAGTCATAATGGCTTAGTAACAGTCTTACACATAACCTTCCTCACACATAACTTTTCTCAGATGGAAAATAACATCAACCCTCCATCCCAAAGAAACCCATTACAGGTCAGCCAATACAAGCATGCTAAAAGAATTCTTACAAAGATAACTACTCGAAGAGAGCAAAGAAGCATAATAGGCACTCTAATAAGCAAACTGCCAAATGCAAAACCAGAGATGTAGGAGTACCCTTTGTCCAATAAACAACAAGCACCATCTGATTTTAAAAAATGAAATGGAAGATAAACCCTAGCCATGAGAATCCATCATGGTATACAGGGAACTAGTGCCAAAAAGACACAACCACCGCCACCCGTCTGAAGCTACGGGTGAGCCGCCATCAGCAACCACTGCCACCCGGATGAAGCTTTGGGTGGGCCACCATCAGCAGGATGTATGCCGAATCCGTGAAGCCCTGTGTCATCGTACAACCCGGCTACAGAGCCACTGGCTTCAAGGAGGAGAAGTGGGGAGGCCAGGGAAGGAGCCCTAACCGCCAGAGAAAGAGGGCACGAACGAATCTCAAAACAAAAATAAACCCTGGTTGCAGAGCTACGAGGGGTGGGAGATTAGAGCCGCAAGCAGCGAGATCAGAGGCTTTCCAAAACCCCAGTTGTAGAGCCGCTCCAAAGGGTGATGAACCTCCTGGTTGCAGAGCCGTAGCAGGTGGGAGATCTGAGCGGCAAGATCAGAGGCTTTCTGAAACCCTTGATGCAGATTCGCTCCAAAGGGTGATGAACCGCCTGGTAGCAGAGCCACGAGAGGTCTTGTAGATCCACCAAAAATCCTGGATAGAATGTTGACGCCGCTCCTGGATGAAGATTCATCGCAAGTGGTCGTCGCTCCTAGTTGCAGAGCCGCCAAAACTCCTGGATAGAACGATGATGCCGCTCCTGGTTGCAGAGCCACCAAAACTCCTGGATAAAACGTTGATGCCACTCCTGGTTGTAGAGCCATTGCTCCTGGTTGCAGATCCCCTATTTGTTGGTTTCACCCAGACCTGGTATCAAACTCAAAGAGTCATGTTCCATATTTTTATTATCAAGCTCATTGCTTGAAATACAAGTATACTTATTTAAACTATCATATAGGTAGCTTACCCCCTCTAAATACATTGCATTTTCCTTATCCATTGATTTTCACTATGCATATAGTATTCACCTTATTTAAGTGGCCTAAACCAACCATTTTTTTGCATTTGTCATATCCTAATGGTACCACTTTACCTGGAATGGGTTTACCCCATGCATATTGGTACCCATGTCACTATTTATCACTTTAGGATAAAAAATATATATTGTCATATTTAGTTTTTAGCCTCATGCTCATCTTCACCTCTTTCATTAACTTATTTCCATTGACTCCCAAGCAATTTACTAGTAATTATTTTCTTCTCTTTGCACTATACCATAAGCCCACTCTATCATCCATACTATAAATATTACTTGCAATATTTTTCCACCATTCATTCACTTTCAAGGAGTTACCATCAATGTTCACCCCTAGTTGCTTCCATTTAGAAACACCCTTTTTGAGTTTGTACATATGGTCATCCGTGGGGAATTTGTCTCCTTGTTTGTATTATCATCTAATTTATTTATTCCTTGGGAAACCATAAAAATGATCCTTAGCAAACTTGCAGTTCTATATGATCTCTTTCGGTAACATCCATTGTCACCTTTGTTAAGAGAATATTCCAATGGATCGCCACTAGAGTCTTATGATGTCAATACATCGTTCCAACTAATCCCAGTTACATTTACTCCTTAATCCCTTCTCATTTTAGTTAAACTTTCATAGTCACCCTTGATATCCATCTTCTAACTTGTCTTCATTTTCCCTTTTTTGTTAGTTTATCATAGGTTTATATACTTATGTATAGGTTATCCTTTCCTTATGCTTTGAAAAAAGAATTCTTGAGTCCATTAATATTTGACTTATTTGTCCATAAATGTCTTAGTCCCATTTTGTCGCACTCATTTGATGGTCTCATACCTCATGCTAATTTTCAAATGTCCCTGTATACTTTTCTTCTAGAAGGCTTTCCCCTATTGACTTTAGCACCTATATTATATGGGTTTGATCTAGAGGCATTGTGTATCTTGGCCCCATTTTTCTTATTGATGGGTTACATTGGGCTAGAAATGGTATTCATCATTGCACTTTGACTTAGTTCATTATGACACAATCTACTTCAACACCTTATCACACCATGAAGAATCATACACTTGATTTTATTACAGTATATCAATTTTGGTCAAAGACACCGAAAAAATTTGACTCTCTTCAACTAGTTATTGAATCCATTCAAAAGCAACTCGTTATATTGATTCCTATTGTGTCTAGGTGGTGTTTTCAATAGTGATCTAGCTTCAATTGCAACTCTTTGGATTTGATTGGATCTATTTCATATCTTGTGAGCCAACTATGATGAAATTATTGTTTTTATTATCTCCTTTAGATCTTGGGACCCTCCATCATTCCACAAGACTCTAGTTGTTGTGATCCAAAATCCACTAAGGATGTTATTGGTACTTCCTATGTACTCACATTACCTTGGATATTGTAACAAAAGCCAAATTTAATTATTAAGCTAGGTTAATTAATGTAAATAAACTAAGAGGTGACTTGAAAAGTCACCTCTCTTCCCCACTCACGGTATAAATTACTAGGGCCCCTATTATGTAATACATCTTCTACATTATCAAATATACATTTTTTACATTACATTTTTTGGCTTCCCATCTTTTTTCCTCTTCCATTGGTATCAGATCCTTTTGGCTCTCGGCACCTCCCACCACCCTTCATCACTCCATCACTTCCCCATTGCTCCATGTTGCCGTCGTTGTTCCTCTCCCACCAATGCACCTACTTTTTCCCACTCGTTTCTCCTTCCCTGTTGTTTTCCACCCACACCCACTCCCTATCATTGCATCCACCCTCCCACGCCTTACCCCTACCAACATTCCTGCCTTGCGCCCTTCCTCACCCTCCATTCATCCTCTCTTGTTGCTGCTCCATCTGCGTCTCCTCTCCGCCACCTTCTGTTGCGCGCCATTCTCCACCCTTCGCCACCTTACACCCCTCTCCACCAACTCCTTCCCCCACCTTCCTCCCATGCCTCCCACGCTGCCTACTCCACTCACCATTCTGCCGTCTACTCGCCCTTCCTTCCATCCCCAATCTACAACGCCGCCACCTCCATTTCCCTCCTTGCCACTCGGCCACCTACGTGCTCCCACTTCACCCCGCTTCCACTTCATCGACCTTCCCACTTCACATCACTCCCACCCCATCCGCTACTCTCCACCCGACTGCTCCATCCTCCATCCCCACTTCTTCCCACCTTCGTGCCGTCGTTCCACCCTTCCACTACTGCTCCATTTCCCCCCTCCACAACGCTTCATTCCGCAAATAAGCACGGTCAACTCTTTGAACTAATAAGGATTTTAATATTAATAAAATTTATTAATATTATGGATTAATAATAATAACAAGGATTTGATATTAACAATATTTATTAATAAAAAACTATATTATAATAATAATTAATTAAAAACACAATTGTGGCGAGTTGGCATTGTACATTGAATAAAAATAAATCCACGTTTAGCGCCGAGAAAATTCCAGTAGTCACCAGATCAATTGACACTCGATTCAATCAAATCAATGAGAAAATTAACAAGAACTACGAGGAACTCCATGCAAAAATCAAACAGACGAGTGACAATTTGACATCAAATTGGACACAATTTACGTCACGAATCAAGAATAGTTTCCTCACTCTACAGGAAGACCAAAAGAAAACTCAGGCAGTTTTAACCGCCATCTTAGACAGATTACAAATCTCAAATGACCTGCAACCAAACTCTCCCAAAACTCCATAGCAGCCAGATCCTCTATTTAACATGTCGTCCTCTAACGCATATACACAAGGATGCCAAATACGGGTGAAAGTCGAGTTACCCAAATACGACGGAGACGAATGACAATGCATAGCATGGATTAACAAAGCTGAGGAATACTTAGACATCCACAACATCCTTTACGACGACAAGAAAATTAAATATGCCTCCATGCATCTAGAAGGTAGCGCTTACAGCTAGTACTTATGGTGGAAGAATACTGCAATAATATGTTCTTACAACTGGGTTAGCTTCAGGAACGACCTCATCAAAAGATTCCAAGGCGTTGAAGAAAAAGACTTATTTTCCAAAATCATGAGGTTACAACAAAAAAACAATTTCGATGAGTACACCTGTGAATGGGAAGCACTATCAACTCAAGTCCCAGAGCTAACCGATGACCAACAACTACAGACCTACATAGACGGTCTAAAACAACACATCCGTGATGAACTAGAGTTACACAACATCTCTACCATGGAGGAAGCACCACGTAAAGCCAAGATTATTGAAAGCAAATCCGTTCATACAAATGTTGACCAAGACGACTCCAAAAAGAACCCCCTCCAATCAGGATACACGAGAAATCCAAGGTATACACCGCCTTAACTTAGGGAATGAACAAAGCCCAGTTTAGAGACCCAAAGAATAAAATAAGGGAAATGTAAGTTTTGTGGAGACAAATGGGATCCTAAGTACAGATGCTTACATAATAAATTATATGCTTGTGAAGCAGAGCTAGAATTCAATGAACCAATTGAGAACGATGGGAATAGCCAACAAAACTTCCACCCAGAAATCGAGGACGACTCCCCACAAATCTCATTAGCCGCTATTACCAAAATATCCCAACCGCAAACATTGAAGATTAAAGGACATATAAAAAACAATAACGTCACAGTTCTCATCGACTCTGACAGCACCCATAACTTCGTTAATGTCAACCTTGCTAAAGTATTTAACCTATTTATTCGTCCAATACCTAACATGAAAGTTATGGTAGCAGATGGCAAGAAGATTGACAATGTGGGGAAATGTCACAAGGTTGAGTTACAAATGCAAGAATATAACTTAAAGTCAGATTTCCTTGTGATACCACTGGAAGGAATCGACGTAGTATTAGGAATACAATGGTTACAAACCTTGGGTACATACTCTGCAAATCACCAAGAACATTTTATTGAATTCCATGAGTTTGGGAAAACACACAAATTATATGGGTACCAACCACCTCCAACACAACTGGTTACATCACATCAGATGGAAAAGCTACGTTGGAAAGATACACCAACTTACATACCTCCATGTCAAGAAATGGAGATTCTAACAAGTGAAGGAGATATGGACAAATAACCAGAGACACAAGAGATAATTCGAAAACATCTCAAGGTGTTTCAAGAGTTACCTATGGCACTCCCAACAACAGAAAAACTAAACACATAATCAAAATAGAATGAGGGACAAAACCTGCCAGTAACAACCCATATAGATATCCACGTCAGAGACGTTGGGACAGTTCACATAGTCATTGTCGTCAAATAAGCTTTGAGTACAAAGCTTCCTTAAGGGGAAGGAAATGTAACAAAAGCCAAATTTAATTATTAAGCTAGGTTAATTAATGTAAATAAACTAAGAGGTGACTTGAAAAGTCACCTCTCTTCCCCACTCACGGTATAAATTACCGGGGCCCCTATTATGTAATACATCTTCTACATTATCAAATATACATTTTTTACATTACATTTTTGGCTTCCCATCTTTTTTCCTCTTGCAGATATTGGCTACATTTATATACTTGGATTGGGTCCCTCTTGGGATTGAATTATTATGTGTTGTACTATGTTAATGTTATATATCTAGATTTGTCTCCTTATGTGTTGATCCCGTGTTGTATTGAGACACTTACATGAGCATGAGTATTCTTGTCACATGGATTTTGAGATTATATGCACATATAACCCCATTAGTTTATTTTTTGTGTTTATTTTTTGTAGGTGGCCTCTATATCCATTTTTGGGGTCATCCTCCCTCTTTGTTTGATTTTCCTCCTTTACTATGTCATTTGAAATACAAAAAACATGTGATGTATTTTGGCTATACAATGTGCTACTTACCCCATACATTAGCGGAAATTGTTGTTAACCTAATTTTTCTCACCCACTTTATTAGGAGTACATTAAGTGCCATACATCACTTGAGTAGTTTTATTCTTCATCTCCATTAGATTCGCCATCATATGACCTCACTCTTTCCATCATGAGCTAAGCCAAACCTCAATTTTGACCATAAAATTCAAAGGATGATATATGTTTAAATTTTAAATGTGTTGTGCACTAAATCCCTTAAAAACTATGCCTTGTACCTAAGACATAATAAATAAATAAATAATTAATTAATTAATTAAAACTAAACTTTAAAAAAATGATTTCTCCGGTTCATTAATATTGTGCACCTTCCAAAAATTGCATAATGCACTAAATTGGACCATACCAATATGTTAATCCCAAAAAATTGTGTTTTATCTCGCTTTCAATAGTTATCCTTATAACATTACTTCATTAATACAACAAGATTATTCATATTTAAATCTATTTCAAAAAAGCTATGTTATTCCCCTTATAAATAAAGTTGTTGAGGCCACCCATTTCACCAATCACCCATTGCAACATTATGTTGTTGGAATTTCTCTAGCGAAATAAATCCCCCTAAATTTTATTCTTTATGCCATTGAGGAATTTCATTTCTACCACCAAAATTTTGGAGTGGAGCATACAAGGAGGCAAGGGACCCTCCCTTGAGGTAGCTTTGGAGCCCATTTACTTCTTCATCTATCTTAACGTATTGTATTGTAAGTCTCATGTTTCCATTTTTGATAAAATATTTTACTTTCTTTATTGTGTCTTATGCTCTAGGAAATGTGGGGTGCATGTTGCTAGTTGGTCTTCTTTCTTTTACATGAGATGAAAGAGTGAATGATTTGATTTGCATAGATTTTAGTTAACTTCCATTTTATCTACTACTTAATATGCACAATTGTTAAGTAGGTGCATTTGGCACATATTGGTAACAAAACACCACTATCAATTATTGTTTAGTTTTTATGATAGCTGGGGGCTATAGCAAGTGATTTCTCACTAGATGGTGCTAAAAAACACCTACTAAGACTTACAGAAGTCTTAGTAATATCCAGATATGAAAAATAAAAATAAAAACTAATAAAATAGCTACACAATGCAAAATAAATTTATTTCCGTAAACCAAGAATTAGTGTGTGTTAAACAACAAAGACATAAGAAGTACATGCATGCAATAGAAGTTTTCTTATTTTATTTTACCAATATAAGGTGGTACACAGAATCGTTACCTCAATGGGGGCATTTGCAATTGTTTGGGAAATAGTGCTCCTGGTCTCCGAGGGTTAATGGCTCTCCACCTTAAAATCACAGGTTTTCACTCTCAACAAGAATAGGAATCCAAGTCAATAGGGGTGGCTTTGGATCCTAGAGAGAATTGGACATAACTTTGGTAGGGAAGAAAATTCTATTTCAAATGAGGGCCTCCACCCTTCTATTTATAGGTATTTTGACCGACAGTAATTTTCCCTTATTTTTGGGCACACAGTCATATTGGAACATGGTTTTGATATTTTCCTGCTCTTCCTTTTAACTTCTGAATTTTTCTACTTTTTTCTCTTTGTTTCTTTTATTTTTGTGTTTATGTGTGGGAAAAATAATCATTTTTTTCAATATGGTCATAAGGTTAAGGTTTTTTGGGTTGGTGGAGGAAAAAAATTAGGAAAAGGGATACATGAGTGATATAGCTAAGGGGGATGGGTTAGGTGACCAATTTTTGGGTGTTAAGAGATTTCCCCCTAATGTGTGAGGGAAGGAGCTCATTGTATGTCCGATAGACATCATAGGATCTCTCTTTTCCAAGGCAGTGAGTAGAAGGGTGGTTGAGAACATAAACTATGTTAGAGAGTGGAGCATGCGCTTCACATGAACTACAAGGACCATAACTTGTAAATACAACTCTTCAATAATGGTTGAGGTGCATGCAATCTCAAATATATAAATGAGGCGAGCATCTCCATGCTCGTATCAATGTCTCGGGATATATAAATAGTGAGTTCCAAATGAATAATACATGAATAACTATTGTGTACATCATAGGTGTCCAATGAGGACTCAAATGTGGTGGATGATAAAGGTCCAACCATAGCTAATTCAATGTAATGAAACTGGAGACAACATTATGCATCCTGAATGCATGATTATGAGGACTAATGCTCTGCTAGATCAGGACTCAATAAATTGAGAGTCTAAATATAGAACACGGGGAAGCATGAGTGGATTCGTAACGTTGTCACCAATGTAGCCCAAATGTCACAAGGAACATAATACTCGAGGGTTCCATAGGGACTCATTAATGCACTAGAGTCAATGGACATAAGGGGTCTTCGACCACATAATGACGGGACCAATACCCTGCAAGAATCTCAACAGTGTGATCATGTAGCTAATTTCAGGCACATGAGAAACAACCATTTGAAAGGGTAATAAGGACTCCCCTTAGACGACCCATAGGAACTCGTCGATGATGGAAATAAGGACAAGGTAAAGTGACCTTTGGGTCTATCCTCTAGAATATATGTGTTGACCTTGACAAAGGGAGACGTGCAAGTACCAAGGAAATAATGATTCCTTGATAAGAACATGAGGCACATAACCAGATAGTGAATGGAACAGGGCATGAGATTGAGACAATATTTGTTCAATACAAGGGTGAATGAGTGATGAGACTCAAACTTCCTTTATCCAAAGTACAACGACAGGGATTACCTGCCAACAAACTAATCTTGGGGGTAGGGAATCATAGCTGGGGTGACTAAGGGGGGTAATTGCACTGGGTATGACTACAATGGGATGGCCTCGAGGGGAAACTACTAACCATGGAAAAATGAATCCAATGTTGACTCATAGCAGAATACTTTGAATAAAGACGATTGGGGATATTTCCGATACAAGGGACTGTATGTGATTTGTAGGGGTGCTAAGAAGCACCATTTGGGCATTCTTCGTGTTTTAATGAGCTCTAAGAAGGGATAGAGAGGTATTCGATATGGTATTGTCCCATTGATTTTTGGCGATCCCGAGATAGTAAATACTCGTTGGTGCTTTCAAATTTAGAGAGTCTAGAAGCATAAATAAGACTCCATGAGTGGTATTTTTTGTAAGGTGAGTCTCCAAAGCCCGAAAAAGAA
Organism: Pseudotsuga menziesii; assembly: GCA_001517045.1. Lineage (NCBI taxonomy): Eukaryota > Viridiplantae > Streptophyta > Pinopsida > Pinales > Pinaceae > Pseudotsuga > Pseudotsuga menziesii. The sequence goes on along the minus strand of LPNX010222257.1, from coordinate 58,776 downwards.
TAAAAGTGTGCAACTCATAAATATTCTAGTTGAAAGGGACTAGAGTATTCCTTTTTTGTAAATAGTCAATGTGGCCCAAAAAGGGGTAAAATTATACCGAATGGACGTTCCTTCATTTCCTTCGATGAGTTTGAAAGGAACAAGAACACTCATAAATATTTTCATTGTTTAAGGAGTTAAAAAAGAGCTTAACAAAAACTTTATACTGAGAGACCATGGGACAAGTCGATGAGTGACAAGATGAAAGAATGAACGAGGATTTATTTCTAGATGTCAAACTACATGGAATCCCAATCCTAAGGAGATATGAATGGCATGGGAACCAATGCATAGGGTACTAAAACAATCAGCCATGTAAAGAAAGGCTCTACTTTCGAGAAAGGGAAAAAGCAATGGTTGTGGGGTTGGGCCACTTACTAAGACATAGGGGGGTCCTATAGGCTTAAATGGGAAATAACGAAGTGATGCATCAAATTTTCAGAGGGAAATGATGTCTTATATTCTAGTTAGAAATTTATACCTGTAGAGGCTGATGTCACTAATGGGGAATAGTGTTATCAACATGACCTGTATCTATACACAAAACAAGGATACCCATGCATAAATGTCTATCTAGAATATAAATAATGAATACAAATACATATATGGTGTGACTCACATGATGGAACACAAATTGAGGTAGGCCCATAAATGGCACAAGGTGAATGTGATCACAATGAGAGGAGGTATCAAAAACCATGATTAGCAAAGAAAACTGATTTCATTGGTGCAAATGGTGCAAACAACAGATGTCCTATGACTCCAAAGTGGTCGAGGGAAGTAAAAGGTCCAAAAGTCCGTACAAAATTGGGGGAGCCCACATGCCACATGTCATTTTCATTGTTTGAGTGTTGAGAGTGTGTGGAGGGACTCAAGGAAGAATGGTTGATTTATCCTAACTAGACCAATGATTTCAATTTATGCAAATTCCAGGGAACTCTTCATCCAATTCTGAGTCTTCTCATCCATTTACTTTCATTTTTTGAGGTTTTTTGGGACCCCAATCAACCCCACAAGGATTTTAAGGACATGCCACTCTTTTTTGTGGGGACAAGTGTGACTGGGTCACTCCTTTAGAAGGGACACAAATGACTTAGGTTTCACCTATATAGGAGACAAGTGCGGCCTAATTCGCTCTTGTTTCCTGGACAGGTGCAACCTAGGTCACGTTGTTCCTTAGAATGGGAGCCACTGGGTTTCCCTATCCCTCATAAAAGGTGTTACTTAGGGTCCATTAGGCCATCTATGGTTTGGTTGTTGATGTGAATTCCTTGCAGTGCAATATGTCGTGGGTGGATAGGAGAGAGAGGGACATGACCAATATTCGTGGAATTATCGAGGATGATTAGGCTGTGAGGGACAACTTGGCATGACACAACCTATTGAAGTATGTTATGACTCCATTGATGAGTAGCACACATATTCTCTTGAACAAGCTTGTGAAGTTCTATGATTGAGAGTCAGATGCCTTTGTGATAGCGTGAGCATCTAGAGCTTACGTTATAGGATTCTTACTTCATGATGGGACTCCCTAGGTTGGAAGTGAATGGGGATACGCAGCCTAGGTGACTAGCGGATGTATCGATGTGGGAATTGTTGGACCGGAAATGTATGGTGAGTGCTCAGTTGCATGATACATACATTCAAATATGTGATATAGCAAACCTAGAGACCCAGGTGATTGTTGTGTCCATGGTGTGCATACTGGGATCTAGCAGGTTGCACAAGATATCAGGTACACAGTTGATGCTCATGGAGAGTGTGTTGGCTAGGACTTATTTTGGTTGGGCACAGATATTCCTAACTGTGGTTTGGCACTCACTAAACTAGGTTCCTCAAAATGGGGGATACTTTTGTTTCCCTTCGTTCTTGTGCTCATTTTTCTTTGAGTGAGTGCCAATTATGTGGCCACACCTGGAAGTGCATGATGGGGGGGCAATGGAGCCTTGGATGAGACGATGGTGTGATATGATGATCTAGAGGGAGGAGGAATGGTAGGTAGGCTATTTACCCATGAGTTATTCATACAGTGGTGCCAGTTACTATTGTTTTTTAAGGACTGCATGTATGCAAGAATAAACTGATGGGGATATACATAGCTTCCTTGACCTCCTGAGCAAGCCAGGGGTCCTGATGGTACATATATTTTGATTTTACATATATTTCATGGTTTATCCTTGTCTTATATGGTATCTAGGGTTTTTACATGATGTGGATGTTGATGACAGGTCATGTGTGTGTAGATATTGGAATGGTGGCCCCAGTTAGGTATTAACGACTTACAAGGAGAGTGGAACGTATTTATCCCCTTGCTTGTGTCTAGTGATGGTGTTGGAGTACAAAGTGGTGATGGATGCACTACAACTCGGTATCGATCGACTACTGTATGGGGTCACAGATGATGGTTAGCAATACCTAGACGATGAGTTGATTGGCGTCTATTAGCAAGATCCACCGGAGTGGAGGTCCACCATGCATTGGATTATTGTGGTGGCTAAGTCTATGAGGGATATGGCCCAAGTGGACTCTCCCTTCTAGGAGGAAGACACCGACCATGAGATGGAGGTGGAGAAGTCAGATGGTTTTGATGACCAGCTAGAATTTTATGGATTTTCCCCCCAATGCTATGGGCATGGGGAATTTTGGTTGATTTACTTATTTATGTATTTTTTAGGAAGTTGTTGGGGATCCTAAATGTAAGCATATACACACTATGTTTTGGATTTTTTTTAACATGACAGTATATATATGTATGCACGTGGATGCACTTTTATGGTTTTTTTTATATTGATGAGCCTTATATGTTTATAATGATGTGCATGATATGATTTACGTACATGAGAATGTAAATATGAAAAATGCATATGAATGATTTATTTATTAGATGTGATGACTGATATGCCACTCGATAATGTCACTAGACATTTGGTCTGCTACACTATTGAAACATATTGGGACATGATTGAATGAAATGTACTCAAATTGTCTAACCAATTGTTTAGTGTGCATAAACTTTCTAAAGATGGATGGATCACATACCCGATACTGGTTATTAAAGTGGGAGACAAGTAATTGGGAGTCTAAGAATACACTTCAGTGATGGATACCCAAGTGAAGGGTGACGATTAAGAGATTGATCATAGCATCATACTTAACATGGTTATTGGTGGTTGTAGCGACACACACTCCATCAAGGAGAAGTAGCTTATGTGAAGGGCAGTATATGAACCATGTGGCCTAGGAAAGATTTGGGGACCACCTACTTGCATTGTCAGTGAAATTAAAATGAAATTAGGGAATAAGATCCATCTGATATCAACCAAAAAAGAAAACTATAAGGCTCATGCAAAAAAAGGGTGTAAAACAAAAAAAATAAAAATATACAAGATGAAGAATGGGTTCGGTTATGCTAAGGGTAGAACCCATTGAGGTACAACCCATTGTAGGGCTTTCTCAAAAGATGTCCTTCGGAATTGGCTAAGAGGCATACCCCCTTCCTGAGGCATTGATTCACAATATATATTCCCTACCACATGCACTCAAACTTCCCTTTCCCGTGTTTACAGTTTCCTTGGTCATAAACGAGGACAAGGTCGCCTTCTTTAAAAGTGTTGGGATGAACATGCGCATCGTAATAGGATCTATACCAATGCTTGGAAGATTCAATCATTTGGATAGAAGCACGCAAATCTTCATTTTATTTCTCAAGGATGAGAAAATGTTGGTATAAGGGCGAGGTATCGGGAAGGAGATTGATGTTCATGTGCAAAGAGAGGATTTGGCATTCACTGGGAAGGATGGACTCGATTCCATGGACCAAATAAAATGGGGTGAATCCTGCAGCTATCTTGGTGGAGATTTCATAGGCCTATAAGTATGGAAAGAGAATATAATGTAAGTTGGACTTATGCTTATCGATCATTGGTCGTAGCATTGCCTTCAAGGTTTTGTTGACTGTCTCAACTTAGCCATTACCTTGGGGATAGTAAGAGGAAGTGTATTGGTGTTCAAAATTAAAAAGGGTAGAGAGATATTCCGAAAAGGCATCTTCGAAGTGTTTATCGTGGTTAGAAAAAGGATGGTGAGGGAACCAGAACTAAGTGATGATGTGGTTAAATAAAAAATGTGTCGCGATGACAAATTTGCAATTAAATGTGGGCATGGTTTCATCCCATTTGTTGAAATAATCAACATCCACAATAATGTACCTATGACTTCCCACCAAGGGGGGATTACATTATATGAATTTAATGGCCCATTTGTAGAATAGACCCGCAATGATGATGGGATGGAGTGGTGCGGGATGCGATCTTGCCTTTGGGGAAAACTATTAGTTGTTGTAACAGTGTTTGAGTGTCGTGATACAATCGTTGAACAATGTTGGCAATAAATAACCAGTGTGGATGAACTTTTGTGCAGTTTCCATACTAGATAGGTGGTAATCACAAGCCCCATTATGATAGTCATTCATGACCCATTCAACCTCATTGTGGGTAATGCATAGACGCAAAATGGTGTTGATGCCGCATGTTTAAAGGATGTCACCAATGAGGAGATATCGAGAGGATTACTGTCAAATCTGAAGCTGATCATCACAAATGAGGTGAGGGCCGAATTTCTGGGTCTGCAAGTAGATAAGGATGTCCTCCCACCATGGGTCACTCTAGGATATAGTAAACAATTTTTCATTGAGAAAAGTGACAAGGGTCATAGGGGGCAAGGAAGGGGAGGTAAAACGGCCATCAATTGTGCCAGAGTTGATGCCTGGGTACTTTTGGGTGTAACAAAATCTAGCTCATACTCTTAAAGTATTTCAATCCACTTGGCCACACGAACTTGGATGAGGCAACGGATTAAGAGGTAGACCATCGAGTTGGAATCTGTAACTACCAAAGTTCGGCTCATGAGAATGCAGCGACACAATTTTTGAACCAAAAGAAACGGTCAAGGACATTTTCTCCTCATTAGGATACCGTAACGGTGGACCCGATAGTGTCTAACTTACATAGTAGATAACATGCTCATGATGACCAGTGTCTTCTTCAACTAGAAATCCTACGATGCGTGCTCAGATGTTGACACGTACAAGATGAAATCTTTTCTAAAATAGAATGGCACAATTAAGGGAGTGGAAACCAATGCTTATTTTAATGCATCAAAGGTGACTTGTGCTCGTTCAATTAAAGCAAAAGAGATATTGGTGCGAAGTAGAAACAAGAATCCATGGACACTAGTGCATTGTCCGAAATGAAATGTCATAATAAATTGGCCTTGCCAAAAATAATTTGGAGTGGGCACAGAGTGCAAGGGGGTTGAAGGTCAAGTATGGCTTGTACCTTCAAAGCGTCAATGGTGATACCCTTATGGGAAACGATGAATCCCAACAATCGGCCAATAGGGACACAGAACACACACTTAAGGGTGTTGAGATGAATGTTATACTTCCAAGATCGAAGGAATACCTTCCAAATATCTTCTAAATGTTGGAAATTATTCTTGGATTGATCCATGAGATCGTCCAAGCATATGAGGATAATATGTACCAAGCCATGGAAAAAAAATGTCATAGGACGATGAAAGGTGTATCCATCTTTTTTTTTAACTGAACAACATGACTCGATACGTGAATGTTCCCTAGGGGGTGGTGAATGTGGGTTTATATTTATCTTCCTTTCAAATCCGAATTTAATTGTATCCTGAAAATCCATCCATGAACAAAAGGACTCCATGGCCCACACAAGCATCGATAAGTTGGTCAATAAATGGTGTCGGGAAGTTGTCCTTGGGACATGCTAGATTTAGATCTAAAAAATTAGTACATATGCAGATGGTACCCTACTTCTTGTTTTCTAGTACAGGTTAGAAACCCATGTTATCTATGTAATTGGATAAATGAGACCCACTTGGCGAAGCTTTTTGATCTCGATTTTGATAGTCGGGGATTTAGACAGGTGGATTGGTGTCTATTTTTGGCAAACCGACATAGCATCAATCCATGTGTCAATCTGATTTTCAGTAGTAGAGGGGTCGATACTGAGCATCTTAGTGTAAAACCAAGTGAAAACGTCATGAAACTCTTGAAAAAGTGCTTTGTAAGAAACAACCTCTTCGAAGGTGCATGAATCACATAGTGTGATGTTATCAATAATACTGGTCTTGAAAAAGATGTATACTTTGATGGTAGGTGAGATGTTAGCCATATTTCCTTCCTTAAAGGCATTGGGGGTTGGGATTGGATGTTTGAACCAATCAATGTTACAATAAGGGAGGAAGTCCTTCAACTCTACAGTGAGTATATTAATTGTTGGTACTGTCGACTCCTCGAGAACGAAGTATGCTCGATGGTGCATGTCATCCCAAGGGAAGTAAGGCTCAATGAGGGATTTGTGTATTTCTTCATCATTATGGAAGGACAGGACGATGATATCGGAATGGTCGACAATGTCTAATGATGCAGACATATTGTCATGAGTCCAGATAACATAAATGGTGTTTACCTCTTTTGAATAGGATTTTGAGGGGTGGATCTCTTCTAAAACTATGATTTCTAATTCAAATAGAGAGATTTCATAAGTTATCAAAGATAGCATAGTATTCTACTAAGTTGGTGCAGTGTTGGGAGTAGTGGCCATATAGGCCATCAATCACACATAGATGGCTCATCCGCAGAGACTTGTTTTTTGACTAAATACGATTAGGGATATGAACTACAGGGATTCTCTCCTCATCATCCAGTGTTTGGACATACATCTATAATATAGGAAACTATGGGTAGTCCCGGGTAGATTAACCAATGATGTCACACAATGTGCACGGCAGTGGTGTTCGAGTTGTAGTAGTAGATTGTGTGCTTGCATCTTTACTCTGCTTGTTGGATGGGGTTGTGTGTCCCGCCCTACCTTCTTCTTGAGAGAGGTAGTGTCCAACATGTTTTGAGGGTATGTAGCTGGGATTGAAGGTGTTTTCATGGGTACACCAGGGGAGACCGATTGGTAGTATTGATGGGTGACTAGTGTCAACATGTCCTGTGGGGTTGGGGTAGGATTTGGTGGTGCAAGGTAGAAAACCGGAATGCCCAAGGTTAAGACTGGTAGATTAAGGGTTTACATGATGGTTGTGCTCACAATTCCTAAAAGTGGGAATAGGAAATGTATCTACTAAATGGGTGTAGCTATCCATTGACTACCTAGTAACTGATTATGGATGGGGTCAGCATCATTCACGGTAATAGCGACGTATGGGCCTAGTGTTGCGACTCAGGTGTATAAAGGGAGAGGGTGCAAAGATCAAATATTTCTACAGTCACTAGGGGGTGGAGGTAATGCCAAAAAAATGGCGGTCCTAAGAGCTTCTTGAAAAATAAATGGGCCTATGGTAGACAATAAAGGGATAGAAGCAATGTTTATGGAATTCTCTACCATGGGGAGGAATTTTTCTAGAGTTTCTAGAATTTTGGGGTCATAATAGGTCAATTGGTTTATTTTGATGACCTTCACTTCATAAGGGAACATCATAAGTCAAAATATTGTGGAGGTGATAGATTTCATGGAATACATGTAGCTCTATCCTAGGAGGAGGTTGTAATCGAGTTAAGCATTGACAACTTCGATATCAATCAAGAAAGGTTTTCCATCCAAATCAACAGCTATGTTTCGAAAAAATACCTAAGGTTGGGGTACTCAACCATCGTATGCATGAAAGGAAGTCGAGGATGGATCCATCTTGGGTGACATGGGTGGTTAGTTCATAACTGATGGTTCTTTCCTTATCTAGGTGGTTGATTAGGATCTTCATTGGTAGGATTGGCTTAATTATTTCCTTTTGGTTTAGGGGGTGGTATTCCCCCTCCTCTACATTGGTTGTTTTTGTGATTCCTCCCCTATATTTTATTGGGTTTGCCTTGCTGGTTGTTGGGGGTGGGTTGGTTGGGTGGATGGTTTTCCTAGGCATAAACCTATCATTATGGTGTTGACGGGGCCTAAGGGGGTTTCATTGTTGTGTTAGATGGTGGAGGGTTTGGTCAAGGATAGTAAGGGTTAGCTGTTGGATGTGGTGCATATCCTTGAGGAGTGTTCCCATAAGTGGGTCCTTGATAAGTTGGGTCGTGGACATAAGGGGACGGGGATGGAGGAACATAAGAGGGTGTCTCTCCAAAATGTGATGTTTCTCGGGATAGATCGGGGTCACAACTAAGGATGGGAAAGGACCTAATTAAAGGTTACCCAATACTACTGGGGTTACCATATGTGGGGGTTATTGTGGGAAGGATATGCACACATATGTTTGGACTACATATGTGACATAACCAATGATACCATCTGCAACATGAGATGCCCCCAACGGATCTTTCTGAGAGGATTTGCCACGAGGGACATCTAGAAACATAGTGTAAAGGTAATCTAACTACACGTAAATCAGATTGAGTTGTTGGGATTTTAGGATATCCTCTTCTTCTATCTATGGTAATTTGGATGCGACATATTTAGCGATGGTTGGGATAAGTGACTTTAAGAACCAGTCGAGGAAAATTCTATCGTCCAACTTAATCGTGCATAAACTACGTCACCTATGTTATTCTTGGATGTGGTCCATGATAGGGGTAGTCGTATTATGTCTACAAGAGAAAATGATCTCGACACCAACATCATGTCTTATGGTAAGCTAGAAGAACTATAAGAATGTGGAAGCTACCAACAGGAAGGTAGAGTCGATGTCATGAGGATCGTCAATGTACCACTTGGTAGCAACACTAGTGAAGGTCCTTTGGAGGAGGTGTAGTATGATGGAATCATCTACTACGAAGTTTGAGGAACACCATAGGTGAAAGTACATAATGTGATTTTGGTGACCCTCCTCAGCTTTCTCGACGAACTTGGGAATTTCTAAGGGAAACTTAATGGGAATTAGGGGCCAGATAGGATTATGCTTGGTTCATTACTCATTCATTCCAAACATAGAAGGTTGAGACTAGCCATGAATGGAATACTTGCATGCATAGAGGCTCCATGCAAGGGGGAAGTAAAAGGGGGTTACCTAGAGGTGGATTACATAAAGGGGGGTTTCTAGAGGAGGGATTTCCAATTGATAAATAGTTGGTTTATGGGTTCCCCATTACTATAGGTTCAATGGTTTGGTTCCATAAGGGTGGTTTTCCTATAATAGGATTCCTTGTAGTTAGGTTTCTGGGTGGTGGGTTCCCAGGTGGTGGGTTCCCTATGAGTGGGTTCACTGAAGGTGGGTTTCTAGAAGGAGGGTTTGTTGGGGGTTAGTTCCCAAGAAGTGGGTTCACTGTGGGTGGGTTACTAGGAGGTGGGTTCCCTATAGGAGGATTCCTAGAGGAGAAAAGTCCACTACTGATCCAACTTCAACAAGTCCTTCGAGAAAGGGTTCAAATTTAGTGTCATCAAACACAGGGACGTGACCAGCAATGGGGCTACATGTGGGAGAGGGATCTAAGTGGTAAGGATTGGTTTCAAAGTTGACTATATTAGAAAATGGGTATGGAGATAGTGAACGATGTATAATTGGGATGCTACAAAGATGGTCTAAGGAACTGAAACAAGGTGACTACCCTTGAAGCCTACAATAGTACCTCATAGGATCAATGGTGACAAAAAGATTAATGGGGGTTGAAACAATGCTAAAACATCCTGCTACAACTGAGTGTGCATAAGGAGAGATCTCAAGAAAATTGGAACTCAAGCCAAAAGAAAGCTCGAAAAACCTACTATAACCATGTTTTGTAGCAAGTGAGCAACAACAAAACTTGCCAAAAAACCCAATAAGCAGCACTACCTAGGAAATAAAAATGGCTTAATAATGTATAAGGTATGAGGGCATGCAAATGCATAACTAATAGTTAGAATCCCTCACAAGTTGTATCCTATGCAGGGTGATGAAATCATCAGTCAGACAATACAGCCTAAAGACCAAAGTGGCTAAGGGATATCCCCCTACCGAGAGGGATCCTAGGTAAAATATTCCTAAAATAATGGAAACTAGCCTACCTTGTTCATGGCACGTTCAGAAAGCTAAATACATCACTTCAATCCTTTGGTCATTGCACACTAGTATAGTCATCGGTAATGCAATGAGGACTACGAGTAGGTGTCCTTTAGAACTAAGTGGAGATATATATTCCACCTATCCTTCTGGAACCGGACTCTCTACTTTCCCTCCTAAGGGAGAGGCCTTTCCATCAAATAATTTTAACCGTGCCAAAAAATACTAGGGGATTTCAGTTCCCAATGAGTCAACAACTATGTTTTTGATGTAAATGGAATAGAGGGGTGTTGTGCCCCTATTCAACAGCCTTAAAAACAAATTTCATCAAGCAAAATGAAATTTTGCTTGATGAAATATTTGAATTTCTCATTTCGACTTATAGAATCGGGAGCCACTGAAACGATGAAATTCCATTAGCTACTGAAATGGTGAAATTCAAATTGCTTTTTTTATAACCTTGTGAACTATTGCTAGTTGACAAAATTACTATCTTAAATCATTATTTTGAGTGAATTTGTATGCGTTTCACCATAGCCTCACCATAAGCCTTATTTGAATATTCTGCAATTGGTATGTTTTATTGGTTAATTGCAAATTTGACGAGGTCTTAGAACATGAAAGGCTAAATATTCCATGCAGGGGTGCCTCATCCAAATTTCATCCTCTAATCTTCAAATCATGCTCGATTCTACCATAAGTATTTAGTTTCGGTCTTTGCAATGTTTTCCATGTGTAACTTATATTTTGCACTTAATGATTGGGGTTGACGTAATGGGTTATGCCATATGTGTTTCCACGTAGCATAATCATCATTTTCAAAGGTTGAAATTATAATATGGTAAGGTTCATGTTTCAGCGCCCAAGGTTCATTCCTTATGGTTGTTTTGATCTGTGTCGCCATATCCAAATCCGATCCACTTGATTGCAGGCTGAGGTGCCATCATTTCACACATACGAAACTCTGTAATGACATTTAAATGCTGTACAAGCATAGCGTCGTGTCCATGTATCCATTGAACACCTGTGCTCTATGCGAGTTGTGGTTTTATGTCGATCAAGCTGAATAAATCATGGCTAAGTGGGGTTATTCTTGAGTCTTCGCCGTCACTGTCTATTATTTGATTACCTCTGTGTGTGATTATTCTCCTTCGCTTATGCCCAGTTTACAGGGTTCTTGTCTGAGCTTACCCATGTCGCATTTTGTTTACAAAAGATTTGGGTTTTATCTTTTTTGGCTTTCGCTTGGTTTACATCCCGAATGCTTGCTCTCCAGCGTTCTGTCTTGTTGCGATCTATGGTATTTCCTCTGTGTTCAACTATGTGCATTCGCACTCGCAGCCATGGCTCCAGTTGTTAGGGTCGAACCCAATGGCATGAAGCTTCTTGATGAGAACCCTGAGCTCCTAGCCAAAGTTGAAGCAGTCGGGTGGCTTCCATTTTTTCGTAAGTTCGCAGATTTGAACCCTGAGGTTACTAGGTTATTTTCCCTCTCGCTGGTTGATGCTAGAGCTAAGGTGGCCAACCTTCAGTTCAGAGTTGATGAGCGCTCAGTTGCTTCAGCTACGGGCTTACCGTTAACGGGTGAACGTTGGTTTAAATCCAAGCAAATGAAAGTTACTGAATGGAGGCAAATGTTGAAGAACCCCTGCCAGGATGTTTCTTTTAGAGCCGGTGTATCGTGCAAATATTTCAAGAAAGAATGGAGGCCTATGCTGGATGTTATTCACAGGTATGTGACCTATGAGGGTCGTCTTTCCTCTGCATATGTCTATCATCTCAGATTGATGACTATTTTTCTCGGCTTGCCCATCAATTTACCCTATTATTTAGTTTAGAGCATGACCAAGATGTCTTCGGCCATCAAGAAAGGGCCGAAGAATATCGGTCGGAGTCTCTTCCACCATGGTCTTGTGATAATGTTGATGGAGAGGGAACTGTATAAAAGAAATCAGTCATGGGACGATTTTCTTGAACAGAATGGCTTTATGGCATTTTTCCATTGTCAATTCGATTGTGCAGAAGAATGTGTAAGGCATCAGCATCCTTGTCAAGTTTCGACCTCACCTACACCGACGCCTATGCCAAACCCTAATGACTGTATAAACCCCAGTTTCCACAATGATCTCGCCCCCACTCCTGTTCAAAGTCCTGGTACTCCTATGCGTTCCAAGGGAAGGAGGAAATCCTTGAACCTTTCCCCGATAACGCCGAACTGTAATGACAAACCCTGCAAACAGATGAATAAGAAGCCGAATGTTAAGGTTACCGGAAGATTTACTAAAAGTATGGCGTCCAAAGTCAATGTTGTTAAGTCCCCTGTGAAGAATAACAAAGACATTGAAACTATCGTATTAGATGTGGAGGAGAATAGACCTGTCTCGCATCATGGCCCTGATTTGAATCACGAGCCTATCATTCACCATGCAGAGAATAGTCCTCATGTCTCTAATAAGAACCCCCAAGTGGACTCTGTTCCAGATCCTCCAATTAAGGGCAAATCTGTTGAAGTGAATTTACCTGGTTCATATCGAATTGGTGAAGCAATTCATCTGTTATTCGTAAACTTTTTTCTAGATAAGATACATAAAATGGAGGTAGAAATAACAGAAATGGTCACACATAGTGATGCTATGAAAACTGAGAATGTAAGTTTGAAGGCGAAATCCGATTTAGCTGATAAATGTATCCTGCGTCTGAAATGACATAAGAACAGGTTAATTTAGAGAGTTATGAAACTGCAACATGAGAATCGTAAAAATGAAGAAAGGGTTCGTGAGCTAAACGCTCAAGTTACTTTGATGCAGCTTAAAGGTCACTCACAGGCTCCATGTTCACAAAGTCTGGCGACTGGTGTGAATATTCAGGTTTTCAATACTTCTGCTAAATCATAGCATTTCGGGGACACTCACTATTGTACATATGTTTAGAAAATATTTCAAGTTTGAAGTTTATAAGTAAAAGCAGGAAATGATAATGAAGTTATTTTTGCTTTCCAGGTATTGTTTTGAATTGATTGGTGAATTATGTAATTTGGTTTATTTACTTGTGCGTGTGTACTAATTCTTACTGTGTGGTGTTGCATGTGATTTGTTTGGTTTTCTAGATGCGCTTTTGCTGGATTTTGGTGATCTCTCGCTTTCAGGATGATCTCCGGAGAATAATGAATGAATCAGTTGAAATCATTTTCAATTATAGATATGTTGTTTCCTAGGTGTCACTAAATTACTAGTGTCTTTCTCATTTTGTAGTTTCGCACGATAGGTTGAATTTTTCCAATTTCGAGATATCGTATCGTATATGGAAAAATGAAAATTTCATTTGTCATTTTTCTATTTTGGATGAAATTAGTTAAGATTATGATGATGTAGATTCCTGTTTTCTAGAACTATCTCTATATGAGATTGAACATATTTAAGGAGACATAATTTACTGTAATGGAGGTTGATGGTTGGGAAAAGGGACCAGACAGGATCACTGTATCATTTTCTGTAGCTAAAGACAATTTTTTGTTAGCAGTAGCAGCATCTTTTAACTGGTGATAACTATAAGTATATTTACAGTATTTTTACTATGCAAATGTGCTTTTAGTATCATATGATCTTGTTATTTCTTTTCACACTCTTTATGTTTTGTTATATTTCTTTAAAGAAATGTGCAAATGCATCATGCTTAACTATCGATTTATGCTGGTTTAACTTGCAAAGATCTTGTCATATAGTAAATTTGATGTTATCATTGTAATGCATGTGATATACTTGTTCTGTGTGTGGTCTTGTTTAAATCTCAGAATTTCTTCTGGAGTTTTTCAGGATTGTCAGCACAATATCATTATTTGCAAGTTGATTCCAGGGTTACATAATATCATGCTCCTGATCAGGATAGGATAAGTAGGAGATATAAATGATAGTTTTTATTTTATGGAAACTATATTCAATCAGATTTTTACCTTTATACTCTGCCAAGTTATCTTTCAGCCTTGTTTTGAACATACATGTGTCTATAGTGTAATTTATGTAAATTGATTTGAGTTTGTTAATATTTTCTTAACTATTTATTTCTGCACTCATAGGTTAAATTAGTTTAACTGATTGATTTTCATTTATCAGTTGTGTAAAATATCAACTAACTTAGTAATTATCTTTACTAGTTTTCTTTGTATATTCATAGGGATAGTACAGATTTAGTTAACAAACATTAACTTTATTTTCCCTTTGAGTCTCCTCCTGTAGCTGGGAGTAATTTAGGGAAGGCAACGGGGCCTTAATCCCGTGAAAGACAGCTACCTAACGACTGAGAGCAGCTTTGAAAGCTTTTGGATCGGGTTATCTCTTAGTTGACTACTGTGCCAATTTCGGCACGTCAACAATGGCGCTAGAAGGAGGGCCAGCTTAGGCGAATGGCTAATGAAAAAAATCCTATTCAGAATACTAATCACCCCTTTACTCCTGAATTCACACCACCTTCTCGATCAGGTGAATTACAGTCATCATCGCAACCACAAACATTCCAGTCATCACAATTAAGTGAAACCCCACTGAACGATACTATTCGAAGCCTTATCTATCAGTTCAACTCTAGCGGTGCCCATCCACCTGAAGAACTTGACCAGTTCGAACAGACCATCAATGAATCCTGCAGGATTTTAACCAGAGATTACTCAAATCTCAACGGGATCCAACCCACTGAATTGCCTCTTCCGGAGATCATACGTCCAAGAACTCTCCATATCGAGTCTAATCCTGAAGAACAGGATCAACCTTTAGGTGTCTTCCCCGACCATCAATTACAACAGTCTCCAACAGGCACCAATCAACCATCTTCTTCAGGACCATCCGCTATAGGAGGGTCTGGTCAATCCCCATCACCACCACATTCACCTCCTCACGTTTTTCAAACACCACCTCCATCACCAAGGAACATGGCAAACCTAAACCCAAACCCCAATGCCAATATGCCATGGCTAGCTCAAGATGCGGTCGTTGTTCCAGGTGATCAACATCCTTTACCAAAGCATCCCGAGAAATTGTTGCCCAAATTCAATCCCGAGCTAAAAGAGCCTACAGAAGATCATGTTAAAAAATTCATGCTAGCAATTCGGATTTTGAATGTTGAGCACGAGGATGTAGTTTGTCAAGTTTTCCCTTACACATTTGAGGGCAAAGCCTTGACTTGGTATTTCTCACTTACTGCTGGTTCCATTGCCAGTTGGAATGAATTCGAGTTGGCTTTCATGAACAAGTTTGGAGACGATAAGAATCCAGATGTGTTGGTGCTAGAATTGTCTAGGATCCGCATGGAAACCAAGGAGAAAGTCAAAGATTTTAACCAGTGGTTATTAACTCTTAGAAATAGAATTCCTGCTATCTCAAGGCCTGCTGAAGATGTTACTATTGAATTCTATACTTCAGCCCTACCCATGTCTATGGCCATGTTTGTCAGAAGAGCAGCCAAGCCCACTCTCACTGAAACCTTTGATGAATCCATTAAGGTCGAGAAGGACATGTCTGCTATTAAGATGAACCCTGGGGTAGACACGGATTCTGTGTCTTCGTCTCGCAAAAAGAGTGAGAGTCTTTCCAAAACCACCAATCCTGAGAAAAAAGGTCAAGATGCATTAGATTTGGACAGCCTCCAGAGAGTCATAAAGAAGTTGTCCAATGAAATCATTGATCTGAAGAAAGGTACTTCGAAAAGTATGCCAAATAAAGAACCACCCAGGAAGCCTTTTAGAAGACCATTCCAAAATGCAGCTGCTAAACAGACCCTGCCCTCAGAGGCCAATAACGTGGATGAAATTAATAACTTTCTGAAAGTACTGGTCTCAGGCTTTGAAACGTCAGCTGAAAGTGAAACCCAATCTTCAGGACAGAATTCTGAAAATACCCAAGCCACAGATAATAACACTGAAGATAAACCTCCTAATATTCTCAACCACTTCTGGGATACCACTGAATTGACCAACAATGAAGATGTTGTTGTTGTGAATGTCAATCAGCATCAATATAATACTAGAAGTAAGAAAAATCAGTCCTCATGGGAACCTTCTACAACACCGACAGATGACAGTTCAGCTACCAAAACAAAAAACCAACCTTCAAATACTAAATCTACATCTTCTCTTGAGCTAGAATATGATCCAGTTGAGGATTTGAAGAAACTTACAGCTAATATTTCTATCTTTGAACTCCTCAAATGGTCTGCTATTCGAGACAAGATTATTCAAGGGGCTGCTCTAAATAAAAATGGCAAAACTTCCTCCACTCAAAATAGTTCTGCTAGTACCAAAGACAACCCAACAAAATCTTCAGTCAACGCCTCGGCTATAGGTAAGAAATCAGACTCCTCAACTCCTCCTTTTCTGCTCACATTTGAGATCTACAATCGTAAAGTACACAATTGTATGATAGATTCAGGGGCTTCGAAAAATGTCATGCCATATTCGGTATGCAAAAAACTTAATGCAGTCCCTGTGCCATGTGATACGAGCATTGTGCAACTTGATCGATCAAACGTGAAGGTAATAGGAAAGTTGAATGAAGTACTGATAAGATTAGCCTCAAACCCTCAGGTTCATTTCATCATTGACATAATTGTTGCATATATCCCTGAGGCGTATGGCTTATTCCTCAGCAGAGATTGGTCTGAAAAATTGAAGGGATATTTTGCAACGGACTGGTCACACTTATGGCTTCCTCAGAACGGCCGCCCAAACAAAATCAGAATTGATCAAGAGCGTTATATGAAGCACACGGTCACTGAACTAGATGACTTGAACGAGCCAGTGTTATTCACTAATACTATAATGGGCAATTACATGGTTGATTCCTTTTTTGGAAACCTTGAGGCTGAAACTTCATCGGTCCAAGATCCAGAACAGCAGTCCGAAGTTTTTCATTTCACACAAGTTTCAGACGAAATTTCAGTTTGAAACACTGCACATTTAGACCTGAATGATGGCCTCTCGTCTCTATACTTTGACGGATCTAAGTCGAAGGAAGGAGCTGGGGCCAGTTGCTTGTTAATATATCCCCAAGGAAAAAGGTATTTTGTTGCTTGCAGGTTGGAATTTGAGTGCACCAATAATATTGTTGAATATGAAGCCCTTATTCAAGGACTGAAAAAGGCAATTGATCTAGGATCTAAAGCTTTGGTAGTGTTAGGTGACTCTAAAATTATTGTTAGACAGGTACGCAACACTATACATTGCATTGCTGGTCATCTAAGAAATTACCAGACGAAGGTGTGGAATTTATTATTATCATTTGATGCTTTTAATATAAATTCTATTCCTCGTTATTTGAATCAGGAAGCAGATCTGTTAGCTAACGTTGCTTCAAGGTTAATTCCATCTGAAGGGATGTTAGCTGATTCTTTCTCTGTCGAACTACTTTTCAGGCCTTCTATACCTGATAACGTTGTCAATTGGAGAGTTTTTTACCATGACGAGCAGTTAATCGAGTTTTTTACCATGAAGGACACCATCAAAGACGCAGTCATTTACGAAATGACTCATGATGAAGATCTGTACAACTTTGCATTAATTTATAAACCTTGTTCAATTGAAGAGTCTCTTGATCAGGTCAGTACTCTCCCTAGATCTGTAATTGAACTTAAGAAATTATATGATTTGAAGGACAAGTTTAAAGGTGTAAAGAATTGTAAAACCAACAACTCTACTATGCAATCTGAAATCATAAATTTAGGCACCGAACATAATCCTCAATGTGTCAATCTAGGCAGTACGTGTACCCCCCAAGAAAAAACAGCCTTCATACGACTCTTTAAAGAGTTTAAGGACATTTTTTCTTGGACATATGACAATATTAAGACATTTGACCCAAACATAATGCAACATGTCATCCCCATGAAACAACAGGCTAAACCTTTCCAGCAGAAATTGAGGAAAATACACCCTAGCCTAGAACCGGCTGTTAAGAAAGAGCTTAACAAACTCCTCGCCGCTACAATAATTTTTCCAGTGCGGCATATGCAGTGGGTGGAAAATCTCGTCCCGGTTAAAAATAAAAATGGTGATATTAGACTATGCGTCGATTTCCGAAATCTAAACAAGGTTTCAGAAAAAGATAATTATCCCGTTCCCCCTATGGAAAATATTTTACAACAAGTTTCTGGATCTGAAATGTTTTCACTTTTAGATGGTTTTTCTAGATACAACCAAGTGTTAGTATCCAAAACAGATCAGTTGAAAACAACCTTCAGAACCCCTTGGGGAACTTATGCTTACAGGAAAATTCCACTTGGTTTAATTAATGCCGGAGCAACATTTCAAAGGGCGATGGACATTGCGTTCAGAGGCCTAATTGGCCAATTTGTTGTTGTTTACCTTGATGATATAACTATTTTTTCAAAAAAAAAAGCTGATCACCTAACACATCTTAGGAGGGTTTTTTAGCATTGCAGGAAATATGGGATCTCCCTGAATCCCAAGAAATCCATCTTTGCGGTTACCGAAGGTAAGTTATTGGGTTTTGTAGTCTCAAAGCAAGGTATCAATATTGACCCTGAATGTACCCACGCTATAGCACAGATTTCCATGCCTCACTCAAAGAAAACTATGCAGTCATTTCTAGGGAAGATAAATTTTGTCTCCAGGTTTATTCCTGGTTTCACTGAGATTGTCAGACCACTCTAGAAAATGATTAAGAAAGATGTCGATTTCAAATGGTCCGCTGAATAAAAACAATCATTTCACGATATATTAAAAGCTATTGCTGAAGCTCCTACATTAACAAGCCCCGATTTCTCTAAACCATTTATTTTGTACACTTTTGCTTTTGATTCGTCATATGCAGCTGTTTTAACGCAGAAAAATCAGGAAAATAATGAAGCTCCCATTGCTTTTACAAGTTCTGGTTTAAACGGCGCAGAGATAAATTATCTAGAAGTAGACAAACAAGCATTTGCTATTTTTAAGTCAGTAAAACATTTTCGACCTTATTTGCTGAAGTCCCATACCAAGGTCATTGTGCCATATTCAGCAGTCAGAAATATTTTGGTACAAAAGGACTTGGGTGAAAAACGAGCCCATTGGGTTACAGCACTTCAGGAGTATGACCTGGAAATCAAGCCTTTAAAGATTGTCAAAGGATAGGGACTTTGTAAGTTGGTAGCCAGGTCTTCAGACATCTCTGAACCTGATCTGCACTTTTTCTATCAACAGTCCCTGTTTGAAAGGGAAGTTTGTCCAATCTCAGCCCCTCTGATTCTTGGTATCATGACATTAAGTTTTTCCTATTGCATGGAAATGCTCATGAACATTTAGATTCACGTAGAAAAAGGGCTTTGAAATTAAGATCTGCCCCTTATCAGCTTATTGATAACATTCTGTTCAAAAAGAATTTTGAAGGAGTCTTTCTTCGCTGTTTAGAAATAAATGAAGCTGATAGTGTTTTATCTCAATTACATGCAGGGCCAGCCGGGGGACACTTTGGTGGAGAAACCACTATACATAAAGTACTCAAAGCTGGATATTACTGGCCTACGTTGTTCAAATATGCATATGACTTTGCTAGGAAATGTCAAGAGTGTCAGAGAACAGGTGGAAGACTTAAGAAAGCAGCATTACTGATCTAGCCTGTTATTGTTGAAGTTCCATTTCAACAATGGGGTTTGGACATTGTTGGTCCAATTACACCAGCCTCCTCTCAGTAGCATAAATACATTCTAACAGCCACTGATTATTTCACTAGATGGGTCGAATCCATTCCCTTGTGAATGGTTAACTCAGAACAGGTGATATCATTCCTTGACTCTTTTATTGTCACCAGGTTTGGCGTTCCCGAATCTTTGATTTTTGACAATGCTACCTATTTTTCTTCTGTAAAATTAACTGAATATGCATTGGAAAAGGATATAAAGTTAAAGTATTTGGGTAATTATTATCATCAGGGTAACGGATTAGCTGGATTTTCCAATAAAAATTTAATCAAAATTATGAAACACACAGTGGTTAATCATCATAGAAATTGGCACAACGCCTTATCAAATGCCCTATGGGCTGATAGAGTGACTCCTAAGGTTGCTATAGGTAATTCTCCTTTTTTTCCTGGTATACGGTAAAGAAGCAATTCTACCTCCCCACCTATTTTTACCCTCTCTACAGCTCTCCCAGTCAGTGCAGGAAACAGCATGTTCTGCCATGGAACATCGGATCAATACTCTGCTTAAACTGGAGGAGGAAAGAGAATTAGCCAGAAAGAAATTTGACCAACATCATAAGACACTTAAATGCTGGTTTGATCACAGAAAATAAGCTAGTAGGGAGTTGGAATTAGGTGACCTAGTTCTGAAATGGGACAAAGAGCACAAAGATAGAGGAAAACATACCAAGTTCCAATGCATGTGGCTGGGACCTTTTATCATTACAGAAAATCTTGGTCCTAGCACATTCAAGTTGCAGACGCTAGAGGGAGACATCGAGAACCTTCCGGTAAACAGCCATCTAATCAAAGAGTATTTCTGCTGATCCCCACTAAGGGATTATCCTGTACATATTTTGTGTGTTTTTTTCAGTTTCTAGAAAAAAAAATTAGTGTGTTCATTTTATTTGTTTACTCTGAGTATCATCCCACGTGTATTTGTTGTTTTATTTGCATAATTTCTAAGAGTGATCAATTAATTTAACTTTAGGCTGATGACTATTCATCGAATCCTGTGGATGACTTACAAATCATGTGTCATGATCTTTGATATCCTTAGTATTACCATGCTTCCCTTAGAAGTTCACTAATGACTGTTTTATATCTTGAACAGTGGATGGTTTTTCATTTTTCTGAATTTTACCAGAAATTCTTAAGTCATGTAAATATAAATCTGTAAGACAAGCCTCTGCAAATATTTCTCCAAAAGGATTAGGGCAGTGTTTGTCAAGGTTATCTATCCAAGTCTTTTATGCCACCCTCCCTCGTTAAGAGAGTTAGACTTGCTTCCCCATCTGCTAAGACGATCTCATTCGAGATTAAATATAACTACAATCTAGCTATGGTTTGATTTGAATACAAAAAACAATTGACTTTTGACATAATCTGAAGGACAGAGGGTCTCATCACGAGCCAGTCTGTTCAGGATCATAGATTTGCGTTCAACAACATTGTCACTTCCGGTTACCAAGCCGGGACAATGGCCCTTGGACAAAACACCAAGGGATAAAAGGTCTCATCACGAGCCGGTTTATTTATTGTAATGCAGATTGGTGACTGACATTGGTACTAGCTGGTTACCAAGCCAGAACTGTGGCCTTCAGGTATGTTCAACAAAACAAAACAAAAAGGAAAAAAAAGAGAGAGAAAACAATAGTAATATTTCAACCTAACCAGAATTGTTTATCTATAACTCGCAGATGGGATACTAGCATTCTTTGGGCTTTGAAGCAACCCTATCGAGGCTATGGATGCCTGCTGGAAGCAGAGACATGCTTGTGGTATTGAGACTTTATTCTTCAAAACCATGTCACCTACTGCCTTACTTCATTTGGACTGATTTTTTGTGAGAGACCTGATTTTTATTAAATAAATAATTAAAAGTATAATTTTCTGGTAATTTTTGAAAATGTGAAATCCCTATATCTATTTAAGATGTTAAAATTTGGTTTTTGCAGTGGTATGCATGAGGGATCTAATTATTTTGCATGATTTCAGGTCAAGAAAACAGAGATAACTATTCCGCCCAGTCAGTCGCCATCTGTTGTGCCCCTATTCAACAGCCTTAAAAACAAATTTCATCAAGCAAAATGAAATTTTGCTTGATGAAATATTTGAATTTCTGATTTCGACTTATAGAATCGGGAGCTACTGAAATGATGAAATTCCATTAGCTACTGAAATGGTGAAATTCAAATTGTTTTTTTTTATAACCTTGTGAACTATTGCTAGTTGACAAAATTACTATCTTAAATCATTATTTTGAGTGAATTTGTATGTGTTTCACCATAGCCTCACCATAAGCCTTATTTGAACATTCAACAATTGGTATGTTTTATTGGTTAATTGCAAATTTGATGAGGTCATAGAACATGAAAGGCTAAATATTCCATGCAGGGGGGCCTCATCCAAAGTTCATCCTCTAATCTTTGAATCATGCTCGATTCTACCATAAGTATTTAGTTTCGGTCTTTGCAATGTTTTCCATGTGTTACTTATATTTTGCACTTAATGATTGGGGTTGACATAATGGGTTATGCCATATGTGTTTCCACGTAGCGTAATCATCATTTTCAAAGGTTGAAATTATAATATGGTAAGGTTCATGTTTCAGCGCCCAAGGTTCATTCCTTATGGTTGTTTTGATACGTGTCGCCATATCCAAATCCGATCCACTTGATTGCAGGCTGATGTGCCATCATTTCACACATACGAAACTCTGTAATGACATTTAAATGCAGTACGAGCATAGCGTCGTGTCCTTGTATCCATTGAACACCTGTTCTCTATGCGAGTTGTGGTTTTATGTCGATCAAGCTGAATAAATCATGGCTAAGTGGGGTTATTCTTGAGTCTTCGCCGTCACTGTCTATTATTTGATTACCTCTCTGTGTGATCATTCTCCTTCGCTTATGCCCAGTTTACAGGGTTTTTGTCTGAGTTTACCCATGTCACATTTCGTTTACGAAAGAGATGGGTTTTATCGTTTTTGGCTTTTGCTTGGTTTACATCCCGAATGCTCGCTCTCCAGTGTTCTGTCTTGTTGCGATCTGTGGTATTTCCTCTGTGTGCAACTGTGTGCATTCGCATTCACAGCCATGGCTCCAGTTGTTAGGGTCAAACCCAATGGCATGAATCTTCTTGACGAGAACCCCAATCTCCTAGCCAAAGTTTAAGCAGTCGGGTGGCTTCCATTTTTTCGTAAGTTCGCAGATTTCAACCCTGAGGTTACTAGGTTATTTTCCCTCTCATTGTTTGATGCTAGAGCTAAGGTGGCCGACCTTCAATTCAGATTTGATGAGCGCTCAATTGCTTCGGCTACGGGCTTATCGTTAACGGGTGAACGTTGGTTTAAATCCAAGCGGATGAAAGTTACTAAATGGAGGCAAATGTTGAAGAACCCCTGCCAGGACGTTTCTTTTAGAGCTAGTGTATCGTGCAAATATTTCAAGAAAGAATGGAGGCCTGTGCTGGATGTTATTCACAGGTATGTGACCTATGAGGGTCATATTTCCTCTGCATATGTCTATCATCTCAGATTGATGACTATTTTTCTCGGCTTGCACATCAATTTACCCTATTATTTAGTTCAGAGCATGACCAAGATGTCTTCGGCCATCAAGAGAGGGTCGAATAATATCGGTCGGAGTCTCTTCCACCATGGTATTGTGAGAATGTTGGTGGAGAGGGAACTGTCTAAAAGAAATCAGTCATGGGACGATTTTCTTGAATAGAATGGCTTTATGGCATTTTTCCATGGTCAATTCGATTGTGCAGAAGAATGTGTAAGGCATCAGCAGCCTTGTCAAGTTCCGACCTCACCTACACCGACGCCTATGCCAAACCCTAATGACTATGTAAACCCCAACGTCCATGATGATCTCGCCCCCACTCCTGTTCAAAGTCCTGGTACTCCTATGCGTTCCAAGCGAAGGAGGAAATCCTTGAACCTTTCCCCGGTAACGCCGAACTGTAATGACAAACCCTGCAAACAGATGAATAAGAAGCCGAATGTTAAGGCTACCGGCAGATTTACTAGAAGTATGGCTTCGAAAGTCAATGTTGTTAAGTCCACTGTGAAGAATAACAAAGACATTGAAACCGTCGTATTAGATGTGGAGGAGAATAGACCTGTCTCGCATCATGGCCCTGATTTGAATCACGAGCCTATCATTCACCATGCAGATAATAGTCCTCATGTCTCTGATAAGAACCCCCAAGTGGACTCTATTCTAGATCCTCCAATTAAGGGCAAATCTATTGAAGTGAATTTACCTGGTTCATATCGAATTGGTGAAGCAATTCATCTGTTATTCGTAAACTGTTTGTTGGATAAGATACATAAAATGGAGGTATAAATAACAGAGATGGTGGCACATAGTGATGCTATGAAAACTGAGAATGTAAGTTTGAAGGAGAAATCCGATTTAGCTGATAAGTGTATCCTGCGTCTGAAAAGACATAAGAACAAGTTAATTCAGAGAGTTATGAAACTGCAACATGAGAATCATAAAAAAGAGGAAAGGGTTCGTGAGCTAAACGCTCAGGTTACTTTGATGCAGCTTAAAGGTCACTCACAGGCTCCATGTTCACAAAGTCTGGCGACTGGTGTGAATATTCAGGTTTTCAATACTTCTGCTAAATCATAGCATTTCGGGGACACTCACTATTGTACATATGTTTAGAAAATATTTCAGGTTTGAAGTTTATAAGTAAAAGCAGGAAATGATAATGAAGTTATTTTTGCTTTCCAGGTATTGTTTTGAATTGATTGGTGAATTATGTAATTTGGTTTATTTACTTGTGCGTGTGTACTAATTTTTACTGTGTGTTGTTGCAGGTGATTTGTTTGGTTTTCCAGATGTGCTTTTACTGGATTTTGGTGATCTCTCGCTTTCAGGATGATCTCCGGAGAATAATGAATGAATCAGTTGAAATCATTTTCAATTATGGATATGTTGTTTCCTAGGTGTCACTAAATTACTAGTGTCTTTCTCATTTTATAGTTTCGCACAATAGGTTGAATTTTTCCAATTTCGAGATATTGTATCGTATATGGAAAAATGACAATTTCATTTGTCATTTTTCTATTTTGGATGAAATTAGTTAAGATTACGATGATGTAGATTCCTGTTTTCTAGAACTATCTCTATACGAGATTGAACATATTTAAGGAGACAGATTTATTGTAATGGAGGTCGATGATTGGGAAAAGGGACCAGACAGGATCACTGTATCATTTTCTGTAGCTAAAGACAATTTTTTGTTAGCAGTAGCAGCATCTTTTAACTGGTGATAACTATAAGTCTATTTACAATATTTTTACTATGCAGATGTGCTTTTAGTATCATATGATCTTGTTATTTCTTTTCACACTCTTTATGTTTTGTTATATTTCTTTAAAGAAATGTGCAAATGCACCATGCTTAACTGTCGATTTATGCTGGTTTAACTTGCAAAATTCTTGTCATATAGTAAATTTGATGTTATCATTGTAATGCATGTGATATACTTGTTCTGTGTGTGGTCTTGTTTAAATCTCAGAATTTCTTCTGGAGTTTTTCAGGATTGTCAGCACAATATCATTATTTGCAAGTTGATTCCAGGGTTAAATAATATCATGCTCCTGATCAGGATAGGATAAGTAGGATATATAAATGATATTTTTTATTTT
This sequence comes from Pseudotsuga menziesii, assembly GCA_001517045.1. Taxonomy (NCBI): domain Eukaryota; kingdom Viridiplantae; phylum Streptophyta; class Pinopsida; order Pinales; family Pinaceae; genus Pseudotsuga; species Pseudotsuga menziesii. Next base: position 33,399 of record LPNX010222257.1, on the reverse strand, counting down.
ATGGAAACTATATTCAATCAGATTTTTACATTTATACTCTGCCAAGTTATCTTTCAGCCTTGTTTTGAACATACATGTGTCTATAGTGTAATTTATGTAAATTGATTTGAGTTTGTTAATATTTTCTTAACTATTTATTTATGCACTCATAGGTTAAATTAGTTTAACTGATTGATTTTCATTTATCAGTTGTGTAAAATATCAACTAACTTAGTAATTATCTTTACTAGTTTTCTTTGTATATTCATAGGGATAGTACAGATTTAGTTAACAAACATTAACTTTATTTTTCCTTTGAGTCTCCTCCTGTAGCTGGGAGTAATTTAGGGAAGGCAACGGGGCCTTAATCTCGCCAGAGACAACTACCTAACGACTGAGAGCAGCTTTGAAAGCTTTTGGATCGAGCTGTCTCTTAGTTGACTACTGTGCCAATTTCGGCCCATCAACAGGGGGTTATTTGGATTCCTACCCCTAGTTCCATACCTAACTACCATGTTCTTTCAGTCCTCAAGTGAGGTTAATGTATGTTTGATTAGGGTACATTTTTAGGTTTAGCTTGGGGTCATGAACCAAGCATTGTAATTATTAAGGTGTGCTTTTATATGCCAATGAGGTGCATGTAACTAGAAGGTATAATCCAAAAAGGTAATGATGTTATGATAAGTAACTGAAATGGAAAAACTCTCTTTTGTTTGCAAATATTAAACTTTCAAATAATAACTTCTAATTTAAATAGTAAGGCAACCAATCTACAAACAAAAAGGAGCCACATCAAGCAAAGATGTTCTGCAAAATATAAAAGAAGGTTGTAACTATATTAGATTTTCCCAATCAATAATCAATGAACTTTTCATCCTAGTTGATCGCACTAGACATGGAGGGAGATAATAAACTAATATTGTTACACACCCGCAACCTCATTTAACTATGATAAATTAAAAAAAACTAAACATGAAACTGAAAACCATGGGGTTGGATCGCTTTAGCCAAAGTGGCATAAGCAACATGATAGTCACAATCCTACCAAATGGGTGCTACAATTCATGGTAGAAGCTGAAAAGATCCAATTCGCTCCTATCGGTCCACATGGGGAAACTGAGCTACAAACTCCATGCAGGTCTGAGTGACTTGGCAGCACCAAGACCAAAAAACAGAGCGACTGGGGACGGAGAGGCAAGCCACTCTTATCAAGGATAACTGGGCAGCTAAATCACTTCTATTAGGAATTTAAGAGCGACTGATTTTCTCCTTTAGGAAGAAAGGGCATGATCTGATCCAGAGTAGGCAAGTTGCTCTTTTCGAGAGAGACTGTGCAACTGATTCACACCTTATTGGAAAAATAGTGTGATTAATTCTCTCTAATGGGAAAAATAGTTTTGACTTGGGTCTGAGAGTGAAATTCATAGGTTTTGTGGCCTCAAGGGTGATTAAGTCACTATCCCTGAACCACAATCTACAAAACGGAAGAGACATGCATCTGTTTGACTGAAAAAGGAAGAATAAAAGACCAAATTTTGCATCAATAAAGGCTTGATTAGTCGAAATAGGATCATGTTGAATGCAAGAACAAACTGAAGGTGTCGGACGACCCTAATAAAAAATTAATTAAACGAACAAACTGAATGATTTTTGAATAAAAATTGCAACCAAATACTGATCTATCCAAACCTTAGATCGATGGAGATCGACTCGGTTGGAGTCACCAATATGTTACTAGTGATTTCTCACTAGCTAGTGCTAAAAAACACCTACTAATACTTTTCAAAGTCTTAATAATAGTTGAATATGAAAATAAAATTGAAGACTAATAAAATAGCTACAACAAGGAAAATAAATTTGCAGTCGTAAACCATGAATTACTGTGTGTTAAACAACAAAGACACAAGAAATGCACGCTTGCAATAAGAGTTTGATAGCTTTTATTATACTAATATCAAGTGGTACAAAGAGTTGTTACCTCAATGGGGGGCCTTGAAGCTACACAACAAACAGTGCTCTTGGTCTCCTCATCTACCAGGGTGGAGGCCTATTGGCGAAGCCCTCCAACAAAGGTTCATCGACAGGGGTTCCCACTCTATCGACGCCCTGCAATGCAATCTCCCTGAGCACTGACCTAGACAGGTTTTAACCTGCCCAGCAATGTCTACGAAGCAGACGATGTCTCACCCGAGGAATTCAAGGGAGAGCTGTCAGAACCGAGTTTCCGACAGTAGGAGAGGAGGATATGGGGATCCGATGGAGGGACACCATAACTTATGCAATCATCATACAGTATAAAAATATCGCAGCATTATTCATGGAACATCATAGTGCATTAAACAGTTACAGAAACGTAAATTTAAAAACAACACATCACATTGGTATAGCAAGAAGAGACTGAAACACATCTATATTATGACATTGTAACAGAGCAGAGTCGCAACATCATAACATATCTATAACAATAGACAAGAATTGATCCATACTCATTGCATCATATATTAATCTTACGCAAATATGCCGCATTACACAATTCTTCTCCAAAACCAGAGACTGCATACATCAGGAAGAATCCCAGATAAAATCATAGTTAAGATAGAAAATTCTCCATAAAACAGATCGTACCAGATATTATCCCATACAATCACATACAATTGTTCACAACTACTCACATACAACTCTAGTCCATGACTCCTTAAAATATATCTATAAATAGGCTTATGCCTTTACATCAAGGGTCCACTAATAACTGACTTCTAACCGCTACTGACCTATTGCAACAACACTTGGTCAAAATATACATAAAATATTCAAAAAGCGGTTATTTTCCCGCTTATCACACCGATCTTCCCTTGCGCGGTACCATGTGAGTTTGCGCAGCTTCTGTGACGCTGCGTAACTCACTCACCCCAAACCCCTTGCAAACATGCCCCCAACACACTTTTTTGGCTCGCCCTCGAGCCACGTCAATTCGACAGGGTGTGTGTCGAAGTCTTGTCCTTAAAATCTTCAAATTGTTGCGTAATTTCACGAACCTACAGCTGGAATTTACTGGAAATACTTTGACAATTAGTCAAAGTTTGCTGGATGGGGTGCTCCTCACTAGCCTTACTTTCAACCATTTTTTGATTATCTTGAATGGCTTAGAGCGTGGCGATGACCTTAATAGCCAACTGGCCACTAATTTCTTGGAATTTGTCAAGCTACTTGCAGTGCTTTTGTTGGCATTCTTGTGCACGGGCAACTCACTGCTGTAGGTCCTTCAGCTCTGTGGCCCGAGTGATCTGCACCATCAGTGGCATAGCCTTCAGCGACGCCTTTAGGGTTGTAAATTGGCCCTCTACCTCTTGCACCTGCATAGTCAGTTGATCAAGTTCCTCATCCTGAACAATACTTTGCCAAAACTATGTGGTCGCCTCCATAACAATTTTAGCCTCTTGCTCCATGATGCCAAATTGAGTGGCAATTTCTTCAATGGATATCCTGTGCTCCACAACCTGCTCTAGCGGTGTTGTAGGTTGTACCTGGGCCTAGAACAGTAATTTCTAATGGTTGGATCACCCATTAATGCGGGTCGCTTCAAGAATCGCTGCCAGCCAACTGGTTTAACTACCTACATTTATTACTTGATTTGACCATCCCACATCCCTGCAACTGTCGCAACTGGTCAACCGACTACCGCCAACAATTTTAACCTTACGTAGCCTCTCCCTCAGAGCTCGCTTTGTGCTGCTGAACTAAAATCCTCATAATTGTTTTTTGTTTAATTCCTCAATACTTCATGTGGTACGCATCCACGACCCCATTCTATAGGGATTCAAGCGACTCTCGTTGATGAGTTTCAGCAACATTACACCATATAACTGTTGTAACTGAGTTACACCACCAGATGTAATGGACTGAACAAGATAGGTACCTAACCACTGTATTTGTAACTTACCTGGATGCTTGATGAACTTACTGTTGTATAACAACACCAAATCTCCTATCGCAAACTGTTTATGCTTAATATGGTGATCATGCCATGCCTTCAGTCGATCCTTCGCTACCTGTTGTTGGAAGCCTGCGATGAAATGATCTTCTTCAAGATGACTCAATTGTGCAACGTGTTCTTCTAATGCATCTGCATCATCCATGCTTGTTTCTATGACAATGCACAAGCTGGGAACGATATACTCCATACGCATGACTGTCTCTTTCCCATAAACCAACTTAAATGGTGTCTGACCTGTTAGCCATTTGCAAGTAGTGCAATAGGCCCATAGAACTGCAGGAATTTTTAAATCCCAGTCATCGCGGTTATCATTACATACCTTGGTCAGCACTGTCTCCAAAATTTTGTTGAAGGACTCAACAGTACCATTTTCCTGTGGATGGTATGGTGTACTCCTCTTATGTTGTATTTGGAGCTCTTTAGTTAGCGCTTTTACCATCTGGTTGACAAAGTGACTGCCTTGGTCACTCATCAGGATTCTAGGACAGCCAAATTGTGTCACAATGTTCTCAAAAATAAACCAGGCTACTGTCGTAGCGGTAAAATCAATGACTGGTGCAGCTTTCACCCACTGAGTGAGGTAGTCAGTTGCAGTAATAATATAGCGAGAGCCAGTTCACTTACCTAGCGGATTGATAGGAACCACAAATTCGACAGGCCATTTATCAAATGGTTGCATAGTCACCTGCGCCACTCGCGGCATCTCATCCCTTCGTGATGGATTGCCAACCCATTGGCAGACATTATAGCTCCTTGCATAGTCTGTGGCAACATTATGCAACGTGGGCCACCATATCCCGGCACGCAACACTTTTTGTGCAGTAGCGTGGCCTCCATAGTGACCTCCCATGATTCCTACATGTGCTTCTTCTAAAATGGACCTTGCTCATGCAGTAAGATGCACCATCATAATATTTCATCCGATCCAAGTTTATAGAGCTGTCCAGCAATTACTTGAAAATCGAAGGCTTTTACGACCAGTTGCTTCTTTTGGCTAATTAACATGTCTGTTGGGGCAACACCAGTAGACAAAAACTAAATTATTGGTGCATAGTGATCATTTGCGACTTCAACTCGAAACAATTGTGCATCTAGTAATCCATCATCAATATTAGTTGGTTCTTCATCATTCACAACACGTGACAGATGATACAGGCCAGCATTCAACCGTCCCGACTTTACCACTATTTAAAATTCAAACTCTTGGAACAAAAGCAACCACCTACAGATTATCCCCCCCAACACAAGCTTATTTACTAGGTATTATAAAGTAGAATGATCAATGAACATCTTGAAATGTCCTCCCAACAAATAGTTCCTGAACTTTTGCAGAGCATAAACCATCGCCAGGCCTTCCCTTTCGGTCATGGTATAATTTTGTTCAACAATTGATAACTTCCTACTCGCATATGCTATTGGATGATCAAGTCACCTTCGCTTGGATGCGCAAGAACAACCCCCGGCGCAGTAGAATAAGCATCCACATGCACATGGAATTCGTTATTCCAGTCAGGAAAAACCAGTATTGGTGGAGAGGCCATCTTGGCCTTCAGGGTGTCGAAGCTTCCTTGAGATTCCAAAGTCCATTCAAATGTGACATCTTTCTTTAACAACTTTTCCATGGGAGCGGTAATCGTAGCGTATCCTCTGATAAACTTGCGATAGTAGCCCGTATGTCCCTGTGTTTCCCAGAGCATTTTTACATTCGTCTATGGTGGAAAACTGAGGATCAGTGCAATCTTCACCGGATCGACCAACATACCTTCTTTGCATACAATGTGCCCAAGTAGCATGCCAAAGGATGCACAGAAAACACATTTTTTTGAATTTAATGTAATCTGATGCTGCCAACACCATTCCAGCATCAATCGCAGATTGTTCAGATGGTCTTTAATCAGGCCATAGATGGTCCAATCATCTATATATACCTGCAGGAATTTTTGAATAAAATATTTAAATATATCAATGACTACGCGGGAGAATACAGTGGGTGCATTCTTCAGCCCAAATGGCATGATGGTATATTCCAAATAGCCCACTCGGTGACAAACGTAGTCTTATGGCAATCCTCCTTCGCAATCCGGAAGTGGTGGTATCCCAAAAATCCATCTGTGAAGGAATATACCTCCTGGCCACCTACACCTTCCAGGACTTCATCTATGAAAGGGGTCAAGAATGGATCGTGCACACATGCATCATGCAACTTTCTCAGATCGACACAAATGCAGATTTCACTAGTATTCTTATCTTGGACCACCACTAGGCTTATCCACTCTGATTCTTCTACAGGTTCGATGATCCTAGCATCGAGCATCCTATCAATCTCAGCTTTCACGCAATCCTTGTATCATGGGTTCAGTCTATACGGCCTCTAGCGTACTGGTTGTGCATCTGGGTTGAGTGGAATCTTCATTTCCCCTAAGTCGCCGAGTATCCCCTTCATCTCTGAAAATCATGTTTGCAAAAGGTCCTAGAATTCATGCAGTAGATCTGTAATTTTGGCCATCGTTTCTTCACCCCAATAGTCTCCGACATTATCAAATTTAGGATTCTCTGCCGTCCCAATGTCAACTTTTCAAATCCTTAGCGGCTGGTTCATCGAGTCTGTCGGTATGTCGGGAGCTGCAACACCACGGCTTCCTTTAGAATATGGAATATTAACATTTCGCAACTCGTCATCATCTCTAGGTTCCCCAGACAAGTTGTAGCACATCATCATGGATTGGATGGAGCATTTTTCATGAGGATAAACAAGGTATGCAACAGGGATGAATTTTTGTACTACATCGCGGACATTGTGAAAAGCGTTACATACCTCGGGGTTGGCGTCTTACAAGCTAAACATTTGCACAAAGCAAACTGACAACTCCTCCCAAGTGGTCATGGTTCTACGCAATTCTATTGCCACGTACTAGGATCTTGGCATCTCTTCGAGAGTATGAACAAAAGCATGACCCCACTCATCTCTGGGTCGCTATGTCCATAACGTCTGACACTCGATCAAATGATTGGCGGGGTCATTTCATCCATCATATCTCCCAGTGTGATAGACCTCTACGTCGCCAAAGCGGACCATCATCAACCTGCAACACTGCTCCTAGTCATGGATCGTCTATTTGTGTGTCGCCCACCATCGAGCCGGAGTAGCCTTTAATGCTACATTAAGAGCCAGTATCCTTTGCAGTTCAAACACTTTTTCTTCAAATTCTTGAAAGAACTCAGATAGTCCTGACAATCCTTCATAAATGGGAAACTCGATAGTCTCAGTCGCAACATGTCAAAGAGACTGTGTAATCAACCCACACTTTCTGAATGATACCTCATGCAACCGATTCTTCCAATTTTATAGAGCATCATCAGAGTCGAAGGACGCAGAACTTGCGCTGCACCATCCAAGTTCGCCATTGACAGTAGGGTGGATATAGTCCTCATAGATGTTATAAGCATGATCCCAACTTCTCTCGACTTCATCCTTTACTGGTTCGATATATCGTCATCCTTCCTGAGGGTCCATAGGAGCAATGACCCTAACATCCTGGTTTTCAAATGTCATAACACATTTTTTCAAGTTGATAACTACCATTCTATCATTAGCCCATCCAATTCCTAGCAGCGCGGGATAGGAGCCACCATCTCCTACAACTTCTATCACGTCAAAGTCAACACATGTTTTCATACCTTCATTGTCAACAACTAAGTTTGAAACACGACCAATGGGCTGAACCTTCACCTAGTTTGATAAACACAGTTGTACTGGTGACCATCCCAATGTTGGCTTTCCCATTAATTATCAGGTTTGCTTCGTTAGGATGTTTACATCTGATCCAAGGTCCAAAATGGCTGAGTCAACCTCATAATCTCCAATCTGGACATTCATCCTCATCTCCTTGCATGTCTTCCTTTTTTGCAAAGAATTCATAGCGGAATTCTTCACTGTCTCATCCAGGAGGTGCAATAATGTCTCAAGCTCGATAAGGGCATCCGAGTCCCTCACCAGCAATAGACAACTGTCAAAACCCCAAATTTTCCGAAAAATTTAAAATTTTCAAAATACAGATAAACGTCATAAGTACAGTCAACTAATTATTTAATTAGTTATATGTTAATGAATTTGTTATCTGAATTGTCTATTTGATTATGTTTATTTTATAGAACAATTCTTTATCAGTTTTCTGACTTGTTTTCTTTTTGCGACCACAAGGTGGAATGTCATGAAAAGTTCTAGGCTTACTTAGCTTTTGAGCTAACACAGAAAGTTTTTCCTGCTCTTACAGACTTACAGGTAAGAAGTTTGGGTGTTGCTTGTCCAAATTCTAAAGCATTCAATTATAAGTTCATTGCATGATAAAATCTCAATAAAAGAATATAAATGCTAATAAATTTCCAGAGCTTATCGAGGTAAAATCATTAATTTGTCCTTCTTTTCAAAATGCTAAGAAAAAGAGATTTAGTTCTATGAATAATGGTGACAATTTCTTTCCTTTTAACAGATGTAAATTTACAGTTCTTAATGTTTACTGAACTATTAGATGTCTATCATAGTCGTCAAGTGTAAAATGCCTTAAATATTTCTTTATAAGCAGAGTAAGAATTGGCAGAGTTATAAAGTCAATGGTAAATTTTAAATTGTGTGTAATTACTATTTTACACCATGATTGGCTGGGCTACTGCTTGATATGAACGTAGTGCATAATGGTAAATAGTTTATATACCACAATTCTACTTTCATTACTTTTGAAAATTGAAGGGGTTATAACCTTATTGTAAACTACAATCATTTAAATTATACTAGTGTTGGAGGGTTAAATTCCTCTGTACTAAAGTTGCTTGGAAAGTATTATTCAGTTATGACTAAAATGTATATCATTAAAATTTCAAGACTAATTCATAATCATTTTGAGCCTTATCATGCTTAAAAACATACCTTACTAGTTTAATAATAAATTATATAAAGATAATGAGACTCACTCTAGCAAGAAGATATTTACCATAAATTGATTACATGAATTTCTTCTATAACATAACCATTAGCCTATCCTTGAATAAAGTTAATGTTGGTTTAGTAAATAAATGCCATGTTTATTGAACCAAAGGGGTCATAGGATAGACCTCACCCATGAAGAGTCTAAGGTTTACCATAGAATCTAAGTTCTACAATATTTTACTATAATGCCTCCCTTATCTCTTTTATGTGCATAACATATTAAGTTAAATAATGGTTCTACCTTTACTTATGTTATAATTACTTGATGAAATTAATATTACTTGTGAGTAAAGTTCCCACCAAGAAATAAACGTTATAAATTTCTTTATATCACCTACTCACTAGAATTTGTCACTACTATGGTATAATTGTTTGATGGAAACTATTTGCATAGCATAGAGAAAGAGGTTATGCAAGTTCCACGCCAAATGTTTACAAGGCTAAACTCGAACTTATGCTTATGAACACCATACTTTATGAAGTAAAAGGGTCGTAAGATCCCCACGACCTCGATGATGGCAAATGCAAAGTGTTTATAGTTTAATTATTAATAAATCCTTTGATCCATGCAACGTATGACAGGTTGACTTCGGGCTAAGACTATACTAGAACCTTCGACACAGCAAACGAATGATTGGCAAAAGAAATCTCTTGGGAGGGCACGATGCAACTATAGACCAAAAACCCACTGCATGCAAAAATTAGATGATGTACATGGCATCGTTTCAGCCAAGTGATGCACAGATAAAAGCACTGCTTCGAACCCTAGTTTGTCATTAGCTCTGTTGCCTTCAGCCTCTTGTCCCTCTGCTATGATGTTTTCATCTGCACAGTTACATATGTTTGTTGTTTGTAGTCTTCCTGCTTGCGTTTTTTATTCATGAGCTCATCCCAATTGCATAGTAGGAGTGATGTACCAATGTGTTGCTGTTTGGACATATGCCATCGGTTTTTCCTTCAGGGTTTCGCTGCCATTGCTAGTTTGAACCTGAACCTTTTGACTGTAAACAGTCCCCTTCCTCTTTGGCTTGGTATTAAGACTATGGTTCTTCCTTTCTGCATGCGGTAGCATAAGTTTTTGCAGTGCACTGTGTTTTGTTATGGGTTAAGATACATTACGGCTCTAGGGTTTTAACTTCCACCACTTGCTCCATTGGCGTATGTCAGTTTGTAAATCATTCTCCCTTGGGCTCAGCAGTGACAGTCACGGTCTTGTTTTTCTAAGTAACTGGTGCATAGGGTTTGTAGTGTTTAGTTACGGCCCAAGCATTACATTTGCTTAGCCAAATGTTTCAACTCGCGGCCATTGTTGGTAAATACTGTAATAGTAACCTCCGACTTCCCTGTGGCAGATGAAGGTCTGTCTTCTCCTCGCATTGGCAGCTGCATTGTTGGTTGTCGGTGGTTACATTTTAGTTAAGCTTTAAGGTACGAACGTCCTTATTTTCTTCGTTATCTTTACAAATTGCTTTGTTTATATAGTTGTTAAATTTTGATATACGATATTAACATTATCATTCTTTACTGCTCACAGGTGATGACCTGTCTCTCTCTGCGTGGCTGGTGCAAAACTATGGCGATGGCTTACTCATGGGTAAGCCTTGGACTCTCCATGGCCGTTCTGCCTTGTCCAATAACTTATGGGATATTTATGGGTTGGTCACTGTGACCTGAATAACCCTTGCAGTTTTGGTTTATCTGGTTATTGGGTTCGCTGTTTTAAATGGTTGTTGAAACCCTTGCATTATGCAGGGTTCTCCGGCTTCGACCGTGACTGTAATTTTCTTTTTGGTTTCGTTTTTTATTACTGTGTATAATGTATAAAGAACACAAGGCTGTTATGCCATACTCTTGATTACTTGTAGAAGCCGAGGGTTTTGAAAAGTCTTCAGACTCTTTGTTTATCCTTGCTGTATATCTTGATGTTAATAGGGTTCGACCCTAACTCGGAAATATATATAAGTATTTACAGTTATCTCTTTAAATAAATATCTTTTATTTACAGTACAGTACTGAACTTTATTTGTTTTTACTTGTGTTAAAAATATATTATTTAACTCAGCATAATGAGCATATCTAAGTTCTGTTACTTAGGTTTCTGTAATTTAATATATCTGAATTACTTAATATATCTGAATTGCACTCTGTAAATTATTTAATACTAGGATTTTTGTACGATGTATTTATATTAGATTACTGTATTATAAAAGAATTTATAATAACATTATAAATGTTTATCCATATATATTTTTTTAACCTTTGGAATATAGGACCTCCATGTTTTTATTGAAGTACTTTGTATCTGTCCGATACAGCTTTTGAATACAGAAATTATATTATGTTTACTATTTACTATAATCAGATAAAACATTACTTTATCTATATATTATTACTGTTCTGATAATTATATAATTATTAGCTTTATTCATTGTTTATTTATAATCATTGAATAAGGTAGTATTTTACTAAAGTGTTACTATACTTACTGCACTGAATAAGGTATATAAGTACGCTCTGTATTCTATATTATCTGTTTATGTTACAAGTTAATATTTATAAAATAAAAATTAAAGAACTAACTATGTCCTGCACTGTTAACATCTTAAAAAGTATAGGTCGACAGTTGTATATTTTTGTTTATGCTTAGCTAGCTAGAACAGAAATGAATGAATAACTTACATTACTATCCATAATTAAATTTTGAAATCAACTAGATTATCTGTAGAAGTAAAATCAAGATTCTAGCTAATCTTTCTTTCAATTTGGTTATTATACATGCAGTAGTTAAACTGGAAAGAAGTAGACTGTAAAGTTGTAAAGCATTTTTATTTAGCTTAACTCTACTCTAGTTTAGCTATTATACTCTTTTCTTGAATTCAAATAAGCAATAAGGTTTCTGAAGGTAAATACTGTTTCCAGAACTATTTTATCTACCCACACATACTACTATCAGTAAATAATATAACTTCTTTCTCTGTTTCTAATAAACTGACAGTCTCATTCCAGGTTTAACACTGCTCCTGGTATAAAAGTCATTTCTTCTGATAACAAAATAAAAGGAAAGATTCTATAATTCCACTAACATTTTATTTTACATTTTCATCATACTATCCTTATTTATAATTTCACCACCTGTGCTGGAGTACGGTCTGGATCACTCCAGATGAGGAAAAACACAGGTAGGGTTTTATTTCATATCAATATGATTCTATTACTAAACAAAGTAAGAACAACTTCATTACTAAACCATCCAAACCTTTACATCCTAAGCTACCATACATCATTCCGTCATACACAGATAATAACACAGAAAATAAATAATAACAGAACCTTTTCTGAGAGCTTGGATGACAACAGCAATGGGAGGCCGTTCCTCCCTATCAACTCCTGGAGAGTGCTCAAACAGCGACTCCTCAGGACCCCCGAGCTTGCTCTGGTCTCCCTGGATAGAACTAGGTGTAGCAATAATCAAGTACCAGTCTTCAGACCCAATACCAATCCTGAACTTATCAGTAAGTTCTCTCAGCTAGCAAGATATATCAGACCAAGTTACTGCAGATTCTCTCTCAACAAAACCTTCCTTACAGTTTTCCCTTTTCACCAATGAATTCCTTGAAGAGCATTCCTCCTGAATGATTCTTCTCCTGGAAAATATCTTAGCAGCCTCAGCTCTATTCATTAGGTACTTTTAAAAGATTGCCTAGGTCTTTTTGGGTTAGTTGTCATTTATTAAGCCACCTTCTTTGATCCCACTTTCTTGGGGGATCATGACCCCAAATGTAGGGAAGTTGCCACCTGCAACCTAGGAAGTGTTTGAGGATGTTGCCACTTGTCTTTTTCCCTCCACATAGTTCCTTCCACCAGTTTGACCAGTAACACTCTTATTAATAGCTCTCCCAAGTTGTCTCCATTTTTTATTTATTAATAATAAAATATTCAGAATTACATTCCACTTCTTTTGACTCTGCTGAGTCATCAGTTCCTACTTAGCATTAATTTTAACATAATGTCTCAAGAAATCAAATTAAAACCTTTAACATTATTTTACAAAATTGGGGTATGTGACATACACACCCCCTTAAAATGTAACATCGTCCTCGATGTTACTTATTCTTCATCCTCTGCAATCTCCTGGAATAGATTCAGGTATGCCTCCCGCATCTTACTTTCCAGTTCCCAGGTAGCCTCTTCAGAACTAAGGTGATTCCATTGCACCTTCACCTGTCCAATGGTGTGGTTCCGCAGAGTAATTTCCCTCCTCCTGAGGATACAGTCCGGTTCCACCAGAATTTCTCCTTCTGGTTCCACCTGTACAATATTCCAATCAACCACATGAGTAGTATCATGAACATACTTTTAAAAAAAAGAGATATGAAAAACATTATGTACTTTCAAGTTAGATGGTAATGCTAGCTGGTATGCAACTTGACCTATTCTAGATAAAATTTTGAATGGACCACAGTAACGTGGTGCTAGCTTTGCACAACTCCCCAATCTTAGAGAGATTTTCTTTGGTCTTACCTTTATAAACATGTGCTCACCTTTGGTCATACAGTTTATAAACACATGCTTACCTTTGGTCATACAGTTTATCTTTAAATAATAAAAATCCATTTTCATTTAAACTATAACCTTTTATTAAGCTTTCTGTAGGTTCTTCCTTAGCTGTAGTTTGCAATTTCTGATAATTTTCATCTTGTTTTGCCCCTTCTTTAAGCTGTTCATTTAAATCAGAAGCATAAGTGCTGATTGCTACTGTAAATTTCAGCTTTGCGTTTCTGCTCAATGCATCAGCCACCTTATTTTCCTTACCCTTTATACGCTGGATTTCAAAGTCGTATTCACTCAAGAAGGCTAACCACCTTGCTTGTCTAGCGTTTAAGTTAGGCTGATCTAAAAGATATTTCAGTCCCTTATTATCAGTCATTAGAATAAATTTTCTTCCTATTAAATGGTGTCGCCACATTTTTAAGGTGTGTATAACAGCCACAAGTTCTAAATCATAATTTGCGTAATTCTTTTCGTGAATTTTTAACTTCCTAGATTCATAGGCAATGACATGCCCATCTTGAGTTAAAACACCGCCTAATCCATCATTACAGGCATCAGTGCATACTACAAAATCCTTATTAGGATCTGCTATTCTTAGAATAGGTGCACTTGTCAATAAGGTTTTACAATATTTTAGAATCTAAGTTCTACAATATTTTACTATAATGCCTCCTTTATCTCTTTTATGTGCATAACATATTAAGTTAAATAATGGTTCTACCTTTACTTATGTTATAATTACTTGATGAAATTAATATTACTTGTGAGTAAAGTTCCCACCAAGAAATAAACGTTATAAATTTCTTTATATCACCTACTCACTAGAATTTGTCACTACTATGGTATAATTGTTTGATGGAAACTATTTGCATAGCATAGAGAAAGAGGTTATGCAAGGTCCACGCCAAATGTTTACAAGGCTAAACTCGAACTTATGCTTATGAACACCATACTTTATGAAGTACAAGGGTCGTAAGATCCCCACGACCTCGATGATGGCAAATGCAAAGTGTTTATAGTTTAATTATTAATAAATCCTTTGCTCCATGCAACGTATGACAGGTTGACTTCAGGATAAGACTATACTAGAACCTTCGACACAGCAAACGAATGATTGGCAAAAGAAATCTCTTGGGAGGGCACAATGCAACTATAGACCAAAAACCCACTGCATGCAAAAATTAGATGATGTACGTGACATCATTTCAGCCAAGTGATGCACAGATAAAAGCACTTCTTCGAACCCAAATTTTTCATTAGCTCCATCGCCTTCGGCCTCCTGCCACTCTGCTACGATGTTTTTGTCTACACAGTTACATATCTTTGTTGTTTGTAGTCTTCCTGCTTGCGTTTGTTCTTCGTAAGCTCGTCCCAAATGCATAGAAGGAGTGTTGTACCAACGTGTTGCTGTTTGGACATATGCCATCGGTTTTTCCTTAAGGTTTTCGCTGTCGTTGCTAGTTCGAACCTAAACCTTTCGACTGTAAACAGTCCCCTTCTTCTTTGGCTTGGCACTAAGAGTGTGGTTCTTCCTTTCTGCGTGCGGTAGCATAATTTTTTGCAGTGCACTGTGTTTTGTTATGGGTTAAGATACATTACGGCTCTAGGGTTTTAACTTCCACCGCTTGCTCCATTGGCGTCTGTCAGTCTGCAAATTATTCTCCCTTGGGCTCGACAGTGACAGTCGCGGTCTTGTTTTTCTAAGTAACTGGTGCATAGGGTTTGTAGTGTTTGGTTATGGCCCAAGCATTACATTTGCTTAGCCAAATGTTTCAACTCACGGCCGCTGTTGGTGAATACTGTAATAGTAACTTCCGACTTCCCTGTGGTAGATGAAGGTTTGTCTTCTCCTCGTGTTGGTAGCTGCATTGTTGGTTGTCGGTGGTTACATTTCAGTTAAGCTTTAAGCTATGAACGTCCTTATTTTCTTCGTTATATTTACAGATTGCTTTGTTTATATAGTTGTTCAATTTTGATATACGATATTAACATTATCATTCTTTACTTCTCACAGGTGATGACCTGTCTCTCTCTGCGTGGCTGGTGCAAAAATATGGCGACGGCTTACTCACGGGTAAGCCTTGGACTCTCCATGGCCGTTCTACCTTGTCCAATCCCTTATGGGATATTTATGGGTTGGTCATTGTGGCCTGAATAACCCTTGCAGTTTTGGTTTATCTGGTTATTGGGTTCGCTAGTTTAAGTGGTTGTTGAAACCCTTGCATTATGCAGGGTTCTCCGGCTTCGGTCGTGACTGTAATTTTCTTTTTGGTTTCGTTTTTTATTACTGTTTATAATGTATAAAGAACAGAAGGTTTTTATGCCATACTCTTGATTACTTGTAGAAGCCAAGGGTTTTGAAAAGTCTTCAGACTCTTTGTTTATCCTTGCTGTATATCTTGATGTTAATAGGGTTCAACCCTAACTCGGAAATATATACAAGTATTTATAGTTATCTCTTTAAATAGATATCTTTTATTTACAGTACAGTACTGAACTTTATCTG
>LPNX010222257.1:0-17213 GCA_001517045.1 Pseudotsuga menziesii | reverse complement strand
TATATATATATATATATATATATATATATATATATTAACCTTTGGAATATAGGATCTCCATGTTTTTACTGAAGTGCTTTGTATCTTTCCGATACAGCTTTTGAATATAGAAATTATATTCTGTTTATTGTTTACTATAATGGGACAAAACATTACTTTATCTATATATTATTACTGTTCTGATAATTATATAATTATTAGCTTTATTCATTGTTTATTTATAATCATTGAATAAGGTATTATTTTACTAAAGTGTTACTATAATTACTGCACTGAATAAGGCATATAAGTACGCTCTGTATTCTATATTATCTGTTTATGTTACAAGTTAATATTTATAAAATAAAAATTAAAGAACTAACTATGTACTGGACTGTTAACATCTTAAAAAGTATAGGTCGACAGTTGTATATTTTTGTTTATGCTTAGCTAGATAGAACATAAATGAATGAATAACTTACATTACTATCCATAATTAAATTCTGAAATCTACTAGATTATCTGTAGAAGTAAAATCAAGATTCTAGCTAATATTTCTTTCAATTTGGTTATTATACATGCAGTAGTTAAACTGGAAAGAACTAGACTGTAAAGTTGTAAAGCATTTTTATTTAGCTTAAATCTACTCTAGTTTAGCTATTATACTCTTTTCTTGAATTCAAATAAGCAATAAGGTTTCTGAAGGTAAATACTATTTCCAGAACTATTTTATCTACCCACACATACTACTATCAGTAAATAATATAACTTCTTTCTCTGTTTCTAATAAACTGACAGTCTCATTCTAGGTTTAACACTGCTCCTAGTATAAAAGTCATTTCTTCTTATAACAAAATAAAAGGAAATATTCTATAATTCCACTAACATTTTATTTTACATTTTCATCATACTAACCTTATTTATAATTTCACCACCTGTGTTGGAGTACGGTCTGGATCACTCCAGATGAGGAAAAACACAGGTAGGGTTTTATTTCATATCAAAATGATTATATTACTAAACAAACTAAGAACAACTTCATTACTAAACCATCCAAACCTTTACATCCTAAGCTACCATACACCATTCCATCATACACAGATAATAACATAGAAAATAAATAATAACAGAACCTGTTCTGAGAGCTTGGACAACAACAGTAATGGGAGGTCGTTCCTCCCTACCAACTTCTGGAGAGTGCTCAAACAACGACTCCTCAGGACCCCCGAGCTTGCTCTGGTCTCCCTGGCTGGAACTAGGTGCAGCAATAATCAAGTACCAGTCTTCAGACCCAATACCAATCCTGAACTTATCATTAAGTTCTCTTAGCTAGAAAGCTATATCAGACCAAGTTACTGCAGATTCTCTCTCAACAACACCTTCCTTACAGTTTTCCCTTTTCACCAATGAATTCCTTGAAGAGCATTCCTCCTGAATGATTCTTCTCCTGGAAAATATCTTAGCAGCCTCAGCTCTATTCATTAGGTACTTTTAAAAGATTGCCTAGGTCTTTTTGGGTTAGTTGTCATTTATTAAGCCACCTTCTTTGATCCCACTTTCTTGGGGGATCATGACCCCAAATGTAGGGAAGTTGCCACCTGCAACCTAGGAATTGTTTGAGTATGCTGCCACTTTTCTTTTGCCCTCCACCTAGTTCCTTCCACCATTTTGACCAGTAACACTCTTATTAACAGCTCTCCCAAGCTGTTGTCTCCATTTTTTATTTATTAATAATAAAATATTCAGAATTACATTCCACTTCTTTTTACTCTGCTGAGTCATCAGTTCCTACTTAGCATTAATTTTAACATAATGTCTCAGGAAATCAAATTAAAACCATTAACATTATTTTACAAAATTGGGGTATGTGAGAACAACTCTCAAAGAACTTGCGCAGGGTACCATACCACCGCGATGGTCCTGCCTCTACAGATGGATCGAAAGCAAATGGCATATCAACAATCGGTAACTTACCCGAATTTCTCCCAATTTCGTTCTTTGCATCAAAGAAGGTATCTTTCTCTGTCACAATATCAAATGCGACCTCTTCTTACCAGTGAGTTGAAATTGTAGGCGTGGTCCATCATCTCCAGTTGTCACACTAGCGCGAGTGACAATCCCAACATTGACATCCTTTATCTGCGGTTCAGCCTTAATAGGGGCAGCTGTCGATCCCTAGTTCAGAGGCAAGTTCTGATTCAATGGTTGATTCATCGGTTGGTTGTGTGTCTGAGGCAGGTTTTGAGTCTGAGTCTGCAGTGGGACCTAGTTCTGCATTATCGATTGGTTTTGTACTTAGAATGCAGGTTGATTCTGATTCTACGTATTCTGTAACTGAGGAATTTGTCATGCCTTCCATTTTGCAACCAACTAAGGGAAACTTTCAAGATTACGATCGCTAGCGACATAGTATATGCACTGTGCATGAGAGCACTCCCTCTGGTAATGCCCAAATACCCCACAGGTGTAGCACTGGACTGATTCACGACCTTGTCCTCCTCCACGGCCAAATCCTCCTCCTCAACCTCTGAACCCTCTGTGGAATCCTCCTTGCTGAAACTACGGTTGGGAAATTTGTTGTTGTGGTGGGTTAGGTTTCTACTGGACATATTGCACTACTTGAACATATTGTGGCTAATTATACTAGAGTCGCGGTGCTTGGTTATATTGTGGTTGTACCACCATTTTTTACTATGGTACGAACTATGGTTGTGCCATAAACTATTGTTGTGGTTGCACAGGGACAAACTGCAATGGAGGCGGTGATGTATATGGTACCTGTGTTGTTGTTTGTACTACTTGTGGCTATGCTTGTGCTATCCAGGGGTCCTCTCCCTTCACAAAGTATGAATCATACGTCCTTTCCTGGAGCAAATCATAAGCGCGACAGTTTTTGTCGTCATGTCCAACTGACCAACAAAATGTACAGTACAAACTTTCTGCTTTTGTAACCATCTTCTGCATGTAATCATAGTTCTCGTGTTGATGCCCATAAACCTGGAATATGGGCACCATGGTGCACCAGCATCACTCAACGGATTAGGGCCTCCTGACATCAAATAGTTCTAAAACGTCGGGCAGGTATCCTTGGTATGTCTGCTTGCATGGCAGCGGGTGCACCAAATATAATCACGATCTTCCTTGGCCTTTTTGATGTCTTGTAATTGTAGCTTCAAATTGGCCAACTACGCCTAAACATGATTCATTTCAACAGCGGTTTCCCCTACTAGCGATGCCTCCAATTTCATCGTGGTCTCTAGAGCCTCACTTTGCGTCATAATCTTTTGATGCAATAATGGTTGTTGGATATGCAGGACAAGCGTTGCAATAAACCATTCTTTATGTTGAACATCGCTCATCTGAAAACTGACCCGAGCCATCAATGTCTTAAATCATTGATCAAAATCCCAAATCGTTTCATTGGGGAATTGTTTGATCTCTTTTAATTCAGTAATGTACTGAGCTTCAAACTTTGGCTTCTTAAATTCCTCAAATATCCTAGTTCTGATCTTGTCCAATGTTTTTGCAGTACCTCCCTGAGGTACCCGTGTGAATCTCATAATCCATTCCAATACGTGGCCCCTCAAAGTAGTGGCTAGCTGACTTTTCTTGACATCATCATCGATAGTTTGTCGATCAATCTAGATCACTTCACATAAGAACCAGTACTGCTCTAGATCGTCGGTACCATTTCCATTGTATATCGGTAAATTCATTTCATCTCCTTCCATTCTAGAGCTTCTTCCTCCTGTTGGTGCTCTATTACTAGATTGTTGCTGACACGTCAGGAAAGTCAACTACTCAGGACCTTCTCCCGTCAAGAAATTTGGGTTTGATCCTGTCGTTCTTCCAGGTGTAGCCTGGTCTTGTATGTCCTCCTCATCACAAAAAGGTCGCTTCGTTCTATGTGGTTGTTCTTCACAGTATCACACTTCAACTTCAGCAGGACCTTCTCCCGTCCTCTGCCTCTTTTCTCGAAACCTTACTCCTCCCCTCGTACAACCACTAAGTTTCTTCAGAGACCTTTACATTCTCACCAGAACTCATGCCCATCTACCCCTTACTTCCTTCTGCATTTCCCCCCTTTTTTTCGCAGTGCCTACATCCCCCGCACACCAGAGTCCACTACTCTTGTTCCATATTTAGGATACCCTTTTCACAGACTAGTTTCTTAATCAAAAGTTGTAGAAACAATAAGAATCTTCCTCGAGGTCCACTGAAAAACTCCCTTTCTGCTTCACTAAAAGATTTATTAGTATCAACGAAAAACTCAGTGATGTATCCTTCCAAGATACTATCCAACCATACCTCAACTGCCCGCGATGCCTTATTGCTGGTTTCTTACAGCGCCTGGATCAATTCTGGGGTCCATGATGTGGACTCTCCTCCTTGAAATTTTGTCTTCTGCTTAGTGAACTTTGCCAACCATTCATGCAAGAGCACAGGGAATTCACAAAAGAACCATTCATGAGGACCGTCATGGATATATCTATCCAACCAGTGACCCATCGACAACTTAGGATTCTGGTTTTTGGTTTCAGCAAACTCCCGCAACTTCAAATCAAACCATCCCTCGATATTTGATCAAGTCGGATGCTAGAACATATCCCCCTCCTATTTGCAACTCAGTCCCGACAATGGAACCATTTGTTGGTGAAGCCCTCCAACAAATCTTTGTCGATAGGGGTTCCCACTCTGTCGACACCCTACAGCGCAAAATCCCTAAGCACTGGCCCAGACAGGTTTTACCCTGCCCAGCAATGTCTGCAGAGCAGACGAGGTCTCACCCGAGGCGTTCAAGGGAGAGCTGTCAGAACCGAGTTTCTGATAGTGGGAGAGGAGGATATGGGGATCCGACAGAGGGACACCATAACTTATGCAATCATCATACAGTATCAAAATATCACAGCATTATTCATGGAACATCATAGCGCATCAAACAGTTACAGAAACATAGATTTAAAAACAACAGATCGCATTGGTATATCATGAAGAGATTGAATCACATCTATATTATGTCATTGTAACAAAGAAGAGTCGTAGCATAAT
Source organism: Pseudotsuga menziesii (assembly GCA_001517045.1). Taxonomy (NCBI): domain Eukaryota; kingdom Viridiplantae; phylum Streptophyta; class Pinopsida; order Pinales; family Pinaceae; genus Pseudotsuga; species Pseudotsuga menziesii. Next base: position 12,185 of record LPNX010222257.1, on the reverse strand, counting down.
AATAGATCTATAACAATAGAAAATAATTGAGCCATACTCATCGCATCATATATTAATCTTGCACAAATATGTCACATTACACAATTCTTCTCCAAAACCGGAGACTGCATACATAAGGAAGAATCCCAGATAAAATCACAGTTAAGATAGAAAATTCTCCATAAAACAAATTGCACCAGATCTTATCCCATACAATCGCGCATACAATCACATACAATTGTTCACAACTACTTACATACAACTCTGGTCCATGACTCCTCAAAATAAATCTATAAATAGGCTTATATCTTTACATCAAGGGTCCACTAATAACTAAGTTCTAACCGCTACTGACCTATTGCAACAACACTTGGTCAAAATATACAGAAAATATTCAAAAAGCGGTTATTTTCCCACTTATCGCGTCGATCTTCCCTTGCACGGTACCGCGTGAGCTTGCACAGCTGCCGCAATGCTACGCAACTCACTCGCCCCAAACCCCTTGCCAACAAGGCCCTTCTATAAATAGAAGGACCTCCACCCTTCTATTTATATATATTTTGACCAGTGGTAACTTTTCCCTTGGTTTTGGGCATACCTTGGTATTGGCACATGGTTTTGAGATTCTCCCGCTATTCCTTTTATTTTTATTTTTTTTTCCCTTTTTTCTCTTTTTTTCTTTTCTTTTTGTGTTTCTATATGGGGAAATAATTATTTTTTTCAATATGGTCATAAGGTTAAGGTTTTTTGGCTTGGTGGAGGCCAAACTTTAGGAAAAGGGATACATGAGTGATGTAGCTAAGGGGGATGAACTAGGTGATCAATTTTTGGGTATTAACCGAGGGATTATGTGTTTTAAGGTTTAAGGTTTATACTTACTAGAGGTTATGTGGGTTAAGGCTTATAGGGGCTATGGATTGCAATGATATGGGGTTAGGGATTAAGTATGATAAGGGCTTATGATTTATATGAATTAGGGTTTAATATTTTTAAGACTTAGAGATTTCTTATATTCACGTGGAAGTAGATCAAATGAATATTGTTGTGAATAAATAAAACACTTCAAAGAAAATGTACTTAAATTGAAACTATTAACTCAAGTTGCATAATAAATTTTTTATAAGTGTGTTTCAATAAAACACAATAATGTAAAGATTTGATATAAAAGTTATTTTTCCTATGGTTTTGAAAAAATAAAGACACTATCTTAAGGCTCTAATTAAACACATTCCTCTCAAATCATGTATGGTAATTGAGCCTTCCAGTCACTCCATTGGCTCACAACTATCTATCTCAAGTGCCTTCTCAATCCCAACTATCCATCACAATTTCCTTATGAATCATATGAAAGCAACCTAGTAAGAACCTATGATTTTCCACTAAGATACATATTCACATATATGCATAATGGGTTAGGCCTATGATGGTTTGAATTAACTTTGTTGAACTACTAATCCCAACCTCAACATTGATACTCAAGAGCATGCCCCATTGCTAAAGAGATTTGACCACATCCATTAGAAAATATTTTAAAGCTCTATAAAGGATAATAATTATGCCTCAATGTAGATGATAGTGTTGAATTATTTGGATACTTTCCCCACAATCATATCCTAACTATGAAATTATTTGGTCTTCAAGTGAGGAATTTAGTTGGTTATGAGTTAAGTTATTGAGTTTAGAAGGTTGATCTTGGGGTAATGAACCAAACATATATGATTAAGATATTAATTATGTGCATAAGTGGTGTGAACTTGAAATTAAATGTAGAAAATGAAATGAATATTTTTGAAAATGAAATTCCAAATGAATTTGCAAAGAAGAAAAATAAATGAAATTTAGAAATGCTAAATTATTTGTAATAATAATAATGACACCATCACCATCACCATCGCCATCACCATCACCATCATCATCATATCATATCATCATCAAAGTGTAATAGTAATAATAATTTCCTCAAACTTGAGCTATTACATAGTTCTAAAAACCATAGGGAAACTCTCAAGGACTTGAGTGGTTGGAGAGAAGTAGTAGGTAAGTCCCTACCATGGGAAATTTTTTTTATGGAGCAGATTGTATCTTTGAAATTAGTGGGGTTTTATTTCTTTAGTATCAACACTATATTCATTTCTCTACCAATGTTAGTCGTTTCACGAATAATCATGTTGATTTTTTTTGCACTCCAAGCTCTTTTAAGTTTGGTTTTGCACCTTAACATTTCTAGAATATAGGTTTATGGTGATTTTTCTCTAGTTCTTAAATGGATGAAAAATGAATAGGTCATTATCGGTATCTTTCTACAATCTTTAACAGTTTAAATAAAGACAATTTCTATGCAGTTCACAAAAATCTCATCTTCATATTACAAAGAGGTGAATTTGACTACTAACACGCTTTAAATCAAGTTTTGGCTAAGGCTCTAGGTCTACTTCATATAAAGGAGTTTGTTGCGGGATTTTTTACTTAATATAATTAGGATTTATAAACTTGATATTTTTCCTTGAGATGTTGTTGAAGGGATGTCTTTTCCAAATACTTTTGGATGTTTCTTGAACGGGAAGACTGCATAATCTATGTTTCCTTATTTAATCTTTTCTGGAATCTATGGACCTATTTTGGACACTAGTATTTGTGAGATTGTCTATGTTATAGACATTCATATCAAAATGATCTTTTGAGAACTTTTAGCTGGTAATACAAATATATGTAGAATTTTCTCTTCTATCCTACTATATTGATTTCAGTATATGATAAGGATGTGTTGTATTTGTTCAATCCAGGCCTTAAGAATGTATTTTCCATTCTTTTGTGAATAAAAAATACGATTTTTTCCTTGGGAAATTTTATTATTGTTATTATCATTAATTTTTAATATGGAATTAATTATAATTATAAAAAATCATTATAATTAATGGTGATTCATAAATTATTGCAATGATAACATGGTGCAGTGTTTGATTTAGAATCGATGCATGAGAAGCTAAAACAACACTAAAATTGATCCGTGTCAAGATAGATGACTTTGTGTCAATGCAAGCATGATGTGATTTTTGTCTCAGCGTCATGATAGTGAACACAAAATTGATGTTGAATCCAAAAAATGAAAACCTAGTTCATACAAAATAGGATTTTGCATGGACCTCATTTTGTATAATATAAACTGAAATGGGGGTCATAATTATGATTTCATTTTCACTTCAACAACCTATGAGACAAAGCTTCTTGGAGTTAAAATTGATTCGTGGGGGCACTTAACAAAAGCAAGCAAGGAATATTTATGGGGCATCATTGAATCTATTTAATTTTAAGTAATGATTTTTCCATTTCCCCTTTAATTCTTTTTAAAATTTACATATTTAAACCAAAAAATATTTTGGTTTTGGAGATGGGATTTAAGCCAAGATGGGATTTGGAATTTTGATAGTTAGATTTAATCCGAAATGGATTTTGATTTCGAAGATAGGATTTATAAAAATAAAAATAAAAATAAAAAAGTAAATCGAATAACTACCTTTTCATCTTCCTCTTCCTCTTGATCCTCATCTTCTTAGCTCCCTTTTCTCTTTTCTCTTCCTCTTCTATCCTCATCTTCTCAGCTCCCTCTTGTCTTTCCTCTTCCTCATTTCCAATCATTTTTCTCCCTCTTCTCCTTCCTCTTTTTCTTCACCCCTCTTCTTCTATGTATTCTCCCTATTTTTCCTCCACCACTTCCTTTTCCTATTTCTCTTATCTATCATCCCCCACTTCCTTTCTTCTTCCCTCTACCAAGGTAAGATAAGACTTCAACACTATTGCTAGCATAATGGTATCAATTACATTCATATGTTGATATTTTATTTTTTAATTTCCAAACTTTTGTCAAAAAAATTAATAGAAAATTATAATTCGAAAATAATTAATGTTTAAAAATTTCACATTTTATATTAAAAAAACTTAATTTTTATTTATAGAAAAATAAATCTATATTCATAATTTTCAAAAAATATAAATACATAGTAGAATCAAAAAAGTGAAAAGTGACTCCAAGCTATTTAGGTCCTTAGTCATGCTAAAATCATTATATGAAATCATTAATTGGTTTGAGGTCCTTAGCCATCCTAAAATCATTAATTGGTTTGAGGTCCTTAGTCATCCTAAAATCATTAATAGGTTTGAAATGCCTACTTGTGATTCAGAATAATTTTATATCGTGTCCATTCTTCTCTCCATACACCCTAAGTTAGTTCAGAGTGCATGTTCCATAAGTCCAACCTCCTTTACTTTTTAATTTTTCTGTAAAGACACCCTCAATATTTCCATAACTTTTTAAATAGACTTTAAACTTTTCATGTTTTATGTTTTAATGTTTTTATCACTTAAAATTATCTATTTACATGTTGTCATAATATCAATTAAGAAATGCCACATACCCATCTATGTACAATGTCATGATATCAATTAAAACATTATGTCACACCATCTATGTACAATGATAAAATTGACCACATAAATAATAATGGTGATAGATTCATACAAATTTCTATCAAACATGTTTTGTGGGAAGTAGAATACTAAAGCATAATGCACTTAAATATTAATCAATTATAAAACACGCATTTGTTTGTGTTATTAGTTGTATCAAAGTAATAAGTTATAGTTTTTTTTTTAAAAGCACTTACCATTATATTCAAATCGATTTTAAGGAGTTTTGAGAGTAATTCTCTTAAAAAGCATGTTAAAGATGTAATAATTGGATGTTCGTAACATCGTGTTTAAATGTGTGTTCATTTTTTATATGTAATAGCATCTTATACATTTGGCCCGTCTATGAACTTTAAAAAGTACATTCAAGATGCTAACCTTACATAGTCACAATTTTGAACCTTAAAAAAGTACATTCAAAATTCTAACCTTACATACAGGGATCAAATTTGAAGGGCTGGTCTTAATTTCATATAGAAGGTTATTTACTCATACTGTCCTTCTATGATGAAGGGTTTCTAAAAAAACTCTCATTTCAAATGGCAATAACACATTAATTGCACACTTCATTAAAAAAATGTGCTAAAAAGATAATGCATTTCAATTAAATTTATGACACAAAACTTTTGAAAATAAAAAAAAAATTTCAGAGGAAAAAATACCAGTCTTTGTTATTCATATGAATCAAAAGACATATTATACATCAACCATCTTCATGACAGGAGGAATTAACATTCCAGTTCAGCATATAGACAAATAGAAAGAAAAGTCTGCAAAGCTGCCAGTCAACAAAATAGAAACAAAGTCTGATCGTAGCAGACTTTTCTCATCATCCCTGAATTATCAGGTCAGAATATGCTGTATAATCAAAAGTGACCTACAAACATACACTCCTAAGCAAGACCTGCTAGCTAATAGGTCTCCTATGTAACAGACAGAGAAAGAAGTACATCTGCATGTCATTCAAATGCTGAAAAAAGATGATAAACAGCAGCTAAAAAAGTATGAATTGGCCATGTTCAATGACCTTCCCATCCAATGTTTCATTGAAATATCCAGATCCCAATTCCATTTTCAGAGCCTGCTTTGAAAGACCATCAGCTAGCATGTTGTGCTCTCGGAAGATATGCTTGAAGATTACTGATGGGACAAGCTGCAGCATATAGTTTATTTCATCACACTAGTGCATCAGAGTAGGAATTTCAAGGGCTGTAAGTCTGTTTATCCAAGAAATAATCACCATCGAATCACCAAAAATCAAATGAATGGGAAGACCCATCGAACAGCTCACTCTAAGAATAGCCCAAAGAGCCAGAAGTTCTGCTCTTGTATTCGTACCGCAACCACAGCCCAAAGAGAAACTATAAAAACTTATGACATCTTATGACATCTTCAAGTGGAAACAGTTTGCTAACTCTGGCTTAATGGACAACACAAACGCAATAATGGCTGCCATTTCAGAATCCTGATAAAAGTTTCAAATTTCAAATGTAAATAAAACATAAAGCTGTCACCAACCTTTATGATAAGTCTGTCCAATACTTTGAATACGGCTATTAGCTGTTATAGTCAATTTGGGACAGTGTAGCATCATAGATATTTAACTTTCAAGGGGTATAGATTAACAGATTTTAATTATTAGAAAGACTTACCATACTAATAATATTTTTAATTTTATATATATATATATATATATATATATATATTTATATATAGCAATTTTGGCAAAACATAAAAATGCTATCAAAATTTATGACAAGTCTCTTCCATATTTGAAGTTTATTGTCTTTAATACAAAGAAGGTATGGATTATCTCCCAACTTGGAAGAGTAGACTGCTAAACCTGCTTTTTGTTTTTGGAATTGCATTTCAGTCATGTTTCTTGTTCATTTGTTATATAGCTGTGTTTTCAGGCTGTACAGTCTTCTTTTCACATTTTATTGTTGGCAGATGTTAGATAGTAATGCTTCTTCCTATTTGATTAACAGTCAACAGTAAGGTGCTTACAACATAAATTCTGTCAACAGTTAGCAGTAAGGTGCTGTCAACAATTAGCAGTAAGGAGAAGAGATATTACAGTTTTCCTTAAAAAAACAAAGTCTGGAGCAAAACTTATGAAATATTATGTAACCCATCCAGCATCCAAACTGGAATACTATGTCATATATATTCAACACATCAACAAAAATGAAATGTTATAGCTGCAATCCACCCCATCTACAGACTCCAAACAGAGAGATACAATATATATGTGGATTCAATGAGAGAGTTGAATCCCTGAGAAAACATAAATAACATGTAAACTACCAGTCATGTCACTATAATATAATCTATAGTCAGGTAAGAAGAAAAACATTGATCCACAGTTGTATCTGCCCAGCTACAATGACAAAATACCAGCTGTAGAATTGTCTTCAAAAATTAACCATCGAAAGACAAGGATGGATTACATCAGAGCAACTATATATTATACTATGAATTACATTGTTCAAAACTATATCTTAAATCACGCTAGCTGTGAATCTATTTTCCTAGTGGAAGAGGCTTTCTAGCTTTTGTCTATTTCCATACATCATAAATTCCATTCCAATCTACCTCATTCAGAGCATGAGGTGCAGAGAGAGAGAGAAACATTAACATATCCAATGTTTCTAAAGAAAGTCTTGATCTATCATCATTTTTTATCCGACTTAATTTTGAGAAGCCTCTTTCACATACTGCTGTGCTTGCTGGAATAACAAGAATAATTTGTCATAGCTGCATTAAACATGGAAATCCTTCAAACCAATCATGTTCTGCTCCACATAGGTCCCATGCTCCAAACATATGCTTTTTTGGATATGACCTATAAATAGTACAAGTAAATTCATCCATTTCACCGAAACATTTAACATTGTCCACAATAGGTGAGTCTCCAACACTGAATTTCTCACATAAGCGTTCTAACCATCTTCTTGTTTGAGAGTCTCTATCATCCATATCTTCATAGTAATTACAAGGACTAAAAAACTTAGCTGCATTAAATATAGGTAAATCTGTGAACCTTGCATTTAGAAAGTCGATCACCTTCATTACAAAACTTTTTCCCAACACAATGCAATCATCCAATGTCCCCGATCTTTGTGACTTGGGCAATCTTTCAAACCTCAATGCTTGTACATGTATCATACCTGTGCAATCTGCAAACTCAAGAGTTCCTTGTTGTGTTTTACTTAAAAATGATGACATGTGCATCATACCTACCCCAAATGTACCTCTTAAAAATCGCTTGTGAAGCAAGCTAATGGTAACATCCAAAGTAGTTCCAATGGATGTAATATCAACATGTTCTTCTTGGAACTTTTGATTCAGCTTATTTAACTCAATAAGCACATCTGCAAGTAAATGAATGCAAAACTGCACTTGAAATAATGTAGCCAGCTCATACATTTTTTTCTCCCCTAACTCCCAATCTCTTAACAAAGCAGGCATGAGCTTCACAAGTCTTTCCATAACCTTGCCTCTAGACAACCACCTAATGTGATGAATTTGTAACACTTCTAACCTTGTGATTTGAAATGAATCCATGAGCTCCTTCAATTCTCCATGTCTTTTGGCGAACTTTCCAAGCCATGAATAAACTTTATTTGCAAACTTGTCAATATCTTGCAACTCTGGAAAATAAGATGAAGCATCATTTGCTGCTAATGCTTCTCGATGAGCTATGCAGTGGATATCTATTAAATGAGGAGCATGTCGACGAAGCTTAGTAGCTAAACCTTCATGATTACCCCTCATTGTGGAAGCCTCATCAGACCCAAATCCAACTAGTTTTGTCAAGGATAGATCCATTTCAACTAAAAGAGATGTAACAGCATCATACATAGACTGTGAAGTGCCATCTCTAATTTGAAGCAATTGTATGAATTTTGTAACACACTGGCCTCTTCCTTCATTTGTTAGATAGGTAATGTAAATGATTAAATGTTGCACCATAGTCCGATCAGTACTTTCATCAACTGAAATCGAGTAAAATGGGCTGTTGGAAATTTCATCTTTTAATTTTTTCTAATATACTTCTTTCGCAGCTTGTAAAAACTCTTTTCCAGATGATGTGTTTGTATATGCTGAGTATTCATCTGTTAAAGGCATGTGAGGAGTGTTTTTATACCTATTCAAGTCACATATTGACTTATATACTTCTAAGGGTAAGTCATGTATTGCAACAAAATACATGTTCTCAATTACTGATATAATTCTCTCTTTCTCAGCATCTACCATTAGCTCTACATGTTTAGTAATTGGAAGAGTACTCCCTTTTCTTTCTCCATCTAAAAGTTGCATGGAAAATTTATGAGCCTCTAATTTTGCATGGACACTTAGACCACTGACTTGAATAGTAGTACTTCCATCTTTAGCAAATGTAGTTTCTCTTTTGAATTTTACACACCATGAACATTTAATCGTTTGAACACCATTAAGATCTTTAATAACGTAAGCCCATGGAAATCTTGTTTTCCATTTGGAATTGAATGTTCTTTTGGTCTTCTTTGATGTTGTCTCCTCTTCAAGACGTTCTGCACTATCTGATTCATGACCTTCAAGTGGCAAATCATCAAATTCATTTGCATGGTGCATTGGTTGATTAGAGCATTGAGGAATACCAAATGTATTAGCAAGAGAAAGTTGTTTTTTTATCTTTCTTAGGGCGACCAAGACGTGACATTTCTTAGTAATTTATCCCTGTATTCAATTAAAAGTATAAAAATAATTCAATTCAGAAATAAAACCACACCAATCCTTAAAAAATTACCTAAACCACATATTCTTGGATTCACAAATAAGCATTAGTTGCAGACCCATTTGGATTCTATAGAATAAGCTGTTAATTCACATTATTTATATGACAAGCAATGAATCCTATAAACCATTTCTAGCAATGAATCTTTGATTTTTGTAATAGATATATCAGCAGTAAGGCCTTGTAAACAAACAAAAATCAGATGCCTACAGGAATACATAACAAAAGTTGATTTGCAAACCTAGAAACTGTGTTCAAAAACCCTTATGGTTGGTAGGTTATTGCTAGTCTTAATTATGATGGAGAAGCTGCAGACATTTGGTCTCGTGTTGTCATTCTCTTTCAATTCTTAGGAGGTTTCTGTCCCTTTGAATATTTTAGTCCTATTGACCAATATTATAAGGTATACCAAAAAATGACTTTCAACTTTATGGTATGGCATGTATTGACTTTAAGGTGCAAGTGGATGCCAACTAATTAAGCTAGTGGGTGAATAATTAATCAAATAATGATTAATTATTTTATCCTAAGTTGTGAGTGGGTTTAATATATTCCAACAAGTTGTCAACCACCTTTCTTGTCTTACTCACCCAATCATTTATTTCTGCCAGAAATTGGTTGAGGTAGTTATTGCATGGGGATGGGAAGAGTATGGCAGTCCAAATTCGAATTGGAGAAGCCATCAGTTTTTGGGAAACATGATTTTGAACTTTGGAGCAAGTTAACACCCAAAGATGAATGCCCATTTGGTTGTTCACCCACATCCTCCATTTTCTCACGCAGTGGAAGCTTGGAGAGCTGTTTTCCTTCACGTTTTTGTCTATTGTCTGTGTTTTCCTTCATATTGGGGGAATATTTCTTCATTTCTCCCCATGGCTTGGAGCTCTACAATGAGCTCTACAATGGAGTAGAGTATTGCATGTTTGTAATCACAAGGCTTACTATTCATTCCCTCAAACTTCAAATCATAAAGAGATAGAATTTCATTTATTACATATTCTCAGTCATCGTGGATATCAGATTAGTCATCGTGGATATTAGATTATTAGAGGGATGAAATGAAATTATTACATATTTACTTGTCACTTTTCTTCAATGTTGACGTAAAATAAAAGGTAAAACAAAATTATGACTATGTAAGCAGGGATCAAAATTCAGGCCGCCAGGGCCCGTCAAAGGGCTCTCAGCCCGTCAGTGAAGTGGCGTCTGAATTTTTTCCGTCATATAAAATGAAGTTTTTTATTTTTGACATTTAAAAAAATAATATTTATTTAAATTTAAATGCCATTTAAAGGGCTGTCAGTAAAATCGCCCGTCAACAATTTTATGGGTGACACCGTGACAGTGCCATTTATTTCTAGTCCTACCACCGTCGTGTCACTCGTCTACATTCAATTGCTGCGGGATGTAGGTTTTATGGGCTGTAGCCTTGTAGGTTATTTACCCGTCCTGGTCCATTGTAAAATGCATTATTCCATTTATTTCCAGTCCTACTGTCCTACCACCGTCGTCTGCATTCAATTGATGCGGGCTATAGGTTATGTTACCTGTCCTAGTCCATTGTAAAATGCATTATGCCATTTATTTCCAGTCATACCTATTACCACCGCCGTCTGCATTCAATTGCTGCGGGCTGTAGGTTTTATGGGTTGTAGGTTATGTTACCCGTCCTAGTCCATTGTAAAATGCATTATGCATCCTTTAGCTCCTATAAATTCAATACTGTTGTGCACCGGGTACGCGAAACAACGAGACTGATTGGATTCTTACAATGATGCTGGCCGGGAAGGAGGAGCCAATGATTTCTGGACACAGGTATGCATCTTGTACCTGTTGTGGTAGCTCTTATTCGAAGGTATCATCGCTAACTGGTGGGCTTATAATAAACTTGAATTATTTATTATTTTCACATTTCAATTCAATAGGTAGAAAAGTTAACCAGCTTCCTTCCTTTCTATGCAGCTTAGAACCTGACACTGGAGCTCGTCCTCCTGCAAATTAGCCTGCAGCACTCAGGAATTTTGGCGAAATCATCCCTCTAAAGGAGTTTTGGTCTCTGTTAACCAGGTATTTACATGCAGAACCCAGTCCAACTCCTCCATAATCATCCCATCCTTTAATTCAATCCCCTGGAGCTTCCCATCCTTTAATTTAATCCCCTGAGCTCTGCCTCATGTTTGCTAGCCAGCAGGGATGGAATTTGACGGGTAAATGCCCGTCATGGGTCAATTTACCCGTCAAATACAGCTAAGATTTTACCCAGACTGTCAAAGTCTGGCTTAGAATACAGAAAACGTTTCATATTTTATTTGTTACCTGCAATTTTGACGGGTGTCCTTCATTTGAAATTCCAACCCTACTAGCCAGTGTTCATCCCTCGGTTGAAGCCTGAATCCCCTGTTGGGGCTATGGTAATTGGTCCAACCGCTCTTCTTTTTGAATTTCATCGATCCAGTGCTTTCTTTTTGAGAGGGGCCCCGGGCCCCATCTTCTTTTTCCCAGTCTATGGTAGCAGTATAGTAAGCACTTCCTCCTCTGTCGCCAAGTATGGAAGAGCTTCAGAGAATGTCCACGTTTATTAGTCAAAAACTGGGGTTAGGGGCTGCGAAAGGTCAATAAAAAAAAATATGAGTTTCCAAGAAGGAAAATCTCAAAACTCTTTCATAATATATTTTTCCAAAACAAGTGTGTGATAAACTAATCTAGAACATATAAAAACGGTTTCTAATTGACATTTCTCTCAAGGCTTCTTTCAGTTTAATACATTCCATTTATACATAAACACTCTTCCTAATATTAGCACTCTCTAGACCACAATGGTCTGCAAATGTTTTCCAAAAAAAGATGCCTTTGAAACTTTTGAACAACATAAAAAAAATCCATTAACCTTATTATTAAAAAATCCCCCATTCAATGCATTTTATTTGTATCTCAATGTAAAAATCTATGTGCTGCAATATAT
>LPNX010222211.1:23734-36734 GCA_001517045.1 Pseudotsuga menziesii | reverse complement strand
ATCGCCTGCAAGCAAAGAAGGACGAAACTTGTTCCAAAGAACAAGTGACGACATTTCAAAATGAAGAATAATATGACAAGTGCAATGACATCATTGATGCAAAACTTTCCAGCCACCAAGAAGAAAGGGAAGACCAGTTCAAGAAGAATGATGTCAAGGAAGTCTATACAGTAGATGGTCACATAGAATATTAGTAGCATAGGAAGCTACTTGTCACTCCGGTACAGAATGTTTTCAGTGCATAGAGTACGGAAGACAGAGGGAGTATGATGCTCTGCTTCAGAGGGAGTGACTACAGAATATCTTGGGGTTCGACATGGTACAACAGGATGACCAGATTACTGATAACTCTAGGCTTTACTGAGAGTAAAGTGGATTCCAACCTTTGCTCCAAAGTTGAAGGTGGAAGACCAATGATTCTCCTGTTATGTGTCGATGCACTACTGTTCTAGGTATGGAGGTGTGGCAGAGTGCAGATGGAATATTCCTTGGACAAGGGAAGTATGCAGTATAGATCCTAAAGAGGTTCAGGATGATGGATTGCATGGCTACACCTATGGCATCAAACCTGAAGCTATTGAGTGATACTTCTTCAGAGACGATTGATGCTACGATGTATCGTCAGATGATTGGGTCATTGATGTACCTGACGAACACGAGACCAGATATTTCCTTTGCTGTGAACACCTTGAGCCAGTACTTGACAGATCCGAGAAGTGTTCACTTGATTGCTGCAAAGCATATTCTGAGGCACCTGAAGGGTACAATTGATTATGGGCTCAAGTATGATGTGAATCAGAAGATTAACCTGGAGGGTTATGTTGATTCAGATTGGGCAGGAAGTGCCATCGACAGGAAGAGTACTTCGGGATGTTGCTTCAGTATGGGATCAGGTGTGATCTCTTGGTTTAGCAGGAAGCAATCCTGTGTGGCACTGAGTACAGCTGAAGTAGAGTATGTCGCAGCTTGTTTAGCTAGTTGTGAGGCAGTATGGCTGCGGAAGCTACTGTCTGATATATTTGATCTCCAGTTAGATGCTACTTGTATACATTGTGACAACTAGAGTTGCGTGAAGTTGTCAGAGAATCCAGTGTTTCATGACAGGTCAAAGCATATCGAGATCAAGTATCACTATATCAGGGATATGGTGCAGAGAGGAGCAGTGAAGCTCCTGTATGTTGCGACGGAGGAACAGATAGATGATGTATTGACGAATCCATTGGATAGGATGAAGTTTGAGTACTTCAGAGAGAGACTTGGTGTTCTCCATATTGAGGCTTCCTCCCAGAGACAGTGATGAGATCCAGAGCCATTCTGACATGGTGAGAGGATTGGTTCCTTCCATGGTCAGATGTAAGGGATGAGATATTCCGTCATGGTGAGAGGATTGGTTCCTTCCATGACTGATATGAGTACTGAGATCCATAGCCATTCTGACGAGAAGGTCAGATGTAAGGGCTGTGCCATTCTGTTCATGGCTAAAGGATTTAGTTCCTTCCATGTCAGATGTAAGTGCAGAAATATCTCTTCATTGTAGTTGAGAGTCTTCCATCCTTGGATGGGATTGTGCCATTCTGACGAGCAGGTTAGATGTAAGGGTAGAGCCATTCTGTTCATGGCTAAAGGATTTAGTTCCTTCCATGTCAGATGTAAGTGCAGAAATCTCTCTTCATTGTGGTTGAGAGTCTTCCATCATTGGATGGGATGGTGCCATTCTGACGAGTAGGTCAGATGTAAGGGCAGAGCCATTCTGGTCAAGGCTAAAGGATTAAGTTCCTCCCATGACAGATGTGAGTGATGGCCATTCTGTCGAGTAGGACAGATGTAAGGGCAACTACCATTCTAGGAATGGAGGCATCTGGTCAGTTACCAGGAACACTCAGTCAGGTTGTGCAAATGTGCCCGTAATCAGTCCTGGGATGCTCTTGCGAGGTTTTGTGGTGAGGCCACATGTAATCAGCCCTAGGAGATCCTATAGGTTGGGCTGTGTGCCCGTAATCAGTCCTGGGATGCTCTTGCGAGGTTTTGTGGTGAGGTCACATGTAATCAGCCCTGGGAGATCCTATAGGTTGGGCTGTGTGCCCGTAATCAGTCCTGGGATGCTCTTTCGAGGTTTTGTGACGCACGTAATAAGTCCTGAGGATTCTCTAGTATGGCTAGTGATGATGAAGACCTGCAGGTGGTGGGCCTACATCCAGCATGAAATAGGGCTGGCTCTATAGAACTTCCTATGACGAGATAGTACACACTTGATGATGACCAGTGGAGATCCAGATCGAGCTATGATCCAGATCCAGTTATGATGACTCCGAGAGATCTAGATCGAGTGATGATCCAGATCCAGCAGTGATGATCCAGATCCAGCAGTGATGATCCAGATCGAGAGATGATCCAGGTCCTGTCCAGAGAGATGATCCAGATCGAGTGATGATCTAGATTCAGTGATGATGATCCAAATCGAGTGATGATCTAGATCCTGTGATGATGTCCTATGATGATCCAGATCGAGAGATGATCCAGATCCAGATGACTTGAAGATGAAGATGACTTGAATACGAAGAAGACTTGATGACAGAGATGACTTGAAGACGAACATGATCCAGTGATACAGAGAAGAAGACCAGTGCTGAAAATTGTGTCGAAAGAATACCTACCTAGTTAAGAGGGAGTGTTGATGTATATGTAACTTCGGAATGTATTCTTCTATATATTTCATATATTGTAACCCGATGTTTATTCTGGGATGTTTCTATTATGTATTTGAGTCATGTGGTCATGCCCCAATGTTTCGATCGGGAGGATTAATAATGTAAACAAGTCATATCAAGTCATTAGGTAAGTCCCCACAGTTTAGGGGCACTTGAGTTATTATACACTAATTAAGGTGTAGGCTCGAGTAGTAATTATTAGGTTGAGTGCACTTCAAGTCAACGGAAGAATATAAATAGAGAGTGAGAGTCTCTCTATTTATCACTTGTGACTTAGCTCTCTTGCTCTCTCAAGTGTGGCGCACTTTTGGAGAAGGAAATTCTTGGGCTTGACAGAAGACATAAGGATGCTATTGTGAAGGGAGGTCATCTTACTGTTTTGGGATCACATCTTGTGGTGATACTATCTTAGAGGAAGTTGAGGGGTTTTCTCCATTTATGGTTTCCCCTCTTAAAATATTTGTGTCTCTTGTCTCTTGTGATGTGCTTATGTTATTCTCTCAGTGAAAAGATCCTAACATATTGCTAGCTTAAATGTTGAAAAACTAACACTGGCTAGCAAGGCTAAATGGGTAATTCGCATTAGATTGGTCACATCTGTGGTTTCCTCATAAGGGAAGTCCAAATCAGATAAAAATATTAAGAGAGCCCCACATGAAGCACAATGTTACTCAATTGGAAGAAAAAAATGAACCAATGAATTATGTATTGGGAAATTATCTAATTGAGCTAGAATCGAGAAATTACCAAGCGAAAGAAGCTAGCAATACACCAGACACCCAGCCCGATCTCCTTTAATTTTCATGAGCTGATGAGATTGATTGTAAAAAAATAGATTTAGTTTCAAATATAGTTTTTAATTCAAGACCAGTAGATGTAGTTTTTGATAATAGGTAGGCCTTTTTCAATTTCCAGTCAAGCCTAGCCCCTCAACTTACAAGTTTCTAGATTTATAGGGGCGGGTAGAGAACGAACCAGTTAGTGGTTTAGTTCTCAAACTTTATTTTTCTTGGTTTTTATTTCTTGATTATCTTGTACATAAATAAACTAATTTGGTTTTTTATTTTTGATTTATTTATTTTTTGTTTGTTTTAGTTAGATTTTGATTGATTTCAATAAAAGAAGCAAACTTTTGGTTGCATGGAGAGCATTAGAATTTTGGTTAACAAAAATCCTTGATTATAAGACTGTATACTATTGATTTATCTGAAAGAATTTCTTATAGTCTAGCAATTTTCCTAAATGGCTATGAACAGATTGAATTCCTACTTAATCCTTGTAAAATAACTCAGGATCAAAAGGCCTGGAATACTATTTCTAGGCTCCATCCATGCCACATTTAAAAATGTCTTAGGGGGTGACGGCAAAAGACCCGTGGAAAGGAAGCAGAGTAAATGATATATTATACATAAATGATCCCATGCCAAGAATTGAAACCCAAAAGGAAAATAAGAGTAAAAAATATCCTAAGAAAGCAATATGTATCAAAACGAAGTACTGAACCATATGAGTACATGATTTCCAAAGTTCTTCTCCATCCGTGAGGTGAAAAATCAGTACATCCCTCACAAAAAAGGACACTATGGATAGAGGATCCTGAATAAAAATTCAGAAAGAAAGGCATGCAAGAGGAATCAAAAAGGACAAAAAAGTCCAAAAGCACAAAAGTATAGAATGGCATGGGAATGAGGAACAAATGAATATTTCTATTTACCATATGTTACAATCCTATGGTGTCCAAGCTGGGAGCAACCCAAAGACAGAGGTGAAAAATGAAACTCATATTCCTAGCCTCAAAAGAGTTATCTTGACTTTGAAATCTTGGTTTCCATTTTCCTAAATTGGACTATCATCAATGATTAAAAGTACATATATTTGCCATTTGATAAATCCAAACATCTAGAAGAATTCAACATGTTGGTTTTATTGTCAAATAGTCTGTTACTTAAGGAAGAAATTGTCTAGAGATCTGTGTTCCCCAGGTAGTCGCCAATTGTTGCAACTGCAACATTTTTCCCAAATTTTTCAAATTTTGGACCCTCCTTTTGATTTTATCTTACCTAGAAGTGTTTGGAATCCTGAACTATATTTTTCCTCTGCTACAAATTTGGATTTTTTAGGTTGAATTGAGGTCAATTGTTTTCATTCATTTCAGAAGTAGAATGATCTAAAACTACCAATGCTTTTGACTGTGGAACTTAACATTTTTTTATTTTAGAATGGTTTGGTCTTGTCACTGTCAGAGGTTTGTTGAAGATTGAGTTGGGGTTCTAGTATTCTAAGTCATCACCATTTTGGACAGTAGATGGAAAACGTTCCGATGGATAGCTCTTATCTTCGCCGATTGCGTGGTTTTATTGTTTTAACTTCCTTTTTGACTTTATCGCTATCAGAACAATGTAAACTTTGATCGGAGGGCTAGTATTTTTTTTTTGCCGACATGGCGGCTGCATTAATATTTAAACTCGCCAATCCATAGTCCTTATTTCTTCCAATTTCCGATAGTTTTATTTGTCGTAGAAGTCGTAGTTATTTTGTCTTCCACCGTTGTGGCTTTCTAGTAAACTATCTCGCCGATGATTAGTGGTTCTGAGCTCCAACCTTTAGTGTTAGAGTTGTCGACCGTCGATGTTTTTATGTTGATTGTGGAACCTTTAGTCTGTTTGTCACCTGCCATTATGGCTGTGTAATGAACTATTCTGCTGACGCATTATTGTTAGTCCTTCCGATCGTTGATGCCTATGTGTTTAGTGGTAGTGGTTCTGATCTCCGATGCCTGTATGACAGTTTTTAGTGTTTTATTTCGCCGAAATTTCATTTTTCCATGGAACCCTTAGACCATATGACTTCCACCATTGCGGCAGCTTAGTGAGCTGACCACCGATGAAGAGTTTGTCTGGCCTATACTTAGTATTTTTCCCTCCATTTTTGTGTTCTTTTACTCTATTTTTTGGGATGACGGAGTTTCTCCTTGGGTTTTGGTCGAGTCTAGTTTTCTTTGAGATGAAGAGCGAAGTTTAGGGTTTGGATTGGCAGTTACATTGTTATGATTCATACTTTCATTAGAGGATTTTGAATTACTCTAGATGCATCCTGGATTGAGATAATTTGTTTTATCATGCTTGTGATTTTAGTTTGGACAGTGGTTTTAGCGGTTTTCAAGACACAAACTAGCAGAATTTCTTTGTGTCATCATTTTTTCTTTTCATGCATTAACACTGTGTATAGTTTACCTTACAGAATGCATACAGATAAGGTAAATGGACTGATACATTTTTTGGTTATTCATGACAGGATGATTGCTATTACAAAGAAGACATATCTAAAAGACAAAGCAGAAGGGAGTTGGATGAGGAAAGGAAAAGTAAGAAGCAGAGATGTTTCTCAAAAAATAAGAAAGTGAAGGTATAAGATCAATAGGATCTCAAGAAGACCAACATATTACTGAGTAGAATCAATAGCAGTAGATCCCAGGCTTGGGAAAAGTTCATCAGTTACCAAGATGGTCCCTTTTTTATAAAGTGCTCTTAAATCTTAATCTGAAATGTAATGTATTGTATAAATCATGAGCACTCACTAAAAGACAAAATTGTGAGATTAAACCATTGGGGGGGAGCCCAAAGGTCACAGGGGGGTCCCAAAGGTCACCAACGGGGCAGCCCAAAAGTTTTGCTAGTTTGTATAAATATAGGAGAGTTAGATGTAATAATGGACTTTTTCCCAGAGAGATTTGTGAGAGTATGTTGTAAGAACTATTTTCTTTTCCAATAAAGAATTACAAGTTGCCTATTGGAGAAAGCTTGGTGGAATGTTTCAAATGTTGTTCTATGGATTTGTTGAATGTGAACTATTTCATTTTCAGTTGTTGTCCATTAACTGTGAGATCACTCTAACTCTTTGAACCTATGTTCTTGTTATGAATGCGCTCTAGTTTATTCTATGAAATTTCCACTGTGGGTAATGAAGGCTTTTCATAAACAATAAGCTATCTTGTTGTTCATATATCTATTAATGTTCATGTGTTTTGAAATAAGTAACAACTATCTGTGGTTTTCTTAATGCATGCGTAGAAATACATTACTCATTGATAAATGATAATCTTGCTCCCTAGGGGTAGGTTAGATAGTTAGTTTTAGTTTCTTGTTTTGTGTGATTTAGATGCGAGAGAGTTAAGACGAGAGGTAAGAACCTATGCATCACATTGTGACCGCTCCTTGTATTCTCTATCAATATGCATTCTTAGATAGGCACTTGCATATCATACTTAAATTCAAAAACTAAAATATACACAGTGGACAGGGCTGTAACCAGTAAAACCTTTTATTTGTTACTTGACCTATGGTAGCCGAACCATAAACCGGATGGATTCCCCATACCAAACGATAACGGGCTATTTGGGAACATTTATTGGGGAGAATCCCTAACTGGTTTTACCTGTGAATTTCCAGGCATCAACACCTCCAAAGCCTCTTGTTACGAAAAAAACTTCTTATTTCTTGGGGTACCACAATAGATAGAGTAACCACAGAAATCAATTCTTTCCAATATTCAAGAGAAACCAAATATCTAACACTAAAGGATCTCGATACATATTTTATTCAGGATAGTTGATGTAGATCCTCGTTGAGCTTTTCCACTCTCACTTGTATAAGCAATTTTCTCTCTCAACATTCAGCAAACAAGACAAGCATTCTATATATAATTGTGTTAGACCTACTCTAGCATATATAATCAATAACATATAAGAATTTAAAAGCATCCATGGATTCAATACTCATTTAAATACACATTATTGGACAGGAAAAGATATTTCTATTAATATAAAATAGAGATTACAATAATGAAAACCTCTATCGGCACGTTTGCGAATCGGAGAAACTGAGTCCTCCACCACTTCAACCCTCCATCTCTCGATAGAAAGCTCACAAGCAAAGGAAAGCTTGGGAAGAGCACAAAGTGATCCAAGGGACAAAGGGATGCAAACTCAAGTATAAGCTCCAGCAACAATGGAATATAATTCTCTTTCTCTTTAATTCCCCTCCTTTTCAATGTATCCAAAGGGTTCCTTATATAGTGCTTCAATGGGGTAATGGAAGGTCGAATATGAGTGATCTCAAGGCATATGGAAGGCCAAGAGGCAAGTGATTTGGATCCATATCAAGGAAAAATCCAAAACTATTTGGCCTTCTGCACACATCCTGAAGTATGCGGGTTTAAGGCTCAAATTCGCATATATACATGAGAATGGGTTTAAAAGTTGTGTATATCAAATAAGACATGTTTTTAGGGATGATATTGGAAAAATCAAAGGCACCAAAATGGTCCATGGGGTCCAAAGAGTCTACAAAGGGACAGGGAAGGCCATAAAGGTTTGATCCACCATGTGTGGTAAAATCAGTTGTAACAGATTCCCCCTAACCCTAAAGAAAAACAAGGAACATCCCTAGTATGGTCGCCAATTCTGTTACGGAGAAAATTTCCTATGGCTTGGGGTACCACAACAGATAGACTAACCGCAAAAATCAATCCTTTCCAATATGCAAGAGAAACCAAATATCTAACACTAAAGGATCTCAATACATACCTTATTTCGGATGGTTGATGTAGATCCCCATCAAGCTTTTCCACTCTCTCTTGTATAAGTAATTTTCTCTCTCAACATTCAGCAAACAAGACAAGCATGCTATATATAATTGTCTTAGACCTACTATAGCATATATAATCAATAACATATAATCATTTAAAAGCATCCATGAATTCAATACTCATTTAAATACACATTATTGGATAGGAAAAGATATTTCTATTAATATAAAACAGATATTACAATAGTGACAACCTCTGTCGGCATGTCTGGGAATTGGAGAAACTGAGTCCTCCACCTGGGCCTCCGCCACTTCAATCTTCCATCTCTCGATAGCAAGCTCATAAGCAAATGCAATATTGGGAAGAAAACAAAGTGATCCAAGGGACAAAGGGATGCAGACTCAAGTATAAGCTCTGGCAACAATGGAGTATACTTCTCTTGCTCTTCAATTCCTCCTTTTTAATGTATCCAAAGGGTTCCTTATATAGTGCTTCAATGGGGTAATGGAATTTCTAATGCGAGCTATCTCAAGGCATATGGAAGGACAAGAGACAAGTGATTTGGATCCACATCATTGAAAACTCCAAAACTATTTGGCCTTTTGCACACATCCTGATGTACACGGGTTTAAGGTTCAAAGCCATGTATATACGCGAGAATGGGTTTAAAAGTCACGTATATCAAATAAGACATGTTTCTGGGGATGATATTGGAAACATCAAAGGTAAAAAAATGGTCCATGGGGTTTAAAGAGTATGCAAAGGGACAAGGAAGTCCATAAATGTGTGATCGACCATGTGTGGTAAAATACATTGTAACAAATAATTCTGTTACGAAGAAAACTTCCTATGGCTTGGGGTATCACAATAGACAGATTAACCATAGAAATCAATCCTATCCAATATGTAAGAGAAACCAAATATCTAACACTAAAATATCTCGATACATACCTTATTTTGGACGGTTGATGTAGATCCCCATTGAGCTTTTCCACTCTCTCTTATATAAGTAATTTTCTCTCTCAACATTCAACAAACAATACAAGCATGCTATATATAATTGTGTTAGACCTACTCTAGCATATATAATCAATAACATATAAGAATTTAAAAGAATCCATGGATTCAATACTCATTTAAATACACATTATTGGACAGGAAAAGATATTTCTATTAACATAAAACAGAGATTACAATAGTGACAACCTCTGTTGGCACGTCTGCGAATCGGAGAAACTGAGTCCTCCACTTGGGCCTTCACCACTTCAATCCTCCATATCTCGATATCAAGCTCACAAGCAAAGGCAAGCTTGGCAAGAACACAAAGTGCTTCAAGGGACAAATGGATGCAAACTCGAGTATAAGCTCCGGCAATAATGGACTATAGTTCTCTTGGTCTTCAATTCCTCCTTTTTAATGTATCCAAAGGGTTCCTTATATAGTGCTTCAGTGGGGTAATGGAAGGTCGAATCTGAGCGATCTCAAGGCATATGGAAGGCCAAGAGACAAGTGATTCGGATCCACATCAAGGAAAACTCCAAAACTATTTAGCCTTTTGCACACATCCCGATGTATGCATGTTTAAGGGTCAAATCCGCATATATACGCGAGAATGGGTTTAAAAGATGCATATATCAAATAAGACATGCTTTTAGGGATGATATTGGAAACATCAAAGGTACAAAAATGGTCCATGGGGTCCAAATAGTCTGCAAAAGGATAGGGAAGGCCATAAAGGTGTGATCCACCATGTGTGGTAAAATGAACTGTAACAGATGCCCCCTAATGTGTGAGTTCAGAGGGGTGACACGATGGCCAAAATATATTATAATTCCATCATAGAAATGGAGTGATGAAGATCCATCCATCCAATAGTACAATACAATAATCAAACTTTGCATGTAACTGCAAGTAGAGATAGAAGTCCTGTATACATAAGAGTACAATGGCCATGAATAAGCATGATACAAAATATTAAATGTGTGGTCATCGCCACATACAATATAGATATATCAGAATCTCCATGATGAAGATATACATAGGATCATGATCTCCATGAAGGCTGAAGATATATAATTGATCAAGATCTCCATAATGTCTGGAAATATTTGACATACATTGGAATCAAGTCACAAGAGTTGAAATCTCATGAACACTGGCAGAATCAAGGTAGCATATGAAATTCCACCAATATGGAAGGTATTATACACAATCTGCTATGAATACATGTCTTACTATGCGAATAGAGGTATCGAGGTCGAACATAGTAGTCCATCGTCTGATTACTAATCATTGATGTATACCGTTAACAGACACAAGATCACCCACCAATAATGAAAATGGGAATCAAGGTACTAGAGTGCAAACTAAAAATTGTGAATAAAGGTATTGAGGTCAAACACTTGAAAGGATCCATCAATCAGAAGACATTGATGTATTCCCAAAAACTGTCGATGGCAAGAGAACCTGCCACTGATGACTGTAACTGTCAAGGCACTAAAAAATGACTCTAGATTCCTATCCCAGAATAAATTATCTAAAGTCAATGGGATGAAATCCGCTCAAAGGAGGGAATTAAGGCACCCCCCATCATCCAAAATGAGGTACTCAACAAAGCTATATAATGTAGAAGAACTCGATCATAATGTGCACAAACCAGTATCAGTACCGGGAATGGCCAACATTCAAAGTCAAGATAACTGAGGAATGGTCGACTCAGTTTTAAAATTCCTTGGAACAAGAGAATAAATGTGAATGGTGACTGAATGTAGGTAGCATAGACTCTATATACAAAACTAGGACATGTCTATGACACAGGAGGCATCGACAGAGGCTCCATAGGAACTGGAATCTTAACCAGTCGATGGAGATAAACTCATAGAAACAAGTACAACTCCTAAAGTCAAACTATTAACCCAACCAATGGATGTGATATCCAATGCTCTATTAGAAGGCGACACGACTCGACTACTACCAAATATAACATATTTTCTTGTCTAGATTTTTGGATTTTTGATTTTTTGGACTTTTTCAAATATTTTGAAAAGCTTGAAAAAGAATAAAAGTGCTTTATAGTTACAGACTAGGAGGAGATGAGTGTCAATGGGAAAACAAACTAGTTCCAAGGAGCGGAACATACCTACGCTCAATGCAAGGACACATGTGTAGGATAACGACACTTGGGGGAAAGTCCCCTCCCAGTAAAAAATGAGGAATCAAGTTGCAAAGGATATGTAAAATGGCTTTGCATGGCTAGACATGAGACAAGCTTGGGCTATATCGCTGATAATAAAATTTAGGGAAGCCGGCATAAGGCTTATTAAGGCAGGAAAAACTCATGATAATGTAATTACAACTTGACATAAGGGAGTCCTGGGAAAAAAGGCCAACAAAAATATCAAGAGGAGTATGAGGCTCTTGCACAAAGACATGGTGATACTATACAAAGGACTCCCAAACCTAAGAGAGGACTCACATCATGGGTACCAAATGCAAAGTAAAGCTAACTAGGACACCCATGTATAGAAAATCTCTACCATTCACATAGTACCACCTCTAACAATAGCATGAAGGTTTCGTGATACCATGGAATGGGTTCATACCTAAGGTTAAAATGAAACAGTCATAAGGTAATGCATAAGTGCAAGCGGATGCGATATCCTAATCTATATGCCAATTTAGATATGATACCTGTGATAAGAACGAATGGGTCGAAACCTCAGAGAGAGTGTACAAAACCTAGACCTTACATGACAACCATCTTAGTCCAAAACAACCCAAAATTGTCAATAAAGAATCCAAACTATAGGGAATAGGGAGGAATGATTATGAAAAATAAATTCAAAGGTAACAATGCGGTGAACTATGGGACATAAAAAGGAAAGTAAGGTGTAGACCCAATGTTCACGCATCCATTACCACCCCTATGAGGGTGACCACTGGTGTAAATACTGAGAGAAGGGAGTCAACATCATCCACAAATGGAGTAGAGGGAAGAATGTGACCACTCCCAAATCTATGATCAGGTTAAGGGGTTGTGATGCCCCCAAGTCTGACACGAGGGTCTGCACTAGGACCAAGGATGGGTGATAGGATACCAGGCACGATGAAAATCAAAGGAACCAAAATCAAGAGAGCATAAATATACTCAAGTAATCGTGATCCCAAAGCCAAACTAGCGCACAAAGAGCACACTCTTAAGGAAATCTATAACCAAAATACAAGTAAACCAAGGGGAGGATATGTGAGCTCCCAAATGCAGTAGGTATGTATCGCCTAGGAGAGGATCGAAACTCCCATACACTACAAGCAGAGGTATGTAACCAATTATAGTGGCCCTTAGCTTCAACGCATAAAGCGACTATGATGTCTGACCTCTACCTTGCCAGGACACCTACAGAATAACCTCTATGAAGTACCCCCTCGATAACCTAGGTAAGGAATCTAAGTTCACCCCAATATAATCAATGCTCAGGCAGATAGTCACAGGCAGGATCAACCGTATGGGCAGGGTAGAAAACCCCGAAACTCTCGAAAGAGCCCCTAGATACGAATACAATCCTTGAAGTATCTACGGTGCTACTCAGTTATGACCAAGGGTCATTCCAATCAATAAGTGATCACATTGTCGCATGTTTAACTCCCTTGTAGGAGAAGGATCCTGAGAAACACTAATTATATAAATGAATTTCACACTCTCACCTGGA
>LPNX010222206.1:325493-378152 GCA_001517045.1 Pseudotsuga menziesii | reverse complement strand
TATGGTTTTAAAACCATGTGCAAGGCCAACATTTTTTATTATTTTGTTAAGTAAAAACGTTACAACATCTCCCCCATATTGTGTTTTTTCCCTCACCCATATTTTTTTACGAATAGTTAAATTTTTACTTTTTTATTGTTTTTACTTTTTCCTCACCCATGCACATGGTTTATGGTTTTAAAACCATGTGCAAGGCCTTCTAAACAACTCATCGTTTTATTGTACATGGTTTAGGAGGACCTTGCACATGGTTTTAAAACCATGTGCAAGGCCTCCTAAACAACCCATAGTTTTATTGTACATGGTTTAGGAGGGCCTTGCAAATGGTTTTAAGACCATGTGCAAGGCCTCCTAAACAACCCATGGTTGTAGGAGGGCCTTGCATATGGTTTTAAAACCATGTATGGACAAATGTTGTAATGTTCGTTCATAACAAAATAAAAAATAATATATGTGGGCCATAAATAATATTAAACATTATATGTGGACCTTAAATAAAAAGATGTGTCTTTTGGTTTGAATCAAATCAATGGATACCTACGAAGAGATTTGATCCCTCTCGGCGCTTGATAGAGCCTAGGATTTGGATCTACGCTGGTAGGGAGATGAAGCTATACTGCCCAGGCCAAACCACTTATCCACACTTGACATGCGTATTTTATGTTAAAGATACATCATCACGAATCATTCTCCAAGCCAATAATGTGCAGCCGGGATTGGACCTCATGTGTTGAGGTAGGATGCTTGAGTGGGACTTAGGAAACTTGGAGTAGATTCTTGAGTTGGACTCAAGAATGACTAAGTCTTCCATGTAAAAGGTTATTCCTCCTGTATAGAGGTGAATGCTTTGATATATCAAAGTGATGATGTTGTAAAGTCTTGTTGGACAAGGCTCCTAACTTGTGTGTCAAGTCATATTATCACGTGGACCTCTAGTTCTAGTAGGTACCCACGAGGTGGACCTCCAGTTATAGAGGTAGTCAAATTCTCATGTGGACCTCCAGTTATAGTAGGTACCCATGGGGTGGACCTCTAGTTACAGAGGTAAATTATTTACATGTTGAAGCATTAATGTTATGTCATGTATTACTAACCATGGTCATCTATTGCTATTAAGTCTCCTTTAGAGAATGACCACCTCTAGAGTGAATTAATTAGCATTTTATCATTTGGTCCGAGAGTAATATAATATGATCAAATCATACACAAATATTCTTAGTATAATCTGATATGATAGATAAATAAAGTTAGCACATATTGACCATGCAATAAAGATAAGTGATAAAGATGAATGCATAGAGAACATGAAAATACAAATTTCTTATGAAAATACTTTAATTGACTAAAGTGAACTCAAATCATTAAAGCTTCAGTTTAAATAACAATGTATGCTTTAGTTAAAGCTTCAATTAACATAACAATGCATGGCTTAGTTAAAGCTCCAGTTAAAGTAACAATGTATGCCTCAGTTAAATATTGTTAAGCTTAAGTTAAAGCAACAATGTATGCATCAGTTAATTAAAAGAGAACTCACAGTGGTCTCTTCAGTAAATCAATCAACATGATTTTAGTTAGGAATAGTTAACTAAAGTGTTAATAAAAGGAGCTAGTTAACTAAATTGTTTTTGCATGACGACACTTTAGTTAAACTTAAAGACGACACTTAAGTTAAAAGACAACACTTAAGTTTTAACCCTTGAGTTAAGGCTATTGGATGATGACACTTAAGTTAGCATACTAACTAAGTGATCCTACATCCAATTATGAAGCGATTTCACTCCGAAGTCAGTAAAGCATTATTTAATGTTAAAGAATAAAGGCATTGTACATTGTCTTTGCAAGATTGAAGAAACCGAAGTATAGAGCAATTCTCCATGAAGTAAATTTTCCATAGTTTGCATGGGAGGCTAATTCCCCATGCCCATGCAGTGATTTGATACACCTTGAATGGTAGTTATTCTTTCCATTTATTAATACGTTGGGCACATTGCAAAGATGATATGATTGTTCTCTCTTCTTTATTACTCTATATATGCTCATGAGGTGTCTGTTCTCTCTTATATTTCACTTGGGGTGCTGAAAGCAATATGCTATTGTAAAAGACATTCTCTGCTATCTATCATAATTATAATATGAAGATTTGCTAGGGTTTTCCGTGGGTTTTCCATCCTCATTGTTTCGAGGGTTTTCCCAGGGTATATCTTGTGTTATGGTTGAATGTACATGTGAATGGTTTATTGATTTCAAGTGCTCTATATTTCTGGAATTAAAGTTTTAAATACTATCTCAACATATTTGCAAAAAATTTAACTTGGTATCAGAGCTCAAGGCATGAAGTGTTAGAATTTTAATGGTTATATTATATCTTCAAACAATTTTCATTATTTCATCATAACCATAAGCAATAGGATCATTTAAAGAATGACAAGTACAACTATACAAAAGAACACACATATTTTCCTTTGGGAAACCACGAGGGAGAAAATCCAACAACTTCTTTAGTATAGATTCTGTTACCCAGTGCAATGCCAAACCAAGATAAGATAAACCCAAAAATACAAAAGCAAATTCTTGTTCTCTCCAACAAACTTTTTCTCTCTCTTGCACACTTTCTTAAATGATTTGTGTGTCCAAATTAGAGGTGCACCCTCTCTATTTATACACATCATGTGTGTGACCTTTTTCTTTAATTGGACCGACTTCTTACTCTTACTGGGACGACTTATCTAAGGAGACTCAAAGTAACATTTATATAATATTTCTTTTGGGTACTATTGACCTGACTTACAACATAAGGTTTATATTTATTTCAAGCACATTTACATTACCAAATTCATCAATGCCATCCCCCGAAGGAGGTACAACACTAATAAAATAAAATCACGATAATAATATCTTTTGAAGTTACACAATTTTGAACACTCCCTCTTAACATGGAAGGTATTCTTCAATCACTACACATCATTGCTGGACATCAACACTGGATCTCATTACTACTGTTGCATCGGTACTCGACCCATTGACTTGTAACATCTCTTGAATCTATACAACATAAGAAGTTCTACAAGGCCAACCCTTTTTCATGTTGGATGTAAATCCACATATCTATACAATGCCAACCCTTTTTCATGCTGGATGTACCTCTATAGTCCCAACCCTTTTTCATGTTAGATGTAGCTCGACATGTCTATAGAGTGCTATCCCTTTTTCATGATGTCTATACCTCCACATGTTTGTACAGTGGCAACCCATTTTCATTCTAGATGTACCTCTATCCATTTATATAGTGCCAACCATTTTTCATGCTCAGTGTACCTGTATAGTGACAACTCTTTTTCATGCTAGATGTAGCTTTAAATGCCCATACAGTGAAAACCCTTTTTCATGCAGGTATACCTCCACATGTCTGTACAGTGCTAGCATTTTTTCATGCTAGATGCAGCTCTCCGTAGCGTTAGTCATTTTTCATATTGGATGTCTGTATCTACAATGCCAATCCTTTTTCATACTGGTTGCAAATATCCTTAGCGCCAGTCCTTTTTCATACTGGATGCTTATCTCTACAATGCCATTCCTTATTCATATTGGACACAACATTCTACAGTTCCAATCCTTTTTCATACTTGATACCTATCTCTACAATTCCATTCCTTTTTCATACTGGATTCAACACTTTATAGATCAAACCCTTTTTCATGCTATATTTGAATCACACACATATTCCACATAGCCAACCCTTTTTTCATGTTGGATATGAAGACCACACATATACCACAGAGCTAACCCTTTTTCACGTTGGATGTGTATACCGCATGCCTTCCACTGTAATACCCCAGTTGTTAAGCCCCATACTTATGATCCTTCATGTGACTTATGTTCTCTTACATTATGGACTAATCATATTTTATATGATTGTGGAATTTTGATCCTTTTCATGATTAATTTAATTAAGGACTTATTATGAATGTTTGATAACATGACTTTGTACTTTGGCACTATTATTAATCATAATGTTATTACTAGAATCTATGCTATCTTTGAATGTTGTTAACGATTGATTAAATAAACAACTGGATCAACAAAGGAAACTAAACAAGTATGGGGGACCATGGATTCCAGAAAGTGAGGGGGAATGGGGAAATCCCTAGCACCTTATAACTTATTGTTGACTTAACTTTGTCCATCCCAATTCATATTTGCACCTTGGTGAGATTAATAATGTTCGTCACCCAAAACTTGTACAACGAACTCTATTCTCAATAATTATGGACTATGGAGATAGTTTTGCATATTGTGCACACCTTAGTGGCCCCATATTTCCTAGGGAACCATCCTTGGGAAAATATTCCCTCACATTTATGTGTTAATGGTCATTTATGAGCCCTTTTCCTAGTTTTTAGGGCTGTACGCTATTTTCTAGCTTTCACTCTTACACCATGCATTAATGATCATATTTTTGTGCTTCCATTATATTTATGACCCTATTGGATGCCCTCTCTCACCTATTTCGACCTCCTTGATGTTTTGTAACCCCCTTTATGCATTAGTGTGCCTCCATGTCCTCTTCATGGCTCCACTCTTTATTTTTTGGGTAACTCCTCCTCATGGTGCTAATTCGGGAAAGTGAATCTTTTCACTAAGCCACCACTCCACTAATTCAAGTTAATTCTCCATGATGAAGCTTAAAACTTACCTCTCTCTAATTTGGGTTGATCCCTTTGGGTTAGAGTGGTCCTCCTTATGCTTAAATCCATATGCCATCTCCTTGTAGAAGTTAATCTTGAGCTTTAAACCATGTGATTTATGCTATCTAACCGTGTTGGGAATGTGGATATTATTGAGAGTGTGTTGAAACTTAGAGTGAGTCTATTTGTTCCCTTTGCTTCCATTATATCACTCTACTAGTCCAGGTTCTCACACAGAAAGCCAGGAAATGGGAATGGCAAGATAGGTCACATCCCATAGGCAGTGGAGACAGACAAGAAAATAGTAGTGGGAAGCATTGTGTCTCTTGAAAGAGGTAGTTTCGAGAGTAGTGAGACTAAGAGAGAATATACCCGTGGATCTATGGTCTCAGATCAGGGGTGACCTGTTCAAGCAAGGAAGGATTGACGATGTCTATGGATGGGAGGAAAGTTGTCCTGCTGCAGCAAGTTGCTTATATTTTGAGATAAGTATTTCTCTCATGTTATGTTTTCTGGCACATTATTTTATTTGGTATATGTGCAATGATGGCTGATTGGTTGTTTGAGTGTTCATGTATTGATTGTCAGGATCTGCATGGAGGAAGGATTAATCTCATATAGTATGGAATTTTGTTTCCATTCTCGTTACCTTCTTTGTATTCTTCTTCTTCATAACTAGGAATTGTAATTTTGGCTCTATTTTATTGAGAGGGGCGCAACCATATGATCTGGTTCGACCATCTATGCTCATTTCTATGTTATGAGACCTATTTCATTGCGTCCGGAGTAATTTTTCTGGTGAACAAGACCTTTCATTTGATTGAAAATGCTTTCCGAATGACCAATATATGTTTGTTTTGATCCAATAGCTTTCCAGTGCCAAGATGAGTGCACCTGTCATTTTATTGTAAATCATTTGGTTGCACAATTGTTCTTAGATGTAGATATGAGGATGAGAGATGTATTCTATATGTAAAAGTAATCGATGGTTGGAGGGTGGAAGCCATACGATCTAATTTTTATTAGTGAGAGATCACTGTAGGGGACAGTCATCGGGAGCCGATTTTGAGGGTTGTAGTTGCAGCCGGTGTTCTTGTTTGCTATGGTTTCGGTGTGGCTATAGATTGCAGCCTATGTATGCTGCATGATATGTGTTTTTCCTTACTTTTTATTCTCACTAACAACACACACTGTAATAACATTGAAAAATTAGATTAATTTGCAAATAATCAATGACATCAATACTTGGTTATTTATAAACTATGCTATCAAACAAACCCAAAATACATAAATTAGCTATTCACAACGAATATGATGTTTATCATGTATTATTGATGTTCTTGTTTCAATTACGACCTTTATCTTGCACTTTGGAAAGTATTAATTGAGTGTCAAAATTAATTATTTAATTAAGTGGCATAATTAAATAATTAAGTGTCGCAAACTTTAGTTATAATTCAATCTCCAGAATTTAATTTATTTGGGTGAATCGTTAGTCAGATCAATAGTAATTTATTTATATCCATTGTTCTTAAACTTTAGTTAGTCTTAATTTTAGCACCTTTGGCCTTATCTCAAGGTTCAGGGACATCACAAGTGGTATCAGAGCTTAAGGTTTCAACACTGTGGTTGTTGGGCCTTCTGCGAAGTTTCAAGTCACCTTGTAAGCATGCACTTGCATTAGATAACTTGGATGCGTGCACCCTAATATTGTTATATTTTCTTAACATCTGATTATATTATCTAGGATCTTTATCTGAAAGAATAACAAGTACAACAAAACACATAAGATATAAAAGATATACAAGACACAAAGATTTTCATCGGGGAAACCATAAAGGGGAAAACCCCGCAAACTTCTTCAGAATAGTAATATGATCAAAAGTAGTAATAAGAAATGCGCCTTAGAGAGTGTGTAAGGTGTGTATAAATGAGGGAGAGCACCTCCCTATTTATACCCTTTCAAGTCACTGACCAAATATAAGAACCGAGCGTACATGCCATTTCACATGGGGCCCACTTCTCCTAGAGAGACCACAATTACATATTACATGATGTTACACTTAGGACTATTTCCTTGACTTACAACGAAGGTTGTACCTCAAGGTCTAGACACAATTTAGACATCCTGTAAAGGGGTAACACACATCCCCAATGTGGGTACAACAACATACAATGATAATATACATCAGCATATCTTATGAACTTACAAATACATCAACAATCCCTCTTAACTAGGAAGTTATTCTCTCTCTACAAAGTCATCATCACATCTGGTCAGGTCTTCATCACATCGTCATCATCAAGAAGTCATAGAGTCTTCATCATAGCTTCTGCCATCATATTCTTATAATTTGATCATCATCCCATACTATCTGTCATCAAAAGTTTCTATAGTGCCAACCCTTTTTCATGCTGGATGAAGACCTAGCCCTCTGCCAGGTCTTCATCATCTCCGTGATCAAGCCATCAAGTAGGTACATCTCAGGACTTATTATATGCCTCCTGCAAAACCTGCAGGATCTCCCAAGACTTATTATATGCCACTGCAAAACCTGAAGGAGGATCCCAAGACTGATTACATGCCTTGCAACACCTCTGTACCCTACTATTACCTCATCATCTTCATATCATCTCATCTTCACACGGAGCAAAACCCAAATATACATAACACATAACTTACATCAACGAACATGGGAGGCCTAGCCTGCCACCATGTTGGAAAGGATCTCATCACTTACATCAACAACAATGGGAGGCACAACCTTCCACCATGTAGAAAAGGCTCAACACTTACATCAATGACCATGGGAGGCCTAACCTTCCACCATGTAGGAAAGGCTTAGCACTTACATCAACAACCATGGGAGGCCCACAACCTGCCATCATGTCGAAAAGGCTCTCAACACTTACATCAATGACCATGGGAGGCCGAACCTGCCACCATGTTGAAAAGGCTCTCATGTGTATCTGCGTCTTCTAGACTCATCGCTTCCGCTTGGAAGGAACCTTGATTTGAAGTACACCAAGCTTCTCTATGAAGTATTCAAACTTCAATCTGGCCATTTCTAGCATAGAATCACATCAGGACTAATTACGTCCAAGGATAACCTGTGATCTTTGCCAGGACTGATTACATCCGAGGGAAACCTACATGACTAATTACATCTGAGAAACCTACAAGCTTCGCCAAGATTTTATGCCCAGAAAACTTGTCTCACCGGCTATGCTAGAACTCATCACTCCCTCTTTCGAGAGATCTTGATCTGGATCACATACTGGAGCTTCACTGCTTCTCTCTGCATAATACAAAAATGCAAGTTATATCAATCAAATCAAATAGTAGCTTTAAAAAGAAACATACTACCTCATAAATAGCCAAGCAAGTGGCAACATATTTTGCCTCGGATGTACTCAGTGCCACGTAGGATTGCTTCCTGCTAAACCAAGAGATCACTCCCGATCCCATATTGAAGGAACACCTCGAAGTGCTCTTCCTATCAATGACACTGCCTGCCCAATCCGAATTCACATAACCTTCTAGGTTAATCTTCTGATTCGCATCATACTTGACCCCATAATCAACTGTGCCCTTCAGGTACCTCAGAATATGCTTTGTAGCAATAAGGTGAACATGTCTCAGATTCATCAGGAACTGTCTCAATGTGTTCACAACAAAGCAAATATATGGTCTCATATTCATCAGGTACATTAAGGATCCAATCATCTGACGATACATCGTGGCATCAACCAAATCTGATGAAGCATCACTCAATAGCTTCAGGTTCGATGCGATAGGTGTGGCCATGGCCTTGTAGTCCATCATCCCAAACCTCTTCAGGATCTCCAATGCATACTTCCCTTGTCCAAGGGAGATTCCATCCGCACTCTGCCACACCTCCATGCCTATAAAGTAGTGCATCATACCCAAGTCCGTTCATCTCGAACTCGGTAGCAAGCTTCCTCTTCCTGTCATCAATCAACCCATCCTCAGTTGTCACAAATAGGTCATCTACATACAATATAAGTATCATTGGGTTCCTTTCCTCAACCTTGTATTAAAGGTTGGAATCCACTTTACTCTTGGTAAATCCCAAACTAGTGAGGAAACTGTCAATCCTGCCATACCACGTCGAACTTGAGAATCTTCTGTAGTCACTCCCTCTGAAGTGGAGCATCATTCTCCCTCTGCCTTTTGTACTCTATGTATTGAAACATTCTGTAATGGAGTGACAAGTAGCTTGCTCTGCTACTAATATTCTATGTATCCATCTAGGGTCACTAGATACCAAGTTCCTCTATCTTGAACTTTGTTGGAAAGTTCTTCTCGCACCCATATGTGAGCTTGTCATCCTCTATAGGATTTCACCTTCAATCTTGTAGCAAAACTTAATATCTTCATCACTCTAGGTGATCTTCAAGCTCCTTATGTAACTGTATGTTCTATCCCATGGGTGCCTTCTAAGCTCGTACAAGGAATTCTTTAATTTGCACACATGAGTCTGCCTATGACGTGTCTCAACTCCTAGTGGTTGCTCTACGTATACTTCCTCCTTGATTACATAATTCAAGAATGTTATCATGATGTCAGCTGATGTATCTCCCATCTCATACCTATACGTATGGATATAATGGAACTGTACCACGTCACTGGTGCAAATGTCTCTTCGTAGTCTGTGCCTTCTTTCTGTGAGAAGCCGCATGCTACGAATATTGCCTTGTATCCCACGATGCTTCCATCTACTGCATGATGGCTCTTGTAGATCCATATGGAAGACACTACGGACTTTCCTTAATGTCTCGACACCGCATCCTAGACATCATTCTTCTTGAACTAGTACTCTTTGATCATAGTCTCCTTCCCTTTCTTCTTGGCTACTTCTTCATAGCTGGAAGGCCTTGTATCAATGATGTCGCTCAACAATGTCACATAACTAGAGTGTGTATGAGGCCTCTTGCTTTCTTTGGAAGTCTCATCATACTATTCTTCATCTTGGATTATTTCTCGTGCCCAAGTTGGTATTCATTTCTCGAGGTGGATCAACCATTCTATTTATTTTCTTCTGAAGCTCTTTGTTTTGTTATAGTGTCTTTGACCCAGGAAGCTTTAGGTTCCTCTTTTGAACTTTCGTTACTTGTTCTTTGGAATGATCTACAAGTCAAGTTTAGTTGCATGATTAGAAACATATCATAATTTCCAAAACATATTAATAGTGACAAATATATGTCACATAGCCATGCGACTATTTTATCGAATGCTACAACATTCATCCATATCATGTATACATATAGTAATTTCTAGATGCATTCTACCCCATTGTTATTAAGAGTGTGTACTACTCCTAATATGCCAACAAAGAGGTTTTAATCTAGATAAGTAGTAATAGAATGTTGTACAACACCATTGACTTCTTACCCATCATGTGCAATTCAGTAGTATAAATGAAAATACTCAAACATGCATAGCACATCAACTGAATATACACAAATGCATAACCAAACAATATCATGAAATGACAATTGAATACTTATCTTTATTTGTTTCATGGGTAGAATCCTTATTGAGCTTTCAACTTCATCATCTTATTCATTCATAACATCATCATTTCTTATCTTAAATGCTAGGATGGATAATAGGTTCTTTAAGAATTGAATCCTTCATATTCCTCATCGCTTAAGGGATCTTCTTTGAATCATGAGAGCTTGATTTTCAGTTTCTCCCATCTTCTCTTCTCTTATTATGAGTCAAGCTTCTTCTTGTGTGGACTCTTCCCAAAGTCTGCTGAAGGTAATCACTTCCTTCTGGCACACATTCCTCGAATGAATTCCATGATCTTGGGAGGCCATTCAAGGTGGTTATAAAAATATCTTATTCTTCTTCGAATGCTTCGTCATAGCATTGAACACTTCCTTTTGGTGTCTTCAAGGATGACACATAAAGGATGATATGATATTTAATAGAATCTGCAATGACTCTCTTGGCTCTAGCCTTAGCCTCATCTCCCTCTGGCTCTTAGAACTTCCTTACTGAAATACTGATCCAAGTCAATTTCTTCAAGGATAACGAAGGTCATATACTTCCATACCTGGAAGTTGTCAGCTTTACCAAGCTGGGTGTGATTATTCATTTTAAAATGAGAACCTCAAATGTAAATAGAAAAAAATTAGATCTTACCAATTTGAGGTGTCCATCCTAGTTCCAGAGAAGGATGATTTAGGGTTTGTTAGAAAAACCCTAATTTTCAAAATTTGGAATTTCAAACTTCTGATTGCATAGAAATATGGGACTATTCAAGGCAAGCTGTCCATTGTACTCCTTTTATGAAAACAGTGGAGGGAAGCTCTCGGAACATGAAGCCCTAGTTTTCCAATTTCTTATGCAGAAATGTTTGATATTTATTCTACTGTATCTCTGAAGTTTAGGCTCCTTACATTGTGAAACTTTTGACTGATATATCCTGATATTTCCTATTTCCAACCCCATAGCTTAGAGAAGAATTGGATTCTCCAAGTGGGACTTATGCTGAGTTTCCCAAGGTGTCTTTTTTGGGGACTGTTCAACATAACAAACTTGTACAGAATTCCAAGTGTCACTGTTTCACATTCAAGGTCTGAAAAATGTACGATAGAAAATACAGTCTGTTCCCTACCTGAAACATCTTACAAAATTTAATTTGGACCTTCCTATCCTGAGATATAACAAATATCCTTAGGTCACCTGTTTATGACTGTATTCTGGAGGAGCCTGGAACCCTGATTTGGAGGAACCATATCTACTAAAGTATAGAGAATCTGAGGCTGAAACTTTTACACAGAGTAAAACACAAATTTTTATTTGGCTTATAAAAGTTTTAGCTTTTTATCCTTCTCCAATATTTCGTTATAGCAAAAGTTCTAGGATTACTAAATTCAATATTCTAGGATTTTCAAGCATGAAACGCTAATTTCCATTAGCTGCCATTACAGTTGTATTTCGGCTGTACAATGAAACTTATATGATTCAGAAATTGATACTATGAATAGATGCGCCATAGTGAGGTGATTTAGCCTATCCCTCCTTGCTTGATGATCTGTGGAGAGAACACCTTCAACTAGGAAGCCCTAGTTCCCGCAGCTGCATAGTGCCTTCTTTCAGAGAGGCTCTGATACCATGTTAGATTTTCTTAAGATTTGATTAGATTATATAGGATATTTATATGAAAGAATAACGAGTAGAACACAATGCATAAGAAATAAAAGATACATAAGACACAAATATTTTCATTGGGGAAACAATAAAGGAGAAAATCCCGCAAACTTATTCAGAATAGTAAGATGATCAAAAGCAGTTATAAGAAATGTTCAACAATTATCATTTTCTCTCCTCCTCTGACTGGATCTCTCTCTCATGTGACTTAGATAGCGTGTAAGGAGTGTATAAATGAGGGAGAGCGCCTCCCTATTTATACCCTTTCAAGTCACTCACGAAATATAAGACCCGAGCCTACATGTAATCTCACATGGGGCTCACTTCACCTAGAGAGACCACAATTACATATTACATGATGTTACACTGGGGACTATTTCCCCAACTTACAATGGAGGTTGTACCTCAAGGTATAAACACAATTTAGACATCCTATAAAGGGGTAACACACATCCCCAATGGGGTTACAACAACATACAATGATAATATACATCAAAATATCTTCCAAAGTTACAAATACATCAAAAAATATAATTTCACATGTGAGTTAGTTAATTAAACTATTACATTGGGATGGGTATGGACTTGAAGTTCATCCAATAAGGATAAATCTTGGAAGGATTTCTACCCCACCCCTTGTCCAACTAGGTAGATTGTAACTTAGAAATGTTGGCTAGTTACTTAATAAACAAGAAGAAAAGTGAGTTTTTAATGATAATGAACTTATACTAATGTCTAGTCTACTAACAAAATGTTATTAATGAACACATTGTAGTTCCCAGTGATTGATTGAGCAAGCGGTGTGACTACTAGAACTGATATTTTAATCAAACTGTGAAGACTAAGTATTCAACAAGTAAAATTTCAATAGTAGGAAGTCAGAGATTGAGGATGGATATCGAGGAAGGATGAAGACCACAATACATATAGTCCCAAAGAGGAGTCTGTTGAGGGAAGAAGGTCAATCATACATAATATGAGTAGTGAACCGTTAATCTTGGGGGACACAGTGAGGAAGTGTAGAGAGGACAATGAAAGAATAATTCATATTCAAGACCAGATTATGAATGATATAAAATCATTGATACCATACGAAGATACGTTGAAAAGAGTCATAAAAGAGGTTATGTGAGGTCTAGATCATCTTCAAGGAGACCTTATCACTAAGAGAGAAAGAAGGGGTATGCATCAAGCAGTACAAAGAGCAGTCCTGAAATATATCCAGTGAGATACAAGAAAATGATGTTTACCAAGGATGAACTAGTAGGAGAGTTGAGAAGAACCAAGCCCCCAACTTTTGATGGAGAAGTAAAGCAAGGAGAAGATGCTGAAGCATGGTTGATAGGACTTAGGAAATTATTCCAGTTTCCTCAGCATATAGCTAATATGGAGGCAAGAGTAGCCATATACCATCTGCAAGGTAAAACATCTATCTGGTGGGATCAACTGGTTAAGTTGAAAGACATCAATGAAGACAAAATATCTTGGAGGAAGTTTAATAAATACTTTTAGAAAGAATACCTCTTTGAGCACTACTATGACAAGAAGATGGAGGAATTCTGGAAGTCAAAAAACTTATATGAACACAATAAGAGCAAGGCTCAATATCAGAAGAATTGGAAGGATATGAAGAATAACAATCAAGAGCAGAGAAAGAAAGGTTTCCAACCTTCAAAGTTCAGAAACAATAATTCTTACCAACAAGGACAGTTAAAGGAAGATCCTCCAGGTAAAATACCACTTGTGGAATGTTGGATATGCAAGGAAAATCACTTTGCCAATCAGTTCCCGCATAAGAAAAATAACCTTCACAACATTCAAGAGGATTCAAATGTTGGAGATGTAGGTGGAAGTGTTAAAAGGATCTATGCAGCCCTAGATGGGAGGCAAGATGACCACCAATATCGAATGATTGAAGTAGCAGGTAATATTGCTAATAAAACCATAAATATTTTGATTGATTCGGGAGCTGGCAATAGTTACATTTCACCTAATCTTGTTGATAAATGTCATTTAAAGAAAAGTGAACTTGAAACAACAAGTCTAGTACATCTAGCTACAGGAGCCAAGAGGAAAATCACGGAATTTGTAAAAGTGTGTCCTTTAGAAATGAATGGAATGAAAACCTTTGAAGACTTAAACATCATACCCTTGGGGTAATATGATGTATTGATTGACATGGATTGGTTGGATGCACACCATGCAATTTTGGATTGCCATAATAAAACTTATACTTGTTTGGATGAAGAAGGGAACCAAGTGACAATCAAAGGAATACCTAGACCCATATCCCTGAGGCAAATCACAACTCTACAATTAAATAAATGCCTTAGAAAGGGATGCCAATTATATGCAATTCATGTGGAAGAACCAGAAGATGGAAAAGAGCCAGAGTTGCAGGATTATCCAATACCACAAAATTTTGCAGATATATTTCAAGAACCACCAGGAATACCTCCTAACAGGGACATTGATTTTTCTATCGATTTGGTGCCGGGAACAATCCTTCATTTAAAGCACCTTATAGAATGAGTACTCCAGATTTAAATGAATTACAAATGCAGTTAGAGGAGCTACTAAAGAAAGGTTACATAAGGACCAGTGTTTCACCTTGGGGAGCTCCTGTGTTATTTGTGAAGAAGAAAGATGGAACTCTAAGACTTTGCATAGATTATAGACAATTGAACAAAGAAACGGTTAAAAACAAGTACCCCTTAGCAAGAATTGATGACTTGTTTGATCAATTGAGAGGAGCTAAGTTGTTTTCAAAAATAGATTTGAGGTTAGGATACCACCAAATTGGAATTAAGAATGAGGATATCAGTAAGACAACATTCAGAACAAGGTATGGACACTATGCGTTCACAATAGTACCTTTTGGTTTAACAAATGCACCTGCAATATTCATGTTTCTAATGAATGGAGTCTTTAGAAAGTACTTAAATAAGTTTGTGATTGTATTCTTGGATGACATCCTTATCTATTCCATGACAAAGGAAGAGCATGAAGAACATATAAGACTAGTAATGCAAGTGCTTAGAGAACATTAGTTGTATGAAAAATTAAGCAAGTGTTCATTTTATCAAGGAAGAATCCACTGCCTAGGGCATATCATATCCGAAGAAGGTGTTACAGTAGATCTTAAGAAGATAAGATCCATTATGGAATGGTCTACACCTAAGAATGTATTAGAAGTCAGATCCTCCATGGGGTTAGCCAGATACTACCGAAGGATTCTTGAAGTTGGCTCATCCTATCACATCTTTGAAAAAGAAAGGCATGAAGTTTTATTGGACTTCTAAGTGTGAAGATAATTTTCAAAAACTTAAGGAAATGCTTACCAATGCACCAGTGCTAAAAATTGCGGACCTCGAAGGAAACTTTGTTGTATGCACGGATGCATGCAAGCAAGGAATTGGTGGAGTATTAATGTAGGATGGACATGTGATCAGTTACGAATCTAGAAAGTTGAAGGAACATGAGAATAACTATGCCACCCATGACTTAGAGCTTGCAACTATCATCCATGCTTTGAAGACGTGGAGACATTATCTAATGGGTAAAAATTTTGAGTTGAGAACTGACCATGATGGGTTAAAATACTTGTTTAAGCAGGCTAGTTTGAATGCAAGACAAAGGAGGTGGATGGATTTATTATGTGAATATGACTTTGACATCAAGCATTTCAAAGGTAAGGAAAATAAAGTAGCCAATGTGCTTAGTAGGAAGGTGCATGTGATGCATGTAGCAGCTATCAACACTAGCACATCAGATTTGAAGGATAAGATCATTGAAGCCAGTGTTACAAATGAACTTTATCAACATGTGAAAGAAGGGTTGAAACAACAAAAAATTCCACAGAAATTTGATAAGTATAAGTTTAAATAAAATGGGATACTCATGCACAGAGATAGAGTTTATGTACCTGATGTTGGAGATATAAGGAAGATGGTTATGAAGGAAACCCATGACGTCCCTTATGTCGGACATTCAAGTTATCAGAAAATAGTAGCAGTAGTAAGGAAACAATATTATTGGCCAAGTATGAAGAATGATGTTGCATAATATATAGCTAGATGCATGTAATGTAAAAAAGTTAAAGTTGAGCATCGACATCCAGCAGGATTGTTGCAACCCTTGCTTATACCAGAATGGAAATGGGATGTAGTGATGATGGATTTCATCACCAAGTTACCTAAGACGATATTGAAAAATGATGTTGTTAACCCAAAAAATCCCTCAGTAATCTCTACATGACCTACACCACCTAAAGACATCAACGTACGATCCTCATTTGACCCCCACACCCTAAAAAAGGGTTAAAAATATGCAAAAGGGCTTAAGAACCCCTAAAAAGAGCCA
This sequence comes from Pseudotsuga menziesii, assembly GCA_001517045.1. Taxonomy (NCBI): domain Eukaryota; kingdom Viridiplantae; phylum Streptophyta; class Pinopsida; order Pinales; family Pinaceae; genus Pseudotsuga; species Pseudotsuga menziesii. The sequence continues at coordinate 361,919 of LPNX010222206.1, read as the reverse complement.
AAATAGCTCTCATAGGGGCTAAAACATCCAAAAAGGGGCTAAAACCCCTCACAGGAGCTTAAAACCCCCAAAGGAGCTAGGAATTTGGTGAAAGGGGCTAAAATCCAAAAAAAGGGGCTAAAGCCCTAACTAGGGGCTTAAAACCCTAAAAATCTTAAGAAAAAATATAAATAGAGGGGTGGGGGTCACTCTCAAATCACTTCTCATCTCCCTATCATTATGCTGCCCGTGTGAGTGCCTTGAGACCCTTTGCCTCTCAAGTCATTCACCCTCCCTCTCCTCCATTTCTCCATTGAGCCAAAGCTCCCATTCCATTGAGAGGTTCTCCCAAAGCTAGGGCATGGTGGCCCATTTCCACCTAGAGAAGGTATACTTGTGTGTTGTTTCTTTTACATTGTATTTTTCTAACATAGTTTGCTTGCATGTTCATTTGCTTATAGTTTGTTGCAGGTTCTCCATTGATTGCTTGTAGCCATTTCTTAGTTTTTCTAATAGTTTCTTGTAGGGTTTCTACAGCTTGGCCCTAATCTCTGTTTGCAGGTTTTCTTTCTTTTTCATTTCATCCTCACAGGAACCCTACCCTTTCGTCCTATAGATGGAAGGGAGTTTTTCTTGCCTATAGGAAGGGCGAAATCCCTACTACAGAATTGGCGACCATACCAGGTCGATCCCACAGGATCCCTGGATTTAATTTCTGTATTTCATTTTTTATTTTGCCCTAGTTTTGTTCTCTTTCAAATCTAGATTAAATCTATCTTTTTATGTATTTTAATTCATACCTGAGCCTCCTTAAGGCCAAACCGAGCCCATTCGGCCATAGTATAGGTTACTGTCGGTCGGTCCTGGCTCAGGCTAATTTTTTTTCATCTTTCGGACTAGGTCGCTCTTATTGGGCTGAAAGGTGCGACTAGGTCGCTCATTCAGGTCCGAAAGGTGTGAATTCATCCCAGAAATTAGATCGCTTCTATCTGCAATTTCTTAGCGACCCTCTCCCCTTATTTGGGAAAAATTTGGCTACCCCCTCGCCACATTTCCCCTGAAAAGAGCGATCTGTCTCTCAGATTCATATTTTTAAAGTTATTGGGACTATCAGTGTGGCTCAGCCGCCTCTGTCCATCAATATATGTTTATTTCATTTCAGTCTGTGTAAATCAGTGTTAAATCAAATGGTTAATGGTTTAAAGAATCTGATTAAAGCTTGAACAAAATTACTATAGATTAGGTTTCTTTTTTAATTGGAAATTGATATCTTTCCTAGCCCTGCCTCCTCTCCCCAGTCATCACCCTTCGGGGTATTCTGGGATAAGACGAAGGGTGAAGCTCGTATAGTAATAGGCACTTCACTTGTCATTTTTCAAAACCACTAAAAATGGGTGACTTGGAAAATAGAGGGGGTGGAGACCATTGGGGGTTTCATGGCATTCGCGTCCTCCCTGTTGAACGACCTTGCATCTAGAGAGTGACCTGAGGATATATGGATTTTCTTAGTCCCATTGTGTTGAGATCCCATCACTCTTTCCTGGTTGAAGAGAAATACAGGTGTAAGGCAGTCACCTAGTTAGGCTACCATAGTTCAGATTAAGGTATGGCATGTATTCAAGTTTCTGTTCACAACTTACTGCCATCATAAACAATTTATTCATGTTATAAGTTTTGCAATACAATATCTGTGGACTATTTATAAACCATACAGGCAGCCACCAAGTGTTATAGAAATACAAAATACATACACACAAACCATACCACATAAAACAACCAAACTCAGTTCATGATGCTGAGCTTGCCATTAAAATTTATAATTTACACAAAGTCAAACACTTGCAGTCTTTGAGGACATAAGTCCCTGAATTCCTTAACCATGGGAAGTACTTGGGCTCAGCCCAGAAACTCATTGTGAGGAGTACCACGGGAACCCCAAAGTAGCTGGCCACTGAGAGGAATTGCCAAGCGAAACTGGAAACGACCCCCATTGATTAACTAGGAATCCCGTGAGGAAAAAGCCAAGCGCTGTCTCCTGTTAGTCTTGGTGGCCAAGTGACCACCTGAAAGCCAATAGGAAGCCATTAAAATGGGGGTCCCAAACATAATTACTATATTTCACCACTTGACATACCAATCAGACACAATTGATCCCCCACGTTCTTCCTCACGCCTGGGAGGCGATCCACCACAGTTTGGGTCCTTGAACCAACACCGTCAAGACCATTCTAGATGACCCTCTACACCATCAGAAGGCCACACAACCTCTGATTTAGACTTAGAATCATACCAATCTGAGCCAGACCTATATACTACACCATCCAGCCCCATGGTTGGTGCAAAACCGGATCCATTTTCTGGCTTGGGATTGGCAGTGGACCCATGTCCATACCTCACACCACCACCAACACCCCTGCTAGTGGCCCTAGCATGGTCATGCAACCCATCATAATTCAGCTACCTCCACCCATAATGACCAGTCAAACTGTCCCACCTGTCATGTCTGGGGGCAGTGTCCCATCCACACACACTGTCTGACTTGGCATGCATCGAGGCAGTGGCCCTTCCACTCACACAGTTTCATTTACCACACCTGGGGGCAGTGGCCCATCCACAACTGTGCCACAAGTACCCCGAGTTATGCAGGTGCATCATGTCCTTGCAAACCCCACCACCATTGCTACCCCATCACACATCAACCTTGGGTCAAACCTTCTTTCCATGGCACGCCTCAACCTGCCTGACTTGGCTTGGTTAACAAATGACCCTGTCTGCCATCAAACCTTTTGGCCTCCCATGGCAACCAAAATCCCCTCAGACATTCCCAGGTTTGAAGGGAAGGCAGGGGAGTGCCCCCAAAACCATATGATGATGTTTCACCTATGGTTCTCATCAAATAGCATTGTAGATGATTCGATCAGACTCAGACTATTCCAACGCACCCTCATAGGTGCTATAGCCAAGTGGTACATTGAGCTACCACAAGCCAAGTACCCAGATTTTAACTCCTTGGATTTCATCCAACTCCCTATTAGATACGACAAAGGGGTAGAGATATTGCTATCTTGCTGCTAGAATACTGCGACCCACATAACCAACCACATCCATGAGTGGCGGCGACGCCGTAGTTTGTGCAAGATTCAACTTGATGACAGGATCTTCCTAGATTGGTTCCTAAAAAATTTGCTACCACCTATAGCAAAGGACATCGCATCATGAACGTCTGCAATCCGAAGAGGATGCCATCTTGAAAGCCCAACAGTTTGATCTAATCTACGCATAGTCTGGATACCTTTACACTGTCATTCCAGACGCTCCCCGTGCAGGCACCTCCTACCGGGATGCACCAGGGGCATCCCATGTTGCAGATGGAATCATAGGGTCTGTCTCCCACCAACCATAGCACTGTCTGACACCACCTACAATACCACCACAACCAAGCAACACCCCTAGTGTTGCCTACCAAAACCAAACTCCGGACTATGCAAGAATGATGTCCCAGTCCGGAGCCACAACTTCTTATGCACAACCTGCGCCACCACAATAGGAATTAGCTTGGCCGACACAATAATATGTAAGACAAATGCCCACATTTGTGGCACCTGCACCCCCCCAAGTCTACTATGAACCACCTGTGCAAGCAGCTCAAGCCCCTGCCCCCACTCCGCCAACACCTCTAGGATAGGTGTTTGCATAGCAAAACCGTCCCAACCATCCAGCCCCCAATAACCAACAAGGGTAAGCCAGAAATAACCGATCCCAGAACCAAGGAAACAACCAACTGTAGGGAGGCGGTCAACAACCTAACCCTCCCAACAATGCCGAGGAAAACCGGCCAGCCCAAAATCGTCAGCAACCAAACGCACCTAGATGTAACACTCCATTGCTCACAAATCAACCATGGAAGTTGTGTGAGGTCTACGGGCACTATACACATGAATGCCCCTTCATGGGTCCCGCCAAGCAAGCCATTCACAATGAGGTCCAACATGCTACCAATATGGCAGCCCAAGCTCAACCCAACCCGGTGCCACTAGGGCCTCCACCTATGGTCCTCCAAAACCCATTGCCAGTCCAAGGACTGGTAGCAACTGCACCCACTCCCCAACCTAATCCACCTGTGTGATTTCAATATTTTCCTAGAAGAAAATCGAGTCCCCTACCCTTCAATTGTCTACCACTACACTTTGCACCTATGATGGCCACCCCACTAGAGCCCAAGGCATCCTTCCGCACGTCCCCATCACTTTAGCAGGGAAGACCATCCTAATTGACATATAGGTGGTCAACGCACAGTTGGAATATAACCTGCTCTTAGGATGAAGCTACATGTACGCCATGAGAGCCGTTGCATCCACCGTGTTTCGCCTTTTGATGTTCCCTCATGATGGGAAAATTGTGACCGTGGATCAACTAACTTACCATGATCCACAGGGGCCGACTACACCAGCCAATGTCATCCCCACTGTGGACACTTCCTTCGAAAACGTATCCACTCCTTCATTGTTGGTTGTAGATACAAGGTTGTTCCCTGATATCACCATGACAACTTCCTTCCCATTCTTACCTCCCCCATCGGAACCAAGCGAGATGGCGGATTTGTGCATGCTCTCATCCAGCACTGTTGTACCTAAACTCCAACCGCAGCCCCAGCACCAACCATGGTCGCATATCCATCCGCAGCCCTAGCTCCATCCACAGCCACAACCCTAGCCACATCCGCAACCTCAGTCGCAACCTCAACCTCAGTTACCAGGGAAACAATGGGGTTCATTCCCACTCAACACGATCCTTTTCCTTTTCCATTTCCTACCATCTGGGATCGTGAGTAAGTCTGTCTTGGAAACCCGCAATTTATAGGATTTCACACTGGGAGTTCCTGTGTGGTACCTTGAACCACCTACGCTACCTCTGAGGCCCCAAGATGTGTTGACCCCTGTCTAGCCAATTGAGATGATCTTGCACCTACCTCTGGGTCCATCAAATACTCCTCCCATCTCCAGGCCTTCCCCTCTTCCTCCAACAGAGACTGGGGGAAAGGCCACCAAAGCCACAACCAATACCATTTACATGATCTCTAGCACCGGTTTCCCTTCCATCTTGTTGACCATGGAGGATCCACCTGATCTACCCCAGCACCACTTACGTGATGATGAAGAGATCTGTAAGACTGCCTCTAGTTTTACCCCATTCCCTTTAAACCATAGTGTGGAATCGGTTCTTCCCATAAAAAACCAGATTTTGTCACTCCGCCTTACCAAAGACCTTCATCTTGGCAAGGGGGAATACCTCTTCGCTGACTCAGATGGACAAATCTTGGAGAACCCCCGTAACGGGCTCTACCTCAAGAGATTCTATGCTTGACATCACCAATGAGTCACTTTTTTTTTCCTTTTTTTTGTTTCAAATGTTTTTACCACAAGTCAGGGGCAACACCATTAGCTGATATTCCAAAGTCACCCGGAACCTGTTCGAGACACCTCTCACACCTCTGGGCTCAAATTTCTATCTTCTAATGAGACCATCGTCTCATGTTTAACACGTAATTTTCTGGACCACTTCCCAGAAGTTACCTCGATTTACAAGCCACATCATCATGATGTAAGTGTCTCTGGACCTGTACTTGCATTACACTTGCATACTGCCACTCATGCAGGTTTCCAGGGCATCGCCCGGAAGGCACATCATTTTATTTCAGCATATATCTATCAAATATGTTCGCCGCACCTTACGCGGGTTTCTGGACCATCGTCCGGAGGACAGATCATTTTATTTGCATGCATTTGGCACATAAATACCTTTAGACTTGCACTCACATCACATGTAATCAAGTCCATCCACCACAACTCACACATGAATCTCCTGACCTCAATCCGAGAGCCACCTCAGTTTGCATGCCTTTGCTGCTATATATCCTGTGCATGTATTGGTATGTTTTAGATCCACCAACTCCATCCATACTGCATGGATGACCTTTGGACCACTGTACATTATCCCGACATGGGGGAACCTATAGTGCCCCCTCGATCGATTGACCATACTGGAGTTTCTTTTAAGCTCTTTTTTGACTCCTAAAAGAATGAAAAGATTGTCGAGCGCAGCTGATTCCTTTCTCGCTCGTTAAAGTATAGGAAAGGGCATCTACATCATCTCGTTTATCTCCTTTTGCAGACTATGTAGACCATCAAATCAAAAGGACCACCTTGGCATATTTAAGCCAAGACCGTTCCCCTATGCATCCTTTTATGCTTTCTTGGGTAGAGGGGCTGAAATTTACAAAAAAGCTCACCATGGGTTGTCATTAAGCTCTTTTCCAGCCTTCTCATCAAGAAAATATTGCCAAGCAAACTTGGTTTCATTCATGCTCATAAAAGTATCTGAATGACCGTCCAGTCAGTATAGGTTTAACCTTTCTCGGCCTGACTGGACTACCAACGGTAAAGAAGTCTCCCATCCCCTAAAGGATGGGTGAACTCTCCTGTGTATACTTTTATCCTTTTTCGGGTACAGGAGACTACCAACGAAAAAGAGCCCCCACTGGAGTCTTCTTCATGCTTTCAAACTCTCTAAAATTGAAAGCACCATCGAGCATTTACTTTCTCGGCCTCGCAAAAAATCCACGAGATCGTACCACAACAGTGTCTTTAGACACCACCCCACAAATAATAGTTTGACAGCATTCCCACTTTGGGTTGCCTTTGTTCAGAGTACTATGTGATGTGTCTTCCTTGGATCCCATCAATATAAAAAGTGTCTACCTCCCCCAAGTATTTCCCATCTGTAATTACATTCTCAGTATTACAGCTATGATCCCTTTCCCACGAGTTAGTTTCATTTGTTGCATGGTCCTCCTTGCCATCATACTCTGAACAAAGGAATTTTGAGTCCACTACACTCCCTCTGCCCCTGTTCAACTCCTTCCCTCCCCCCCCCCATTTAGTGGGTCAGTCCTCAGATTGTCTCACATCTTTCGGTTATCTCCCTCACGCTTCTGTTCAAGGAAACACCATTTCCTTAACCAGGGGCAGGTCTCCCTCTATCGATGACAACACATGTATTCCAGAGGATATACCTAGAGGTCCCTACATCTTGGTTTCATTAACCTCATTGATGAGTTCCTTGGACCACTTGAGAGGAGTCCTTAGTGCCTCTCGGGATGGTTGTTTCTCACATGCTCGACTCCAACTACATCATTGCACCATTGAGATTCATATAGGGTATTGGTCTGTGCAGTATTTGGTCGAAGACCCCGGATGTCACCTGACTCTAGCACATTGATGAGCCTATTTGAGGGATCCAAATAGGTTCATGTCCCTTGTGATTTCCAGGTTGCGTTGGAGACAGTGTTTAGAAGCCCCAACAGTTCTTCTATATAGATTTATGATTGATGCAGCATATTTGTACCATAGAGACTCTGACTCTCCATCAGTAGGTCCTTACAACTATGTACCATTCCAGATCCAGCAGGCCATCAGTCATGAAGATATAGAATTCCATGAGAATGCCATGGGTCCATTGTAGCATTTCTTCATATCAGTATTGTATTCAGCCTCTCATTGAGGCAACCACTATTGTAACAACAGTTGTAGATGGTCGACTCTTGTATTATAAAGCTTAGATCACATTATTCTTTTGACATCGTTACGAGCATGGGGATTCCTGCCTAGTCCATATACATGTCACACATTATTTTTATCTCACCCATTGATGGGAACCATATTAATACAAAAACCAAAAGCCACCATGCCCTAGCCCAGGAAGCACCACCTCTCCCCAGAAAATCCTATGATGTCAGTCAGCCATACGATGAGCTCCTACCCTCAAACATCAGGGGGAAATATGTTAACCCAAAAAATCCATCAATAAGCTCTACATGACCTACACCACCCAAATAAATCTACGTACGACCCTCATTTGACCCCCACACCCTAAAAAATGCTCAAAAATACGCAAAAGGGCTTAAAAACCCCTAAAAAGAGCCAAAATAGCTCTCATAGGGGCTAAAACCTCCAAAAAGGGGCTAAAACCACTAAAAGGATATTAAAACCCCCAAAGGAGCTAGGAATTGGGTGAAAGGGGATAAAATCCCCAAAAAGGGGCTAAAGCCCTAACTAGGGGCTTAAAACCCTAACTAGGGGCTTAAAACCCTAAAAATATTAAGAAAAAGTATAAATAGAGGGGTGGGGGTCACTCTAAATCACTTCTCATCTCCCCATAATTATGCTGCTCGTGTGAGTGCCTTAAGACCCTTTGCCTCTCAAGTCATTCACCCTCCCTCTCCTCCATTTATCCATTGAGCCAAAGCTCCCATTCCATTGAGAGGTTCTCCCAAAGCTAGGGCATGGTGGCCCATTTCCACCCAGAGAAGGTATACTTGGGTGTTGTTTCTTTTACATTGTAGTTTTCTAACATAGTTTGCTTGCAGGTTTATTTACTTACAGTTTGTTGCAGGTTCTCCACTGATTGCTTGTAGCCATTTCTTAGTTTTTCTAACAGTTTCTTGTAGGGTTTCTATAGCTTGGCCCTAATCTCTGTTTGCAGGTTTTCTTTCTTTTTCATTTTATCCTCACAGGAACCCTACCCTTCTGTCCTATAGACGGAAGGGAGTTGTTCCTACCTGTAGCAAGGGCAGAAGCCCTACTACAGATGCGATCATGGGTGTGGTATATAAGTTGACTAAGGAAACACACTTCATTCCAGTAAAGACAGCTCACATAGCAACTAACATTGTAAATATTTACATAAAAGAAGTAGCCAGATTGCATGGTATTCCGAAGGCTATAGTATCATACATAGATTCAAAATTTACTTCTAACTTTTGGAAATGATTGTTCGAAGGGTTTGGTACAAGTCTAAACATGAGTACAACATACCACCCTCAGACAGATGGACAAACAGAAAGAGTTAACCAAGTAATTGAAGATATGTTAATGATGTATGTGATGGATCAACCATCTAAGTGGGAATATTATTTACACTTGGTGGAATTTGCTTATAATAATGGATATCATTCCTCTTTGAAAATGAGTCCTTTTGAGGCCATGTATGGAAGGAAGTGTAATACTCCCATCAATTGGGATAACCCAATGGATAGAGTCATTATTGGACTAGAATTATTAAAGGATATGGAGGATCAAATGATTAAGATAAAGTAGAATCTAAAGGCAGATCAAGACAGGCAGAAAATTTATGCAGATCAGAACAGGACCGCTAGACAATTTCAAGTTGGGGATCATGTGCTTTTGAAAGTCAGACTCAAGAAGAGTTCCTTAAACTTGGGAAATTTCTCCAAGCTAGCTGCCAGATATTGTGGGAGATTTGAGGTCTTAGCTAAGATAGGATCTGTTTCTTATGAGCTGGCCCTACCCGCTTGCATTAGAGTACATAATGTGTTTCATGTGTATTTATTGAAAAAGTATATACCTAATACTAACCATGTAATTGATTGGAATGTGATCCAGGTAATTAGAGTGATTTTATTTTCTTTATTGATATATATATATATATATATATATATATATATATATATATATATGAACATGGTACTAGTCATGTGATTGAATGAATTATGATCTAAGTGGAACTTGAAGGGGATTTTTCGGTACAACCTGTTGCTATTTTAGGAAACAAGGTCAAGCTGCTTTGGAATCGAGAAATCAGGCAGGTAAAGGTCCAATGGACCCATTACAGTCCTGAGAATGCCACTTGGGAGCTGGAGGATACCATGAGGGAAGCATACCCTCATCTATTTTGAAAATTTTGCGGCATGTATGTAATATGCATCGAGGACGATGCATTGTTTAAGGGGGAGGGAGATGTAATACCCCAGTTGTTAAGCCCCAGACTTATGATCCTTCATGTGACTTATGTTCTCTTGCATTATGGACTTATGATATTTTATATGATTGTGGAATTTTGCTCCTTTTCATGATTAATTTAATTAAGGACTTATTATTAATGTTTGATAACATGACTTTGTACTTTGACGCTATTATTAATGTTAATGTTATTACTAGAATCTCAACTATCTTTGAATGTTGTTAACGATTGATTAAATAAACAACTGGCTCAGCAAAGGAAAATAAACGAGTATGGGGGACCATGGATTCCAAAAAGTGAGGGGGAATGGGGACATACCTAGAACCTTATAACTTATTGTTGACTTAACTTTGTCCATCCCAATTCATATTTCCACCTTGGTGAGATTAATAATGTTCATCACCCAAACCTTGTACAACGAACCCTATTCGCAATAATTATGGACTATGGAGATAATTTTTCATATTGTGCACACCTTAGTGGGACCCTATTTCCTAGGGAACCCTCCTTGGGAAAATATTCCCTCACATATATGTGTTTATGGTCATTTATGAGCCCTTTTCCTAGTTTTTAGGGTTGTAAGCTATTTTCTAGCTTCCACTCTTACACCATGCATTAATGATCCTATTTTTGTGCTTCCATGATATTTATGACCCTATTGGATGCCCTTTCTCACCTTATTAGACCTCCTTGATGTTTTGTAACCCCCTTTATGCATTAGTGTGCCTCCATGTGCTCTTCATGGCTCCACTCCTTATTTTTTGCGTAACTCCTCCTCATGGTGCTAATTCGGGAAAGGAAATATTTTCACTAAGCCACCACTCCACTAATTCAAGTTAATTATACATAATGAAGCTTAAACCTTACCTCTCTCTAATTTGGGTTGATCCCTTTGGGTTAGAGTGGTCCTCCTTATGCTATAAATTCATATGCCATCTCCTTGTTGAAGTTAATCTCGAGCTTTAGACCAAGTGATTTATGCTATCTAACCGTGTTGGGTATGTGGATATTATTGAGAGTGTGTTGAGACTTAGAGTGAGTCTATTTGTTCTCTTTGATTCCATTATATCAGTCTACTAGTCTAGGTTCTCACACAGAAATCTAGGAAATGGGAATGGCGAGCTAGGTCACATCCCATAGGCAGTGGAGACAGACATGAAAGTAGTAGTGGGAAGCATTGTGTCTCTCGAAAGAGGTAGTTTCAAGAGTAGTGAGACTAAGAGAGACTCTAAATATGGATCAATAGTCTCATATTGGGGGTGAACTGTTCAAGCAAGGAAGGCTTGATAGAGTCTACGGCCGGGAGGAAAGTTGTCCTGCTGCAGCCAATTGCTTATATTTTGAGATAAGTATTTCTCTTATGTTATCTTTTAATTACATTATTTTATTTGGTATATGTGCAATGATGGCTGATTGGTTCTTTGAGTGTTCATGTATTGAATGTCAGGATCTGCATGGAGGAAGGATAAATCTCATATAGTATGGAATTTAGTTTCTATTCTCGTTACCTTCTTTCTATTCTTCTCCTTCATAACTGGAAATAGTAATTTTGGCTCTATTTTATTGAAAGGGGTGCAACCATATGATCTGGTTCGACCATATATGCTCATTTCTATGTTGTGAGACTTGTTCCATTGCGACTGGAGTAGCATTTCTAGTGAAAAACACCTTTCGTTTCATTGAAAAATATTTTTGGATAACCAAGATATGTTTGTTTTAGTCCGATAGATTTCCGATACCAAGATGAGCGCACTTGTCATTTTATTGTAAATCGTTTGGTTGCATAATTGTTCTTAGTTTCAGATTTGAGGATGAGAGATTTATTCTATATGTAAAATTAATCGATGGCTGGATGGTGCCAGCCATATGATCTGATTTTTATTAGTGAGAGATGACTGTAGAGGACAGTCATCGGGAGTCGATTTTGAGGGTTGTAGTTGCAGCCGATGTTCTTGTTTTCTATGGTTTCAGTGTGGCTATATATTGCAGCCTATGTATGCTCCATAATATGTGTTTTTCCTTAATTTTTATGCTCACTAACAACACACACATAATAACACCAAGAAAGTAGATTAATTTGCAAATAATCAATGACATCAATACTTGGTTATTTATAAACTATGCTACCAAACAAACCCAAAATACATAAATTAGCTATTCACAACGAATATGATGTTTATCATGTATTATTGTTGTTCTTGTTTCAATTATGACCTTTAGCTTGCACTTCGGAATTTATTAATCGAGTGTCACAATTATTTATTTAATTAAGTGGCGTAATTAAATAATTAAGTGTCGCAAACTTTAGTTATAATTCAATCTTTAGAATTTAATTTATTTGGGCGAATGGTTAGTCATATCAATAGTAATTTATCTATATCCATTGTTCTTAAACTTTAGTTAGTCTTAATTTTAGCACCTTTGGCCTTATCTCAAAGTTCGGGGACATCACATCGACAAAGCTAACACTTTTTCATTTTAGATGTGAAGACCACTAATTTGTATCAAGCACTCATAAATCCCTCCTGCGATATCTGAGCAACTCCAAGTTTATCCATGAAGTAATCAAAATTCACTCTCACCAAAGGCTTGGTCAATACATCGACTATTTGTTGATCTGTCGCAATGTACTGGAGATTCACTACTCCTCTCTGCACCATATCACTGATATAGTGATACCTGATCTCAATATGTTTCAACTTGTCATGGAGCACGTGGTTCTTAGACAAATTCACATAACTCTGGTTGTCACATAATACACAAGTCATATCTAACTTGACATTGAACAATCCTGCAAGTATCTTTCTAAGCCACACTGCCTCACAACTAGTTCAACAAGCTGCACCAATGAAATCTGCTTCGATTGTGCTAAGTTATACACTTATATGCTTCCTTCTAAACTAGGAAATCATACCATACCCCAAACTGAAGCAACACCTTGAAGTGCTCTTCCTATCCATAGCACTACCATCCCAATTTGGGTTAACATAGCCATGCAGGAAAATCCTATGATTTGTCGCATACCTGATGCCATAATCAATCGTACCCTTTAGGTACCTTAACACATGATTTGAAACAATCACGTGAACACATATCGATTCTTCCATGTACTAGATCAAAGTGTTCATATAAAATCATATATAATACCTCGTGTTCATTAAGTACATCAAAAAAATAATCATATCTTCTGCTTAGACGACTAAATCATTACTTCCCAATCACAACTAGGTTCACCATGTCCTCTTGCAACTCTACCCAAATGCAGTTGGATTTTCTCTCCTTGTCCAATTACAACTAGACTCTTACACATGACAAAAAACACTTGTTATATCGACTAATGCAGTTTCTCACACCATAGTGGGATGCAAATAAATGTACACAATGAACATGAAAATCGAGAATGATCACACATTCAACAGAGTTTGCCACGGATTATGGATTTCAATTAAATTAAACAATCTCTTTACATGAGGAATTTACAATGTGAGACTATGCTCTAATAATTTGGTACGAACATCATCTTTATACAAAATTCACAAACAAACATGCATGAGGGAATTCTTTTTCCTTAGCAAAATACTCTCTCCCTTGAGTTTAGTAACCCATTTATTTGGACACAAACTAGTATTTATAATTTCTTTTGGGCTCTAAGTCCCTCTCATATTTTCCCATAGAAGTTTCACTTGCTTCCAAGCACCTCCATACTTCATTAAATACTTCACATGGCTCCCTTTAGTAGGATTCACCACCTAGATTTCTACAACAACTTCCATAACTGTTCAACAATTGTTCCAAATACTCCACCAGCTCTACATCTCAGGAGCCTGGATTTTTGTTGGCTTTTATATCCATCGTCGTCGGCTTGAATCATGAATTCCTCATTCATCTAGTAAGCATCCTCTTCCACCCTTAGTTTCTCCTCCCGTCATCTTGTGCAACTGAGCTTCTACCCCTTTTCATTTGTCTACCATTTCCTGTCATTGACCGTGATCAGTTAGAATTCTCCATGACTTGCCTAATCTCTTGTCAAATTTCTCCCATACCTTCGGAGGTCGTCGACTATCCTATGGGAGTTTCCCATCATTTATCAGTGACTATTGGTATTCGGATCTAATGCCCCTGCATCAATCTACATGAGTAGAAATAGTGGGCACCATTCGTGCTGGATAAGTAGCATCGCGCTTCCCAATGGAAGACGGTTATGTCAAAACCATATTAGCAGTTTCTTTTTCCAGCACATGCATATGGACTCCTAGAATCTTTATAGCCTTGTTAGTGATATGGATTTTGGAATCCACTTGATGAATCTACATCTAGGTCTCATACACTTGAAGCAATGTTTCTTTCTTCTCCTACTTACTACCCATAATGGATTTCCCAAGTAAAGTATCCATGTACCAATACAAAGAAATAATATTTACATATTTAGTATCTCGAGTCCTTAATGAATCTACATCCTACAAGCCATCTACACATGGATATTCTTCACCCCAAACTTGGCCACTGGAATTTCCTGTTGAAAATCAAGCGAGATGAATTTGTTAAAAAATTCTTATGCATCTTGCATATCTCTAGACTCATGGCATGTGGATTGGGTTCCTCCCATTCTTCCCTGGGAAAGCATGACCCTAACTCACCATCTTGCAAAGAATGCTTTGAAACCTTGTTCTCCAAGTAGAACTCTTTAGATAACCACCACAAACCAATGAGTAATCATATGCAATCGCCACACCTCGTGTTAACATTTGCAAACAAAATGTGTTTAACACTACTAGGATGGCCGTATTCATCCTCAAGTGTATGCACCGGGATGATTTCCTGTATCATTCCATGATAGAAGAGATATCTCGCTGAACCTAGCCATCATCATTTCTAACGAGGGATTCATCACGCCCAGGTAGTTCCCTTATCCTATCGCCAATTGTTAATAATTGCTATTAACACAATTCATTACTTCATTAAATTCCCTAGACATTGAATGATCTCACATGTACCCTTGCACTTGATCCCATGCCAAGTGACCATTGAGATGATCCTTATATAACCTTAGGAGGGAGGGTCTAGATGTGGTAATAGGCCTTGGTTGGCACATGGATCCAGGGGATGATTTTTTTTTCTATAAGCTTAATCCAGTCATGTTAAAAGGTTGAAGGAGTTCAACTCTTTATGAACTAGTGTCTAGGTCCTCTTGATTGTGTTCCACTCAATCATTTTCTATGCAATCTGAAAATTTTATGGTGGAGCGTCGCACATGTGATGGGATAATAACAAAGGCTTGATTAATCAATAATCCTAATGTTTATTTTTTCTTCAATGCTCCAACTAAATTATATTTTTCTAGTGGGGTGCCATGCAATAATTTTGTGAGCATGTGAATTACAAGTTGATAGTCGCTTTTCAATACAAGTTTTGTGTATCCCTAACGAACTGCAATTTGTAGTCCCTTAATGAGATATTTCGACTCGACCAGATCATTACTTTCTCACCTGAGGTAACCCACATAGAACTAGATAGTATGGCCTCTATCATTCCTAAAATCGCCCCATGATTTATGGTTGGGCCTGTACTTTCTCGAGACACTCCATTAAAATCTAGCTTCATGAATCCTTTAGGAGGAGGAGACTACATAGTTGCCTAGAAACCCTTATTATTGAGAGAGTGAACATGCGTATTTAAGGAACCAAGGTTCCAGTCATCCATTATGACATGCTATGGGTCTAAACATTGATAATATTCCTCCCTTTAGGGATTGATCTGTATAGTTTCTAAAATGTCATTTTTATCCTATCACAAATCTAATCCCCTTGGAGGTTGGATTCTTTGAAAATTGTACAGTTTCTTTCCTTCAAAATACCCCAAAGAATGAAGCATAGAAATATTTACTAGTATCTATCAAGGATATTATTGAGAAAATAATTTTCCCTATAGTGCACAATAGTAGCTATAATTATTAGTAGTTTTTATCATATTTGTGAAAAGCGATTGCTCCTCTATTCCATAGAGCCCAGGTAAAGAAGAAAACATTAAGAAGGTGATTGGATGTTTCCTTAGCTTTCTCATGCATTGTACAATTTGTTGGACCTTGAAAAATTCCTATGTCAAATATCATCCTATGCTAAATCTTTATGATTTTCCACCAACCAAAGAAACATTGAAACCTTTGACGAAAGATTATGTGTTGAAATTTGGTGACATATTTGATTTTTTTTCGGCACTCCATTTTTATGGGAAGGGAACATGGTTCCTTAAAATAAAAGTTCCACCCCCTGAGGTGTCACCATCACAACTTATTTGATCCTTCAAATCTATGAATATGTCATTGGTGAAGCTCCTTCTTGAGACCTTCCCATTATAGATCATCATCCTCGAAACCCCACTTTTATCTAAAAACTCATTTGCACCATTATTGCATGTTATTATCTGTGTTCCAGTATTTGTATGCTTTAGTATTATTTTGGGACCACTGTATTGTACTATGAACCTATCTGTTTGGTTGATCTCCCAAACTTTGAGCTTGTTTCCAAACATCTTCCCAGAATACGGGTGTTTGACCATCTCATATTTTCCAGAACACATGTGTTTGACCATTTCATATTTCCCCAAATCAATGTTCCTAGACAAGGCCCCTAGTTTGCTAAACTGCACTCCATATCAGGAATCGATGTTTGTGATCTTTGAATCGAACTAGTTCACGAAATTTGTCAAGAGGGCATATTTCCTTTTCCATAATTGGCTCCACAAGGAATTCATATTTTGTAGCCATGTCTACCAAGTTGTTTAATCAAGCATTGTGTTTTCCAATCTCAAATATTTGATACCTAGGAATCCATCTAATTTGGGTTGACATGCCTTGTTCTATGCCACTTTTTCCCATTTATTCTTATCCATGGTTCCCATCCATAAAAGGAGCATTGAAGATTCCTAGTTTATTTCTGGATATGTTTGGGAGCTGCTAAAACAAAGAATACATAAATTGTCAAAGATTGAAGAATTGACTTAATTAGAATAATTGACCTGAAAATTGAGTAATTTGAAAGTACAACTTGACATTTACTTGTCCCATTTGGATAGCAGGGTTTCCCATGAAATGTTACGCACGCCATTTTCAACCATAGGTGTGGCTAAGTATTTTGATGGAAGGGAATTCCTGTTAAATCCTAAGATCCTGGAAATTTTAGATTAGGTGACAAGAGGGACATTGAAGTAAAGGATTTGGGATTTGTCTTAGTTGATTGTGGTTCTAGAAGCTTCCATGAAATGAATGAGAATTCTCATTATCTTTATATCCTGAGCTTCTTGAACAAAGGAATTGTTGAGGAGCATGGAATTGTCAACAAACTGAAGATGTGAAGATGTTATTTTGTGAGGGTAAAGTTTTATTCCTTTGACTATGCCTTCATTGAGTGTAAATTTAATAGAATTTTCAAACCCCTCTACCATTAGGATGAAAAATAAGGGAGAGAGTGGGTCACCTCGATAAATTCCACTTTATGGGGTAAAGGTTGAAACGAGAGAGGCATTGATGTCAACTAAGAAAAAGGCCAAAGAGGTGATATCCAAGATCCAACATGTCCATTCTTATGAGAATCCAAAGGCTAATATAACTTGCTAAATGCAACACTACTTGAGCATGTCAAAGGCCTTTGAAATATCTAATTTGATTAGCATGCTCGATTTTTCTTTTTTTGTTTACTCAGGTGCCCTATGATTTGCTGGGAAATCCTTTGGTCTGAGAAACCACAATCTAGGGGCATCTAAGCCGTCAAAATCACCCGAGGATCGCACCCGGCCTGGACTGTACGAACCCTTAGCATGGTTGGATTTAAATGTCGCCTCCCAGGAGCAGCGGGTTTTGATCTTGGGCCACCAAGCAAACGAAACCCCTCTCGACCGTTTTCTCTACCAGAATTTGATTAACATGCCCGCCATATTGGAGATCCAAGGGAATGAATTGTTTCATGAGAAATGATATTTCCATATAGGGTTTATTTTATCTCAACATACCCCAATTTATCCTCATAGATGAGAGTAGGCATAATGGGCTTAAGGTTTTTGGTAATTATTTTAGTGGAAATATTATAAATGACATCACACAAGGAGATTGGATGAAATTTACTTCTATGATTGGCCTTGTATTGTTTTTGTATTATAGTAATGAAGGCAGAGCTTAAATCTAGGAGAACATATCTTAGGCAATGTCATTCCTCCACAGCTTCCCATAGCTCCATCTTAATCACTGAAAAACATGTAGGACAAAATTCTGTCGCAAATCCATAAGGTCCGCGCAATTTTCCATTAGCCATGGCCATGATTTCTTGTTCAACACCCTCCAAGGTGATAACCCATATTAAAATAACCTTTTTTGGTACAATTACTGACCATAGAATGTTCTTTGTTATCCGCTAGATAGCTTCTCCTTGTTACATGATGGCTTCATCAAAAGTGCATGGAAGAAGGTTGTCAGTTCTTTTCCCATGTCTTCATATCATTGATAGAAACTACTTTGTGGATCTTGGATGGAGGTTATTTTATTGTGATGATGATTGTTTATCATAATGTTATGAAATAACTTAGTATGTGTTTCTCCCTCTTTGATCCACCTAAAAAGAGACTTGTTTTGGCCATAAGCTCTCCTTTGGATGAAAACTGAAATCGATTTGGGTTTGAAGAAAGATTTATTCATCTATTACTTAGTTATTTATCCCTTCCAGAATGATTTTCTATTGGGTTTTCTCCACTTGATGATGCAAAACTTATCTAGCTTAAAAGGTATTCATGAACAATTCCGCGTTCCAAATACTAGGTTGTTTTTTTCTTCAGATTCTTTAATCTTTGTTGCAACTGATACATCTTTTGTCTTTGTGAACTTTCAGTTCTATCCACCATTGGGAAATAATGTTTTGAAAGTCTGGGTGTTGCAAAAATATTGTTTAGAAATGAAAGGGTCTATTTATGCATTGGTCATCCATATCCATTGTGAGACTGATGGGCTAGTGATTGGATCCAACACAGGGGATGATGGAGGATTGAATGTTGATATTTTAAACTAAAATATTTGATAATAGTAATAAGAGATCTAGTTTAGAAGCCACCTATTTTTTCCCACCCCTTCGATTATTCCAAGAAAGAGTCCCATGGGTAGTATGAATACTAACTAAATTAAGGGACCCGATGAATTCACCAAAGAGTTCACAAGTTGGCTCCAATTTTTGACCCCCCCACTTTATTCTCCTATCAGGAGGTTATTAAATAGAAGCCACCTCCCAAAATACATTGATCATTTTTGCGAGGTAGATAATTTGCAAAGAGTATACAAACTAGTTTTTGTATTTAGGATTAACAGGTCCATACACATTTGTTATGATTCCATTGAATTATGTTCCTATAAGATGGAACTTAACCAACAAAGGTTTGGAATTAGAAATGAAATTTTCCAGTTCAATCACAATTGGGGCCCTCTAGCATCAACAACCATTACACAACTATATTTCCAACGATATCTAGATACTTATTCGAGAAATATGCTAGAACATTTAGCTTCCTAAAGCATGAGAATGCTAGTTTTTTAAACTTCGTTTTTATTTCTATGCATTCTTTGCTTACCTTTTCCTATGAATCCGTTGATGTTCATGAGATGATATTGTTATTGTTTGAGAAAATATGAAGAAACTTGAACTTTAAAAAATTAATCCACCATTACAGTGCAGATAGATCTCATAAATAATCCAAAGACATAAATAAATCAAACCATATAACACAAGATATACCATGGGAAAACCCTCCATTGGTTTGCAGGATAAAAGAACCAACAAAAAATCTTAGAGTATGATTGATAATCAACAAAGAATGATTACAACACAATATCAGATTGCTTGATCAGAGAGCACAAGATTGGAGAGATCAAATGGAACACTATATGGTCTTTCCAAGTGCGTAACACTTTAATAACAAGCCAAATTCAGCCATACAAAGGAGGTAGCGAATATTTGCATGCTTAAGTAACTTGTTAACATTGAGAGCACTGTCTCATCTTCAACCATTCCCCCCGCCCAACAGGTAGGTGCCAAGTTGGCACTTCATACTTAACTCACAAGTCTACTGTCTTGATATTACTCACAAGACTCAGCTCGATATTACTCACAATATTTACAACATCACCACCTCAATCATATGAGGATATTTGTAGGACTTGATATTACTCACAAGACTGGAGAATGACTCATGAAGCTGTAATATCAACACTCCCTCTCAGCAAGGGAGACATTCTCTACCATACCAAGCTTATCTTGTAAGTGTTATAACTTCATCACAGATAGATTCATGTCACAAATTTTCAATATGCTCATTAGTATCTATGTACTGGAATTGATTTTACATGACCATGACTTCAATGAAGTATGACTTCAATGAAGTAAAACTTCATCTCAATGTGTTTTACAATAACACACATATAATTTTTTTGAGAAATATTGACTATTAAAAATACCTAATGATTGTAGGCTCAAGTATTTCACCATAGTAGGTAGCTTTCCAAGCTACACTAGTCCTCAACAAGTAGTACTATCCACAAAACACATTTTGATTTTGAAGTACTCTCATACATGCATCTTGCTTCTGTAGTACTAGCCACAATACACCACTTATCTCAGGCTAAAACAATAGCTGGATATCACACACAAAATAGGTCTTCCATGTATCAAATACAATAAAGTACCTATTCTAATGTACCTCAAGGGTACTCAAACATATGCCTAGTAGTAAGCATAAAATTCAATAGTTCTGCTTAAAGACCAACCAACTACTTACACATAGTAGCATCATCTGGATCCAATCCAGGATACAGTTTCTCTAAAATAGAAACCATGGATTTTAAATCCAGAACATACAACACTATACAACAAATGTGTAATAACATGCATAAAGAAAGTCTTGTATTTTCTTTCACTCTTCAACATTTGTTGACTTATTGAATCTTCTAATATCTGGAGAATTTCTCTGTGAGCTTTCCATTCTCTGTGATGTTCTTTAAGTCATGATCACTTTCTTAGTGGTCCTTCTCTTTATATTGTAGCACCCCAACTACCTCTCCGAGAGGTTTAACTGCTATTTAAAAATACAGACTATAACTCTTCTTGAGTATCAATAATCTCTAAGACTTCGACCATGTCTCTGCTCATGTGGATTTTCTCCACAAGATACACAGTCCCTAGCTTTTTGAGTCATGTACCATGAATAACTTGTGGGGACTTTATCTTCTACTGCATGTGAAGACACATCAATACTCTCTCTTCAACTAGAGGAGTTTTTATGTACTATAACAAGCTTGTCTCAGACAGAGGCTTAGTAAGAATGCTAACAATGTTGCTCATTTGTGGATATGTACCATGTCTCGAATACAACTAACTAGAAACCTCATAAAGTTTTACTACTTTTCAACATTCTCTATCTAGAGCAATGCATGTGATCTTTCCTCGATCACTATACTAGTAAGATTTCATATATATCTTTGAAACTCTATTTCACTGACCAAGACATATCTGATTCCACATACACTTTTACCAAGTAGGTACCCAAACACATGCCAAGTACATGTATATGTACAAATTGTAAATCACATGATTGATCATGGGACCTGTGACTGACCAGGTTCATCTCAACTAACTTTTGAGATATTCCAAATCTGATCTAAACTTCATATTTCTATTTGTGTAGATGACAATGGACTTTTAATCCATCATCCTAAAACTCTTCAGGATCTCTGTTGGACATTTTACTTAACTAAGGAAAATATTACCAAGTGACTGCCACACCTCTAAACATAAGAATCATAACAAGATTTATTGAATATTGTTCTGAGCTTCCTTTTGAATTATGAGCATCATCCAGGTCTCCTTTTTACATGAGGTACATTAACCTATTACACAGGTTCTTCAGAAGCTAGCAAGTATAGCTACTCCCTCTTACCATGTGAATGTGAGAATCATAATATGAGTCCTCCATTACAGAGAATTATTATCATCTAAATATGAAGATCTTCTTTGACACATGAGTGTAAATAAGATAGAATATATTCACGATTCTTCACATCTATAAGAATATAATTAAGCCATCTATTCTTGTTGCTTCCCAAGAGGCATAGGAACCTCCTGAATTGTTCTCTTTTAGGCTCAACCATCTGAATGACTCCACATTCATGTCCTTCTTTACTTGTAGGTAAGGGCGTATTTATTTTCCCTACAAGACGAATTATTCAAATAGTTAGAGCCATTTCATACTCATGAATTTTATTCACATGAAATACTCTTAATATACTGATAATGATTTACATAGTTATGTACATATATTGACCAACCGGTTTATCATAACCCATTCTAATCTTATGTACTAATATGAAGCCCTATACTAGTTCTATATTAGTCCAAAAATAATAATTTTATGAAATAAATATAGATCCCCATGTTCATATCTCATGAGGTAAACATGTAGCCCTCTATATGGCCAATCATGTAGTCCTATGGTCACAACTTATGAAGTAATCATGCAGCCCTAAATATCATGTCTCATGAAGGATTTTTTTCAGACTTATATCAATCCTATATTAGTATATATTATTCCTACATAAGTCTTATATCAGTCCTATATCATCTCGCAAAATATGGACTCATGAGACTGATAACATGCCAATAAAGACATAAACAAATGTATATGCTAAACACAATTCCAAGTCCAAGAATACAAATTGTAATAAAACAAAATATGATTTTTATAAAATCATATGATAATAAAATAATCATGCAACTCTATATTTGTATCTTTATGAACAATCATATTATCCATATCTTATTAAAAAATCACGGAGCTCTATGTTCATATCTTATGAAACAATCATGCATTATTCATATCTTATGAAACAATCTTGCAGCTCTATGTTCATATCTTTTTTTTTTTTTTAACAGAAACTATGAACAGAGATATATAAAAGGGGGCTGCGCACAGCCATGCGTTACAGAGATAGAAGTTTCATCAGAGAATAAACATCAAAAAGGCTGTCAAAGAAGACCAATCAACACAATCATGAAACAATCATGCATGCTTTATATTCATATCTTATGAATTTTGTTTATTTGCAAATAAAGGAAAGCCAATCAACACATATGCTCACAATTCCTAATACCAGGAATACAAATCTTTATATGTCTGTAATGAAAACATTAAAAAACATATAGATCTAAATAACATATAATAAAAATTTAAGTACCTATATTTTATTGTTTTGCATGATCCCTCTTGGTCTCTTCTTCCTTGTGGATATTATTAGAGTCCCTTGATCTTGATCTCTTTGCAAATTTGAGTGCATGCAGGAGGTAATGAATCTCTGCATGGAGAAATTGGATCACATGCAACCTGGAGTGAATGCTCCTCCTTAATAAAAATTCTTCCACCAATCATCATCTCATTCTTTCAATGAGTTAGGATCTCATTACACACAAGATCTATGGTAGAATAATAATATCCAATCCATAAATCCCTCGGTCGTTCAACCAATTCAATCCGTTTTGGAAAAATGACCATAACATGAATTCTAAAAATTTCATCTTCAAAGACCAGATCGTATCTCTCAAGAAATTGTGGATTTTTGAAATATGCTCGAAATTAGGCAAAATCAACCCATTTGGGAAGTGGGTTTTTAGCCATTTTGTCTGATTCCTCACAGATTGATTAGAACGTCTCCAAGAAATTTGTCTCCTGAAAAGTGACGGAAATGGTGCATATTGACTTGCTCTTTAATTCACCCTACATTGGATAAAGACTCCTCACTCACTGAGGTCACGAAGAAATATAGATCATGCTCCTCAAGAATGATTAACACCTTTTCCTTTCATGTGTTGAAGTTGAATGTTCCTTCGATTCGATCTCCCGGTTGAACATATATTGATGCCACTGCTTCAAGCTCTTTTCTGAATACTTCAAGATCACGTAGGAAAAACTAAGCTCTTGCACGACCTTGCTTTGATACCATGTTATTATTTGAGCAAATATGAAGAATCTTGAACTTTAAAACTTTAATCCATAATTACAGTATAGATAGATCTCATCAATAATCCAAAGACATAAATAAATCAAACCATAGAACACATGATATACCCTGGGAAAAACCTCCACTGATTCGTTGGATTAAAAATCCAACAAACAGTCTTAGAGTTTGATTGAGAATTGACACATAATGATTACAACACAATAGCAGATTGCTTGATCAGAGAGCGCAAGAGAGGAGAGATCAAATGGAACACTCTATGGTCTTGAAAAGTGAATAACACTTTAACAACAAGACAAATTAAGTCATACAAAGGAGGTAGCGAATATTTGTATGCTTCAGTAAATTTTTAACACTGAGAATGCTATCTCATCTTCAACCATGCCCCCCCCCCCCCAACAGACTAGGTGCCAATTTGTCACTTTATACTTGATTCCCACAATGAAGATATGTGCCCTCCATTAATTCACCGAGTTTAACTACCTCTAATGGATTTTGTTAATTGTATGAACTGAACTGAATGGAACTGCATGTAATTGAATGGAACTGAATGTAACTAAACAGAACTAGATGTAATTGAACAACACTGAATGTAGCTGAACATAACTCAATGTAACTCCATCACTATCATCTTGATCAACCACTTGCATAAATTAAGGAGTTGATTCCTTAATCATATAAGCTTTGTTTATCATAACTAAGACGAAACGGATGTCTTATCAATTCGATTTCACTTGGTGGCATACATGGGAAATTCGAATTCTCTCTCCGTCTCTATGATATCAATTTCTCTGCATAGTCCATATGTGTTTTCATTAATTCTATATCATATCATACTCATAAGATTGTTTCTAAACCTATGATCATATGTATTACCCTAGGTCATATAGTCACATGATAAAGTAAATCACTCTAGGGGTAGCTAATCCCTAGAAGATACTTGTAGCACCTGTTGACCATGACTAGCCATACATCACATAGTTTATACACTTTACGCAGTAAAGTACACTACCTTACAACATGAGGATATTTCTAGAACTTTATATTACTCACAAGTCTATTGTCTTGATATTACTCCCAAGACTCAGCTTGATATTACTCACAAGCTTTACAACATCACCACCTCAATCATATGAGGATATTTGTAGGAATTGAAATTACTCAGAAGTCTATTGTCTTGATATTACTCACAAGACTAGAGAATGACTCTTGATGCTGTAATATAAACATCTTCACGATGAACTTGATTACAGGTTGATTCCAATAAATTGTCCATCATAGGGCCATAAAATATAGATTTGATTAGTTGTTTTCCTATCTACTTCAGTTGTTGTTTCTTACTCTTATGCTCCCTTTCTTTCTCATCTCTATTGGACCCTTTCTAGTCTTTTGCCAGATTTTTTTGACAACTAAAACTATACCTTTCCCTTTGGGCATAGATATTGGTCCTATTTTAGACTTATCTATTGCTTCTTTCAACAATTCCATTTATGTTTTTGTAATTGATTGTACTTCTTGTTCACAATCTTCCATGACCCCTTGTAGATATAGTTCTCCAAAATCCATGCCATCTCCTACTTCTAAGGCTCCATAGTACTCCTCGTCCTCCATATGAACTTCTTTTACCGTATTATTGTCCTTGGATTGGTATCCATTTTCCTTGCGTTGTTTTGTCCAGTGAAGTTGTTTCAGATTTGAGTTTTGGACTTCGTACTTCTCTTTTTGAGATAGCTTCAAATATTCACCACACCTTTCTAATGTTTGATCCTCCTCAGAGAGAGCTACAATATTATGAATTGAGCGAATAACTTGTGTTTTATTTGGTATATCCTACTTTTCCCCCTTCCTTCTTGTTTTTTTTACTATTGTAAATCCCTCTTGATCCGTCCCAACCTCTAATTTATGTTGTTGTCAATTTGTTGAGAGGATGATCGTGTAATGGATGTCCATGCTCATGGCATCGACAGAAGTGGAAGGGTATTTGCTTGTAGTTGATGTTATGAATCCATTATGTATCTTGATAACTAAGGTTGATTGAATATTGAAGTTCTCTCGAGATGTTCAATTGGACACAAATCCTCGCATATGAGGTCTAATTCCCTTACTTGGTAGCTTTTGAGGATTTGACAAAGGTAAATAAGGTATTACCTATATCTGTCATTTTTTCTTCATTCAAATAATCCCATGAAAGGGAATACATCTTGATACATTATGGGATGGTCATATAATCTTCTTTATCAGGGTTGAAATTCTATTTCCAATACTTGAGGTAGAGCCCCATTAAGTTGATGAAGTAGGTTCTGTTTTCAAACACACACTCTTTGTCTTCCAATATGGTGAATTTTGCAGTGGGGAAACCCTTAGAGCCAAGTTTTAGACACACTTTCCATTTTGGTGTCCCTTTAGCATTGATCCACCAGGTAGAGGCCTTCTTTGTCTACCAGAAACTCATAAAATTTTAGATGATTGCATGGTCTTGCATACAATGTCTGTATGCTTCGATTTTGTTTGAGCTCGCCTCCTATTTGGGTTGGGTTCCTCTCCGAGGATGCATCACCCTTGGATCTCCCTTCCTATTGCATATTTTCATCCTTTAGATAATACTTCAGAGATATTCTTCCCTTGTTGGTGGATCTCCACACCTCCCATTCCATCCATGACCGCCTCTGATGCCTCTTTATGTGATCCCTTGTATGAGGATGCATCACACAAGTGTTTTATTTCTAAGATTTTCCAGTAAGAGTGAGCTATGATAGCCCCTCCCTATGACCCATTCGAGTAGCCATGAGGTGTAGTCTGTGTAGATCTTGAAACCCCTAGTTCCCTCCTAGTTATCTATCAAGAAAATTTAATACCAACACAAATTATTATAATACACATCACATAAGAAAAACACATTTTAATTTACAATTATAATTTTTTATATATTATAATATATTTAATTATTATAATACTACAATTCAAATACATTACATATACTTAAAAAAAAACACAAATTTCAATTGTACTCATTCAAATTATATATATCTATTTACGATGTTATAACTAAAACAATAATTGATAATAAAAAAGATTATATTCAAATTGATATATTGCCCATACAATTATAAAGATAAGATTATGTATTTGTAAGATTGCAATTAATTTATTTAAGGAAAAAATACACATGAAAACAAATAAATAAATTTATAAAATTAAATTAGATCATAATAGTTTCACATTAGTGTATGTTTATTATTAAAAATGACATATTACATTGGCAAGAATGTGATTTATCCCCAAACAAAAAAAAAGGTTCTTGTATTCATATGGAAACTTAGGTTCAAATCCATGATTGAGTATGATTGTAAATATAGCCTTTAATAATCATGGTTGTAATCTAAGAACTTGTTTTTTAATGCCTAAGCATGGTCATGTTGTTTTGAGGTAAAAAAGGAGAAATGAGAAAATGAACTTTTAACTCACTCATTAGAAATATTTATTTGTTTGGGAGGTGAAGGAAGACATATCTTTATGTTTTGTAAATGACAAAAAACATACAGTTATTTAAGTTTTGTGAAAATTCAAATTTCACTCTTTTTCCCTTCCAAGCATTAAAGATGGATTTTTTGAAATTAAATTTTGTAAATAACCAACATTTGGCACACTAATTATATATCGTGATTCAATCTTTACTCCGATATTAACATCAATCTCTTCTAGTCTTATAACAGTTAGACAACCTTTGCAAGTGTAAAATTATTCCTTCTTCACACGGCCTACTGCTTTACCTGTCACACATGTTGATGTAAACGGAGAATCATAACTTCTCCAACACGACCTACTCCTTTACATGTCAAACATGTTGATGTACACAATTTTATTTAAATATTTTTTTTTGTAAAATTAATTAAAATATCGAATTAAAATTAACTTTAAAAATAAAGCATAACATTTAAAATTACATATGTAAAAATTATATAAATCAAATTTATATAAGCCTCGAGGACTTGATATAAGACTCATTGCTAGTGCATGAAGCACGAGTGGACTACCCGTGCAAGAAAAATTCAATATATTATTTTAAATGTATAGTGATAAAAATATATATTTAAAATAGGTCGATAGTGTTATTTTTTTGAGAAAAACCTTGATTGAGGGTTTCATTCACTCTATTGATGAGGTATTCAAAAAATTGTAAAAATCATACACGAAAGTATTTTAAGACATCAATCAGGGATTTAAAAAGAAGATGGTAGCTCTTTTTTCTGCACATTTAATATTTTTTGGCTTCTTTGAAGGGCATTACACATTACACTAAAATTTCTCTCGAGTAAGTACCCCCTACCCATAATTACTTGAAATTGGTTTATCATCATGTGAGAATCGGATGAATATCTTCGTAAAACAACATTTTGAATCACATATGACCTTTATGAATTTGGATTCATACCATTTGGTCTCACAAATGCACCTTCTACTTTTATGTGTCTTATGAATAATATATTTAACTAATAATACTTGAAATCAATTTATCATCAGATGAGAATCAAGGATGAATATCTTCATAAAACAACATTTTGAATAAGTTATGACCATTATGAATTTGGATTCATACCATTTGGTCTCACAAATGCACCTTCTACTTTTATGTGTCTTATGAACAACATATTTAACTAATAATTGGATAATTCTGTAGTGGTTTTTATTGAGTACATACCTATCTAGTCAAAATTAGAAAAAGAGCATGAAAGAAACCTCATAATAATGTTGTAGACATTAAAGGCTAATTAATTATATGCTAAGCTCATTGAATGTGATTTTTACCAGAAGCATATTCAATATTTGGGGCATATTATTACAAAATAAGGGATAGTAGATGATCCTAATAAAATAAAATGCACTAGAGAATGGCCTACTCATAAATATGTAACTAACATAACATAAGATCTCTCATAAGCCTTACAAGTTAATATAGGAGATTTACAGAAGGATTTGCAAAAATAGCCTATCATATTACCCCTTACAAAAAAAAGTAAACAACTTGGTCACAAAGGTGTGAAGAAAGCTTTTAGAAGTTGAAATATCTTCTCACCAAATAACCCATTTTGAAAATTGCAGATCCGAAGGACTTTGTAATCTATTAAGATGCCAATGAAAAAAGATTGGATGAAGCTCTTGTGATAATAAGTTTGCAGGCTATGAGTCAGAAAAACTCAAAACCATTTTCAAATTATAATTAACTTATTAACCTTAATAAATAATATTATACATTAGATTATTATAATAATTAATTTTTATTCATTATAATAATAATAATTTAATAATAATAAAATAATAATATAAATCATTTAAAAAAACTCAATAATAATTTATTATATAACACATAACTTTAATATATAAATTAGCCAAACCTATTATAAACAATAAAGTTAGAAAATTAAAAACCTTTCTTAAAATACAATCAACCTATTAACATTAATCAATAATAATTTGCAATATAGTAAGTTTTTATCTTATTATAATAATATAGCAAATCTCAAACTAATTTCAATTTTAAAAAAAATCTATAATTCTTCAAATTATAATAAATAACATTATAACAAGAATAATAACAGGGTTACAATAATAATGAATAGTAACAATTTTAAAGTATAAACCTTTTTTTTATTGTAAGCATTGATAAAGTATATATATATGCTTTTGTAAATGTTTTAAATTTAATTTGATGTGACATGTTATTTTTTATAATATTTGTTATTTTTTTAAATATTTATTATTTAAAAAAAAAAAGACATGTGTGGGCTCTAGGATAAGAACTAAAGGAGTTACACATCTCTCCCTAGTGGTTGTAGAATGCTTAAACATCTCCCCCTAATGGGTTGTAGAATGCCCCCTCTTGGGGGCAATGAGAAAGCTAAATCCATTTAAGAATTCAAAAACATCATTACACAGAGAGTAACGTGGACATGTGTTAAGTTACACATAAAGAACTAATGCTATGTGCACCCAAAGTAACACGGTACTTACAAGTCAATATGATGGAGATGTGTAACATTACACATAACAAACCCACATTATGTACCACAAATAAAAAGTAATTGATTTTTTTATATACTTTCATAAAAATAACAAATAAAAAATAATTAAAAATCTATATTCTTTTATTAAAAAATAATAACACCTTAAGAAATTAGATATTTCTTCTAATAATTCTGCTTTAAAAATAAATCTATATTAATTTTAACAACACATAAATTATATATATAATTTGAATTACATAATTTAAAAAAAAAAATTAACTAATTAAATAAAAAAAGAAACTGGCAACACAAAATTAAAAGCCTGCCAACCTCTGTCTATTTTGGACGTCTATCCAGAGTTGAATTTCTACGATTCCTAAACATCACTTAAAGAGTTGAAAGTTTTGGACATGTTACCTGCATGTTATCGTCATGATAGCAGTTGAGCTTGAGCTTTGGCTAATGTCAACGGACCTCCGGTTCTCCATCCGAAATCACTCCAGCCGTCGATAAGCCCTTCCCGATCAGATGCCTGCCTTGAAAGTATTCCGGAGGTACGTGGGGATTGGTTGATGATTACTTTTTACTCAGATTATTTTTAGTTTATCTAATTTTAAGAAGGATAATACTTGGTTTACTTTAAAATCGTGTTACTCTATTTAAAAAGCTTGTCAAGAAGATAGTTTTCACAAGTTAGAAGGTTATAAAGGTTTGTATTGTAACAAATACTATGAAACTCAGATCTAATGTGGGTGTAAGTAATGAGGTGTTTTATAAGTAATTTAAGGATGATAGGATTTTGATTTTTTTTTCAAAAGTTATTATCAAACTATTTTTCCTAAGAATTCGGTTCAAAATGGTTGTAAGAGTAGATACAAGAATAAAAAAAATAAAGTGTTATGAACCAACTAAAAAATGACAACCTTATTGGTGGATAATGATTGAAAAAAATCAAAATCATATAATCTTTAGACAAATCTATGCTGTGTAAATGGAGAATTAGTAAAATGGTAGTTATATTCAAACCATTAATTGTAGAAGCTATTGGTAGGTAATGGTTGAAAAAGTCAAAATCATATATATATATTTTTAGAGAGCTCCATGTTGGTAAATGAGGAAAAGTAGTGAAATGGAGTAGCAAAGTGTTTTAGTTGTTATTTGTATTTAGACACTCGGAGTTGTTTAAAGATGAGAGGATTTGGGATTTTTTTTAAATTATTTTCAAACCATCTTTCCCCAAAATTCAACCTCAATTGTTGGATTCCTAGATATAAAGTATTATGAACCAACCAAAAGATGAGGCTATTGCTAGATAATGGTTGAAAAAGTCAAAACCATCTAATCTTTAGACAACTCCAGGTTGTGTTTGTGTAAATAGGGAAAATAGTGAAATGGTAATTATATTCTCACCATTTTCCCCCAAAATTTAGTGCGAATTGTTGGAATTGTAGATATAATTTATGAACCGAAAGAAAGATGGAATTGGTGGGTAATGGTTGAAATAGTCAAAATCATCTAATTTTTAGAGAGCTCTATGGTATGTAAATGGGGAAAAGTAATGAAATGGACTAACAAAGTGCTTTATTAGTTGTTATTTGTATTTAGACACTTAATGTTTTATTAAATTTGGGTGGATAGAAGAAACCTAAGTGGCACAATTTTAACAAAAACCTTGAAGATATTGTATTTATATTAAAAAAGTTGTAGCTAGCCAAGCATACAAAAATAGGAGGTCTGAGACATGCATAATATACTATAGGAACCCAAAATTTCAGAGTTGTTTGATATGAAAACTAGAGATTTAAACTTACAACTATGCCAAAGTAAACTACTATCACCCTTCGAAGGGTATATTCGAACATAGACACCTAAAACAAAAATGCAAAAAAACATAAAATACCCGTTGAGATAGAATTACTCCTGTTGCTTTCCCTTTGGGTCTTTAACTGGATGAACCACTGAGGCTTCCTCCATTCCCTGGTCTCTGGTAGGGGGGTCATGGATATGGTTGCTTTGATTTATATTGACCAACTTCTGTAAATCTTCCTTCATATAGCCTATTGTGCCCATTAGCTCATATAGATCTCAATGATTGTCTTCAATTCGAGCATCTTGATTTCCCATCTGACGGACCATCCATTTAACTTATTTTGATGTTGTGCTTCCTTCAATTACACCTTTGTTCACTATGTCGTAGAGCCATCTTAAATTACTCTTGATGTCCTTGATAGAATTTTGTAGGTCTTCCAAAGTGACTTCCTTATCTGCCATATCTTTCTGGGATGAAATCAGAACGGAATGCACTGCAAGGTCTTTCACTTGAGGACTGGGTAAACAATCTTTTCCTGAGATGCTTAGGGGATCCAGAGAGAAGGAAAAAGACCCAGCGAAGGGATAGTTTGTTGTACATGTCATCCAATTCACTACGCCAAAAGACGAACCCTTTACTGAACCAAGATTATCAGAAGTTGCACGAGACAACAGGTTCGCATCACCAGGAGTATATTCATTCACAGTAGCACAAAAATCATACCCTGCTTCTGGAAGATCAGTTCCTGTCGCAACACTAGAAGCTTCAATGACCAAGAAAACACTCACTGCACCATAGAATTCTTTCACTGCACCAATTGATACATGTTTAGTTCTCGATGAAGTAGGAGCGTAATGAGTGATGGGAGATGAAGGGGGCTTCATTAGGAGGTATTCCTCGACTTATGCGAGCATTTTTGTCCATCTGAGCAAGACAGGGGCTACATTAAAGCTCCTCACATGGGATGTGAAGGTGTAGGTGGGCACCGGAGTCCATGCAGCCTTCCAGCTGGAAGATCGCCGAAAAATGGAGGATTTTCTCCATTCAGATAATTTTGTTTCTTCCTTGCTTGACACAAAAAGCATGAGGAATGATCTAGCACTGGACTTAGACCACCCATGGAACCTTTTGACCTTACATATGTTCCTAGGGGACATAAATAATATTGTTCAAATTGCCCTTCACCTTGGAAAATCCCATTTTTAGCATGGCACCTTGGTTTTCCAACTTGTCTACCTCTGAATTGTTACCTCTGAGGATGTGAAAATAGGAGACTTGAGCGTTTGTTGTGACTTGTCGAATGCGCTCATATATTCTTCTTATTTTGACTTCTCCTTTGTTGAAGCCATTGATCATTTTGTAGATTACTTGTTTGGAGTCTCCTAGAACAATTATTTTGGTGATATTGAGTTGCTTCATTAGTTCCAATCTGGAGAAGAGCGCAAGCCATTCAGCTTCATTATTGGTTTTTCGACCAAGTCCCCAGGAAAATGACAACACTATATTTCCTCCGAGATCAAAGATGATCCCACCCGCACCTGCCTCCCCAGGTTATGGCTCATAAATTACCACACGTTATGATGTTAATATTGTTTGTTAATTATTAATGCAGGTGATTGATAATATATGAACCAACCAAAAGATGCCTCTCTTAGTGGATAATGGTTGAAAAAGTCAAAATCGTCTAATCTTTAGACAACTCCATGTTGTGTAAATGGGAAAAATAGTGAAATGGTAATTATAGTTTGACCATTTTTCCCCAAAATCAGATGAAAATAGTGAAATGTTTATTATATTTTGACCATTTTTCCCCAAAATAAATGAAAATAGTGAAATTGTAATACTACAAAATTTCATGAAAATTTAAAACTTTTCTTGCAACATTTAATGTTTAAAAACATTGATGACGTGGGTAACTTAACCACTAACAGTAATCATTTTAAAGGGTCTAAACTAGAAACTAGAACTAATTCCTTTATTACTTTCTGTATCTGCATACTTCAGTATCTGCTTTCATAATTTAGTATTAAATATTGCTTTAGCAGGTGATGGTCCGAAGTAATATGAGCTGAAACAACTGTTTGTTTACTATGTACTAAAGTTTGTTTTTTCTGTTTAAAAATGAAGGAACTTCAGTTCATGTTCGAGGATTACTTAGCTTTTTAGCTAATGCAGTGAAGTGATGATTCTTGTATGGGTCTAAATACAGGTAAGACGTTTTGTATCCCAGTTTTAGGGTCAAGATTTAATTATCTCACTAGAAAAGTAAATGCTAGAATATTTGTTTAGTTTATAGCTTTGAGCAAAAGAAGGTATCGTCTAATCTGTATATTTACTTTTTATTTATTTATTTATCAAAGTAAGTACTTGGAAATCCAAGCACAACATAGAACTAGATGTTTTCTACCTAGCTTTGACTATAACTTGTACATCATACTTTTATCCATTTGTTGTTATATTAAGTCCTATATACAACTCTAGAGTAGGATAATTTCACACACTAAGTCTTGTGATACATTATTACTCATTACCAAGGTAATTTACATGTATTTGTCTCAACATACATTCAAATGTTATATAAACAAGTAAAACCTAAGTCTAGGCATAGTCATAAGGTATATAAGAAATGTCGTTTATAAAAATGAAACTAACGACTTCATGAAAAGTATAATTTCCTTTACTGCTAATGTAATGACCAAGTGAAAATGAAAAAGACTACATTATAAGGTTATAAGTGAAGTGACAAAGTTTTGTTTTCATGGGTGGAAAGTTCATTACCTAGAGAATAATGAAAACCCCCAAAACCTTTGCATGTGTTAACACTAGTTATATTATCTTTATTTTATAGGTAAAGTTCCTATCTAAGCAAAATTTAAAACTAATAATACCTCTACCATCTATGCTAAGGCATCTTGTAATAAAAGAATAATCTAGTGCTTATATGTTTTTCCAAAGGAGGTCATAACAAAGGTTATGTGTGACCCTTTTTGCAGGCTCCCCAAGCTATCGAAAACTATAGAGCAAAAACCCATATTATCGAAATCAAGTGGAGTCCACGTGGTGTTTGGTTAGTGGATAGGGTTTTGTCGATGGTAAACCCTACTACAAAAGTCTCCAAAACCCGAAATTTTTTAATTATTATCCTTATCCTTTGTCGCTGTTGAAGGTACCGCCAGTCTCATAGCCTCGTGGCCATTGATGCCATTGTTTCGTCTCTACGTGTGATGGACTTTGATTCCAAACCTAACTCCGTGAGTGCCTTCTTCTGTGTGTTTTCCAAAATGTAAACTCTGTCTTGATAGCAGTGTGGTCTCGGTTTCTAGCTCACAGCTTGCCTGGTGGAATTTGTTGAACATGAGGAAATTAGGTTTCATCGTGGCCTTGGTTGTTGGCTTTAACAATCTCGTTGAGGTGTTAGCTTGAGTTTTCTCCTGCCCAGTTGCTAGGTTAAGAGGTTTTTACTTGGATCGAATCGCTGTGTAAGCAAAACTACTGTGCGACCGAGGGTAAAATTCTCCAGGTAAATGTTTTTTTAACCTTTTTGCATTGTCACGAAAATTATTTTCTGCAACTATGCTTTTGTTAATTATAAAACTTAGATTATTTTTACAATTTCATTATAGTGTTATAATAATCTATGTTGTTCCTATTGAGGTTAATCTCCTCTTTCTTTAAATAGTTAATAATTGTAGGTATCTATATTAGGTCCAAGCTTTTAAAGCCAATATGTTTACTATGCTAACAAGAAACACAGTTACACATACAGTGTAATGTATTTTAATCAACATTATTTTGTAGAAGTTTATATTTGTAATTTTTACAAATATATTTTAGATAATGGAACTTCTGAAAAATAGAGGAATCTATCTGCTAAACGATCCTATCAATATTTTAACAGTTGAAAGTAAATAATTACATTTCTACACTTATCGATTTGATTTAATCATCATACTTATTTCCACCTATTGTACTAGAGTACTACCTTCTTGAAGGTGTGGAAAAATACAGTCATGTATTTTTACTCATCAGTAAAATTTAAACTAACCCTAAATTATTCATTCTAATACATAACTAAAACAGAACTTATAAATCCTAGATCAATAAAATATTTAACTAACTAACAAATATTCATATAGATGCATCAAATCCCAAATTTATACATTCCAGATTTCTATACTTGCATAGAGAAATTAGAAATAACATGTAGAACCTCGTAATATAGCAAAGGAGACAACAACCTAAGGAGTCCGTTCCTCCCAACCAACTATTGAAGACAGCTGAGCTGCAAATCTTAGGACCCCCGAGCCTATCTACTGGTCCACCTGGTTGAAAGAACTGGGTGGGAGAATAGGTTTAGAAACCTCGACAACTCCACAGAATAATCCGCAGTAATAATTATGCCTGTAGCAGTAAGAACTCATCTCAAAACAGTCGTACTAGTTCAGTAAATCAACACTTTCCACTCAAACACTTATTCCTGTCCCCTCCATCAAATTTCTTGTGTACCAATTTCACTCAGAAATTTCACAAGTAAAGAATGAGCAGCCTTAACTGAATTCAATGGGTAATTTTTATCAACATGCCTAGGTCTTTTGGGTCAGTTTTCACTTAATGAGCCACCTACTCTTGTTCCACTTTCTTGGGGAACATGACCAAAAAAATAGGGAAGTTGCCTCCTGCAACAACTAGAAGTAGTTTTAGGATGTTGTCAAGTGTCAATCTGCTCTCAACCCAGCCTATTCCACCAAGTGGCCAGCAAAACACTCATTTAACTGCCTCAT